>KV417484.1:574970-778180 GCA_001630335.1 Athelia psychrophila | reverse complement strand
TTACGTTGTGGAGGGTCCGCGGCTACTTCCGAACTGCCCTGGAGCTGACTTGCGTCGACGCCTGTGATAGTCGCGACGGCCGCTGCGTCAGCTGTCGGGAGAGCATCCTAGAAAGTGAAGCGACTACCTCTCATACCCCCGAAACCAGTTCTAGCCCCTACTCTATCGGTTTCATACAGCCACGAGACAAAGCACAATGACGCACTAACAGATTGAATGACGGTCTATGTAGGCACCCACTTGGAGCGGACCTTACACGACAGCCAGCCCAACTTCCACNCGTCTATGGACATAATAACTTAACGTTATATACTTGTGGGCCTATCGACCACTTTCGCGTCGTTCTGGCTCTATGGGTCTAGTGCTTTGAGCAGGTTTGTTACGTCAGGTAGATGTGTTAACATGAGCCCAGCCTCTTAGATTTCCTCCTACACGAAAACGTTTCACACGAACCACAGTAGAACTTCGTTTGATAGCGCACGCCAAAGAAGTAGGTCCCCATATACGTAGGAGCGCGTAAACGTCCAATCACCGTGGGTGTGTGTGACCCTCGAAAGCGAGTACTAAGTCGTCGCTTTTAACAGTGGCTTCGGAAAAGGTCGTGCCTGTCAAATTAGTCGGCAATAGACCTATGCAAGGCGCTTTCGAGCGCTGTGGTGGATGTGTCAGTAATGCGGACCGTCAGTTGGCCCGTGCGCTCATTCTTCTTCTCCAATGATAGAGATATATCTGTGACGGCAAGTTCAGTCCCCGCAGCGGCAAGTTGACGGAGTAGAAAGGTATACCTTCTCCGTGTCGACGAGCGCACATATCGAGGAGCTCTGCCAGCTTGATCTCGAGCCGGCCCACGAGAGGCTTGTTTGGCTTGAATCGACTGTCACGAAATAAGCTGAACGTGATTTTAGCCGAGCTAGGCAATGGCAGTCTAGGGTAGGGTGTCAGCTTGATGGCCTCGCGAGTGTATCCGTTAGTACTACACACAATGTGAACCTGTCGTCCCATCGCAGGTCTCCGCTTTCCGTCCAAGCCACGTCCTTTGTCCTCCACGAAGAGTCTGCGGCGTCGATTTGGATATATGCGCGGATGTCCTTGCCTAGCTTGAATCTGACTCTCGAAACGCCGGTCACCTGAAGGACTGTGAATCTGGTCAGTTCCCATGGAACATGGCACGATGAGAAACGAACGCACCTGCAATCTCATGCGATGCTACCTCTGGGTGGTCACTTCGCTACGCGTGAGCGATGAGGTTCGTCAACTGCAGCAGCCCACTCACGCAGAAGACGCCATCAAAAGAGACCACAGGGTATAGCAACTTTCTCAATCAGAGCACAGAGGATCTCGAGGTGTGAAGATGGCCGCATCAAGGACGGGCGCCGTGACGTTGCGCTGAATCTGGGCGTTTGTGGGCGCACAACCTCGGTCATTGCATGTCAGAAGTCCTCTGGTTTCATTGAGCCATGGGCATTTGACGCAGATAGTTTTAGCTGACCATTATCAATTCATGCATTCGCGTCGATCTAAACATGGGGTCCACGTCGAAGCTGAGAGTATAAGAGAACAGTATAGCTACAGCCAATGGGCGCCTGAGGCTGTAGGCAACTGCTCGATCATATTATGTAATATTTCACTGTCCACCGCCATTGACAATGAGTCATCACGAGAAAAACATATTCATTGTATTGCATTGTATGGGCCTTATATAGGTCGTAAATCATCGAAGGACTAAAATCATTATAAGGGGCTTTGGAACACCACATATAGTTACAAAGAAGTAAGCTTACCAGAATATGTCGAAACATTCTACTTGTTCTCAACATCTGTATCTATGTTCGCGGTTCGGATTGTGCATCACATTTCTATGTTTCTAGAATATGCGATCTAGTTACAAAGAAGTGAGGCAAATATAAGATGTAGAAACATTTCGGGACTTTCAATAGGAATACATGCCTTTTCAATAGTTCCATCATTCAAATGTCGTTTCAATAGCGCTGCCAATTCAAGAGTAACGGGACGGAACAAAGGGATGGACAAGAGATAAAATATATTCCAACCGGAGCCGGTACACGGTACATACACTATATTATAAAGGGAAACTGATACACAGGACGGACCATATGTAGCGCCGGCTGAAGGTCAAGTGGTCACAGGAATGCACACTGGGAGGGCACTGAGCAAAGGGTAGTGCGAAAGCGAGAATTGTTTCAGTCCCGGTATAGCTTCAGCCCAGATTGAGAGACCTTTGAAGAATTTGTCCGATCAGCAGCGAAGACCAAGATGCGCGAGGTCTTGCAGCCGTTCAGCTGGAGGATGAGTTGCTTCATCACGGGAGGCCGGCCGGCTCGGATAACATGTCACCGAACCAAACAGACCCAAGTCATGGCATCGTGGTTCACCCCAAAGACCCCCAGGTAAGTGAGTTCCAGCAAGCTTGAAAGGTATGATCTTCCGATCTTCCGAGATGCGAGACGGAATCAAGAAGCTGAGTTTGCAATGCGAGAGCTGTCCTGAATGAGGGCCGATTTGGGACAAGGGCTTAAAAGATGGATGCAACCAAGCTGGAAGAAAGTGGGGGGGGGGCGGAGAAACGAAGGACGAACAATTTAATCCACGAAGAAGTCAGAACGAGCCCCTTAAGTGAGACATGAATGGTACCGAGCAACTATAGTCACTGTGAACATTCTCCCTAAAAAGAAGAATGTTCACAGCATGATGATTCGCGCGATCGCGGAGCATGCGGCACTTGCAACCACCACCACACACCAAACCACCACCACCAAATTTACGATCTCGCCATCGCACAACGTTAAGTACCTCAGGCTCGCAATATATCAAGCCAGCAGCATCTCAAGACCCACTGGCAATTCAGTCTGCGAAAAAAGACTTAAAACTCGTTAAAATCGGGCTATCGCCTTCGGAAAAAGAAAAAAAAGTCGCAAACGCGCATCATCTCCATCCCTCTCCACTCCGCACCTCGAGTGCCTGTGGGACATCCTCTCCAACCCTCCTTCTCGTCGGGATTGGGCCATCGCCTTCCTACCAAAAAAAAAAAAAGAAAAACGCGCGCGCAGATACCTGCCTCCCCCGCCCTTTCCCTCCCGTACGTGCGCACCTCTTGGTGTCCCCCTCCCCCCACCCTTTGTTGTGTGCAATACGCATATCTATCTTCGAGGGTATTCCATATCCTCACGGCCTTCTTCCACCCCGTGCTCCAGAGCGCAATTTTGTTCTCCTCTGCAGAGTACTTATCCTACTTCGCCAATAAAAATAAGAATTCAAAAAACCCGTGCCCCCAATTCACATTCGCATTCGCCAGAGCAGCGTATTCGGGGCAAGACCTACCTATCTGCGGCAAAAACAAAGCCCGTTTCGTGCAGGACCTGTGTGACACTGTACGACCTGCCTGTTTTATGTTTGTACAAACCCTTGATCGCATAATTGCTTTCTGCCGCACGGTCAGGATCCACGAGATGAAAAACGACCCGATGCATTGGATGCTATGCTATGATGTGATGAAAATGTGCCCGTTTTTGTTTGTCCCCCCGTATCGCCTGATGCTGGCTGTCCGTGACTAGTCAAAAAATAGAAAACTACGTTTCTGCTGAGCTAGGCGGGCTTTCTTCCGTCCTTTGGGTTTAAAAATTTCCCCAGGGATCCAGGCCTGGGCCATGTGCCCCGTTTGGTCTCTCTGCATAATATCGTGCGTGTAAGGTTCCGGGGGGCAACTATAAACACTATCGGTACACTATACAGGGGGGGGTCGAAGGTTGCGTCTAGTTAGGTCAGCGGCTCCATAGATAGTAATCACGGATGCACCCAGTATGGATACCGGCGTGTCCTTACAGGAACGTCGGGAAGAATAAAACTGAACCACACCACCACGATTGCAGCCGGAAATGACAGGAATGTCCCATCGTAACGAGCGTCATTCAACATGAGTCTGACTGTCCTAGCGGAGGCTTCAAATTTCGAGACCGTTGACAGAATGTAACGGCGAGACTCACGCAAGACTCACGTGCACTGATTGCAAATTTTTCGACCTCGAAGTTGCGCCATCCATCGCCTTGGCAAGCCCGGCACCGAGCGATGGAGGTCGGACTTGGAGACGGTGGCTGCGTTTAGGTTTGGTTTAGGGTGGTCTCTGCGACACTTGGGGATATATCGCCAAGTCAGTGAACGAGTCCTGAGTTGCGAAACCCGATGCGGCTGAGGATGCTCAGGAATTCGACTCGGAAGATTGGGCCAGAAGAAGATAACCGGGATCCCAGATGATCTTGGGTACAATGATATATAGTCAATTACCCCAATTCACATCATGTACAATTTGTGCTCGCTATCTTGTGTGTAATTTGGAACTGCTCTTAAAATCGCCACGGCTTCTTCATAGCCATACAAACTAGTCAAAAATCTTGCATGTGATTTGGAAGTGCTCTCACATCGCCACCGCCTTTCCATGGCCATACAAACAGGTCAAATATATTACACGTACTCTGTAAACTCAAGCCAAACCTTTTAGCCCTTGACAGAGCTTTCAAAACTTTCGCTTGGATTCCGAAAGTGCAGCATTATCCGGGCCCGTTTGTAATGCCATTATAAGGCTCTACATTACCTCGAAATTTAGCCACATCGCTCGGAAACATCGGAAACAGTAGCTGGGCATAGAACGCGCCGTGCTTTTCCCTGATGCCGACAAGGCGGAGATGTTGTCGTCCATTTCCGTCGTGGCATGCAATGTCCACTCAAGTAGGGACGGCCACTCCAACACAGCAAATCGCCAAGCATTTGCGATGTACACGACGGATACAGAGGGCTGGATAGATGTAGATACTCCCTGATTACTGTAAGCAAATCAATGAGCCTTTCCATGTCTCCACCTGACAGAGTCAAGCGCCTCATGCATGCTCCATTCGAATGGAAATACAAGCAACTTCGCCTCCTATGCCACCCTCGGGCCCCCATCCGACTGCGAATGCCATTGCATACCGCTGAGCGGGTGAAAGTCGAACGGCTTACGGCTTCACCGGAGATTGTTGCACCGAAAAGAGAGTTTAATTCAAGTAGATATAGCAAGCTGCGCGGACGGAGCTTGACTGGTGGGATGCCAAGAAGGACAGGCGGGAGGGATGTGAGTCGTGAACGTGGTTTTTCCATACACTAAATTCTGGGATTTTGCTTTCACCGGTGCCACCGCTTCAGAGAGCGCTTCAGAGCGACTTCAGAGCGGTTCCAAGTGCCGGAATTATTTACAGCGTTTTCGGAAAACCTTGGCCGCGCCGTGTAAATGTGCAATTCCTGTGATATTAAGAACAAATTCCACGGCCAACGCGCCTGAACTCATTAGCTATAGCTAGTATCATCTGTGACGCAGAAATCGGAAGACCTTGATTTCAGTCGGTCGCCGAGTGTGCAACTTTTCTTTTGACCAACGGCCAACGGCATTCTCCACCTTGCGTCATGTATGCCCGTGGATATCATCACGATGTCAACTCGCACTTCGGCAATTGCGATATGCCCTGCATCAACACGCTCAAGTCCACGCTCAAAAGCTTCTTGGCCCACAGGGCTGTCACGATTCGCAAACGGGCGCGCAACACCAACATTTGTTGGCAGAATGGGCTACTCACGACGAAAGCCCTCTTCCTCCTCTTCGATAACATGCAGCGCTTTCTCCATCAGCCGCACTGGAAGATCATCGGGGATGTTCAATATACCCCCTACACCCCCGACGAGCGCGAGCGCATCCCGTGGGCCGTGCTCCTCGTGCCTGGCACCTGCGCGCTCGATGCCCTATCCCCACAAGGACCCGGACGTGGATGCCGACTGGAGCACGCTGCTCGACTGGGCGCGCCACACAAGCGCCATCCAGCGGAGCTCGCCACAACCATAACCCTAGCCAGTACCACCCAGTCCACCACGCCCGCCGCTACCACTCCGGCGACGACGACCGGGGAAGTATCTAGGATCTCGGCAATGTCCCCCGCGCTGCCGACGCCGTTCCCACAGCCGCTCGACGACACCATGGATGCGAACTTCAGTGGCACGCGTTGCGAGGCACGCTTCCTGGACATGACCGCCGCGCCCGCCTTCCGCGAGTGCCGCTCATTCTCGCTGCTGCTGCTGCTGCTGTTGGTGAGCTCGACTGAGTTTACAGACGTGTGCATTTTATCTTTATTGTCCCTCCCTTCCTTCCGCTCGGGTCACCAACATCTAATGATACGTCGAAGCCATGCTAACCCCGTCCCCCTCCGATTTGTACTCCTACCATTTACCGATGGGTGAACGGGACGCGGGTGGGCGTGAAGGTGGCAGCGGCAAATGGCACTGCGGGGAGGCTGGGGATGTGGCGGGGGTGCAGCAGAGTGGTGTTGCAATTGGTGTTGGCCGCGGTATGGAGTGCTTTATAGTGGCGCCCGCACTGCACTTTCTTTTTCTGCTGGTGAGTAGCCACATCTCATATTCAGCTGCGGCGAATATCAGATAGTCTAGAGTATTTATACTAACCCCTCAGTCGCTCGCTGCACGTTATTTACCGAGGACGAGGATGTTTTACCTCGGGATTCAGGATCAAAAGGTCTAGGTCAGGGCTTTAACTTATAAGTGTATGGAGGGATTTGGGAGTGCTACTTTTATACCATAGTCCGTGTTGCTTGTACCTTCGTGTTTGTCTGCGTTGATCTAATATCAATAGTATGCTGTGTTGAACTCATGTAAATTGATGCATGATATGTTGGCAGCCCCGTCCGAACGGTCGACAAGTGACTTACACAGGACCACAATGTTTTATATCAAGGTGTAGGATGAAGGGCTCTGGGTCGGGGCTCTAACTTATAAGGGCACGGTGGGTTTCGGGAGGGCGTGCTGGATAATGTATACCATAGGCCGCGTTGCTTGTGCTTTCGTGTTTGTGGTGTGTTGATCTGGTACTTAATAGTATAGTGCGTTCAACTGATTTGGACTTGATGCATGATGTGTTGACAAGCCCGTCGGCAAGTATCTGATCAGTAGTATTTCACGGTTTGGCATGCTCGGGTAAAAGCTAGCAAGTTAAAAGATTCATTGCAGGTACAATGGCTACGACGAGAATATAATGACTACGGGAATACATCTCTGTCCGTTAATTACTCTCCATCCGAACCCACCGCTTGAGGATCCATGCCCGTGACCTGACACTCGCATATCAAAGCGAGCCAGGTGAAAGCCTGCCGGAACTTTGCTCAAATGGCACCCTGTTGAAACCTCCACGAAATACTGATCCTTTCCAAAATGCACCAGTGACTGAGCTTGGGTATTTTCTGGGGAGCTCAGCACAGAGAGGGCTTGAGCTGCTCCAGTGAGGGCATCCCAAACACGAACTGTCCTGTCCCATGATCTCGACACAATTTTAGATCCATCCGGGGAGAATGCAACAGATGAAACATCATGCTCATGACCTGGAAGTGGCGGGAGGACCTCCTGGCCAGTGAGAGCATCCCAAACTCGAACAGTTTTGTCATCCGACCCCGACACAATCTTGGATCCATCAGGGGAGAATGCGGCAGAATTAACACGAAGCTCATGGCCTTGAAATGGTGGGAGGGCTGCCTGCCCGGTAAGGGCATCCCAAACTCGGACAGTCCTGTCTCCGGACCCCGACACAATTTTGGACCCATCAGGGGAAAATGCAACAAATAATACAAATTTGTCATGGCCTTGAAGTGGCGGGAGGTCTGCTTGCCCAGTAAGGGCATCCCAAACCCGAACAGTTTTGTCACTTGATCCCGACACAATTTTGGATCCGTTAGGCGAGAATGCAACAGATAACACATGATCCTCATGGCCTTGAAGTGGCGGGAAGGCTTCCTGGCCGGTGAGGGTATGCCAAACTCGAACAGTGTTGTCGTCCGACCCCGAAGCAATCTTAGAGCCATCAGGGGAGAATGCTAGACATCTCACAGCATTCTCATGACCTTGAAGTGGTGGAAGGGCTTCCTGGCCGGTGAGGGTATCCCAAACTCGCACAATTTTGTCGTCCGACCCCGAAGCAATCTTGAAGCCATCAGGGGAGAATGCTACAGAATTCACTTACTGACGCTGGTGGCCTTGAAGTGGTGGGAGGTTCTCTTTCCCGGTAAGGGCATCCCAAACCCGAACTGTCATGTCCCAGGACCCTGACACAATCTTGGATCCATCGGGAGAAAATCCAACAGCCAACACATCAAGATCGTGGCCTTGAAGTGTCGTGACGGCTTCCTGGCCGTTGAGGGCATCCCAAACCCGGACAGTTCCGTCCCCCGACCCCGACACAATCTTGGATCCGTCCGGGGAGAATGCGACAGAATTAACAAGACCTTTATGGCCTTGAAGTTGCGGGAGGACTTCCTGGCCAGTAATGGCATCCCAGACGCGAATGATATTGTCCCAGGACCCCGACACAATCTTGAATCCATCAGGGGAGAAGGCGACAGAATGAACTGGACCCATATTGTCTTGGATTGACGGCAGGACCTCTTGTCCGGTGAGAGCATCCCAGACCCGAATGGTCTCATCATACGACCCTGACACAATTTTAGATCCGCAAGGGGAGAATGCAACAGATTCCACACTGTCCTTGTGGCCATAAAGTGGCGGGACGGCCTCTTGCCCGGTAATGGCATCCCAAACACGAATGGTATGGTCTCGTGACCCAGACACAATTCTGCACCCATCAGGGGAGAATCCAACAGATAACACACGGTCCTCATGTCCTGCAAGTGGCGGGAGGGTCTCTCGTCCGGTGAGGACATCCCAGACTCGAATGGTCTTGTCCCATGATCCGGACACAATTTTGGATCCGTCAGGGGAGAATGCTACGGAGAACACATCATTCTCATGGCCTTGAAGTGTCGGGAGGGCTTCCCGGCCGGCGAGGGCATCCCAGACCCGAACAGTGTTATCACTGGACCCCGATGCGATCTTGGATCCGTCAGGGGAGAATGCCACAGATCTCACACAACCGTTATGACCATGTAGCGCTTGCAACAGGGGTGACCACGTCGGTTCTACACCGCACACTACACGCGGGAGCTTGGCATGATAGAATGTTTTATAGATGAGAGTATTGGGGGGAGTAAATGGCAGTGCCGATGCGTAGATCAATAGTGGATGTTCCTGGATGGTCGTTGCAAAATACCGCGCAAAGCGGTGAGCATCGTGCACAAAATGGTAGCACTGATTCCCTGGAAAGTGCGTCTGGGTGATAAATGTAAGTATGATGTTTGGACGGTATTAGTAATCACGAACCTGGATCCACACAAGCAACTTTGGTAGTGCCTGCAAGACAACGTCATATGCCTTCACAATGACAAGGGCCTCCATCCAATGCAACAGATGTTTTTGCATGAACTGGAATATGGTATGAACGAGATTATCTGAGACATTCGTTATGGCGCAGACATGCGCAATCCAGTACTTGCACGCGTAAAGGACGGAATCTGGTAGTGTCTCATCCGTGATGGGATGCGGGAGTGTGAGGTGACACATGTTCTCATGTAACTCTTGTTCGAGATGAGCGATGCAGCGGTAAGCCAGCTTTGTGTTGTACTGCCCGTTCTTGATCGCCCAGGGCTCGTCCGGTTCACGGAGCCTGAGGTAGTCGTGGAAAGAGGTATGTAGGATCCGGATAGGCTCCTCTCTGCTCCCGCGAAGCACGCTGCCGAGACGTGACACCGTTTGAAAAGACGGTCGAGGCAGTCCGAGCAGGGCGTCCAGGGCTAGGCAAGATAGGGGTGTCTGTGCGCATATGATGGTACCGAGGATGTTTTGGAAGTCACTGCAGAATGCTTGGTCTTCCCAATTCCCAGCGGACTGCAAGGCGGTCTTATAGAGGTGATAGAGGTTCGTGAATATGGAATTGTAAATATCCGATGGGTTCTGGTTGATGAGCTTGTTCGTGGACTCCTTGGGATCGTGGCTGGCATCGATCAACCGACACGCCGTTGCAGCCCATATGAACAGCCCTGCAGCCAATGCCGCGAGACATTGGATATCGTAATCGCTCGGCCAGAATTGCAGGGCCTCTGGCAAGAACTCGATGTTTTCCTGTCGCACTTCTTGCAAGCGGGCCCGTATGAATTCTATGATGTCTGCTTGACTCGTCTGTGCGTCCACCCTAAGTTCCTCGCTACGCACACTGGGGCGTTTCAACCGACTGGAAATATCGCGCTCAGGGCGACTGACGATCAGAAGCCGCATAAATGGCGGCAGGTCTGAAGATCCTTCGGAAAGAACTTGCAACAAGTCCTTCCGCTCCGCTATACCGCCCGACTCGTCGAGAGCGTCGATGACCACCAGAACGGGACCCTTGGACCACTGTATATCTCCCAAAGCTGCTGCGCTGAGCAGTTTCGAGAACTGTGTGGCCAGAGGCATATCTGCAATGTTGGGAGTGTCATGCAGCACTTGTTCGATCTTTGCGCCGATGCTAGCGTCGAATTGAGCTAGTTGATACGCTATGGTTCGTATCAACGTTGAGGAGTTCCGCTCAGGAAGCTGGCGGTCGAAGAAAAAGAATGCGCCCAAGAGATCGAGGTCATCGATCATCCGAGCTATCGTCGTGGATAAGGTGCTCTTGCCCGTCCCTGCCCAACCGTATATCCACATAACATTCTCTCGCTGGTCAGAGGCATCCGAGTACCAGTCCATGATGGATTTGATGACGTTCAGTCGAGTGTTCGGGAGGCATACACCTCGATTTATCTGGTTCATGTCCACAGGCTTAAGCTTATCCATAAGCTGATCGAATCCTATATGGCAGTTAGATACCGGTATCGTCCAGTCTATGGAAAAAACTAACTGATGTCATGCACTGTTGATGCGATGTCCCGGGTCACCAAAGCCGTCTGGGTCGCAACGCGCCCCATGTAGTCGTCACGCAGTTGTTTGAACGTATCCAGATAACGGCTGATTAAACCGTCCGTGCTGGAAAAGGCTTGGTTGATAGTTTTCGCTGCTGAATCATGAGCGAAAGCTCCTAGTGCATGTGGATGCCACTGACCTGCGAATGCGCGACGATGCATGTACCCCTGGATGAAGAAACCACACGCAATAGTCTGCTTCAAGATGACACCAAGCACGCTTTGCAAAAGCGCATCCTCCTTTAGGTTCTGAGACCCGAGTACAATTGTGTAGATGGACTGCATTGTTTGCACGAGTTTCGCAATCTGGGTATCCCGGTCTTGCTGTGCTTTCACCAGCTATCGGGGTGTTCATATATTTCAATTCAATATAGAGGTATCTGCTCACCTTTAACCCGACCGACAGCACATTCCAGGCGAGGTTCACCCAGGGATGTATCTGGAAAGACGTTAGACAATCAAGATGTAACACGAAAGAGAGCAGCAACATACCTTGGCTATCTCATCCCCGATCTTGACCAAAGCCCCCATATTCTCCATCAGCGAAGTGAAAGATCCTACGAGAGGGCTGTTGACTGCGTCGCCGGCAGCGCTGATAGCGTCGGCAGCTGCGTTCAGTCGTGGTCCTGTCAAGCCTTCATCGGCGCCTGGGAGGTGTTGCATCGCGCTTTCGATCGCTGTGGTGGAAGCGTTTGTAATGCGGACCGTCAGTTGGCCCGTGCGTTCATTCTTCTTTTTCAACGATAGAGATATTTCTGGGACGGCGAGTTCAGTCCCCGCAGCGGCAAGTTGGCGGAGTAAAAAATGGATACCTTCTCCGTGCCGACGAGCGCACATATCGAGGAGCTCTGCCAGCTTGATCTCGAGTCGGCCCACGAGCGGCTTGTTTGGCTTGAATCGACTGTCGCGAAATAAGCTGAACGTGACCTTAGCCGAGCTGGGCAAGGGCAGCCTGAGGTGCGGAGTCAGCTTCACGGCCTCGCGAGTGTATCCGTCGGTATGACGCACAATGTGAACCTTTCGTCCCATCGCAGGTCTCCACTTTCCGTCCAAGCCACGTCTTTGGTCCTCCACGAAGAGTCTGCGGCGTCGATTTGGATATATGCGCGGATGTCCTTGCCTAGCTTGAATCTGACCCTCGAAACGCCGGTCACCTGAAGGACTGTGAATCTGGTCAGTTCCCATGGAACACGGCACGACGAGAAACGAACGCACCTGCAATCTCATGAGACGCTACCTCTGGGTGGTCACTTCGCTACACGTGAGCGATGAGGTTCGTCAACTGCAGCAGCCCACTCACGCAGACGACGCCATCAACAGGGACCACAGGGTATAGCAACCTTCTCTCTCAGAGCACAGAGGATCTCGCGGTGTGAAGATGGTCGCATCAAGAACGGGCGCACGTTGTGCTGAATCTGGGCGTTTGTGGGCGCACAACCTCGGTCATTGCATGTCAGAAGTCCTCTGGTTTCGTTGAGCCATTGGCATTTGATGCAGATGGGCTTAGCTGCCCGTTATCGATACTATTCTTGCACTGTCAAATGGGTAGATATGCTCGAGGCATGCTTTCAAGTCCAACAGAGTGGTAAGAGAACAATTCCGAGCTACCAAGCCCACGGGCGCCTGTTGGAAACTGCTGGATCATATTATTATTCCTGTTGTTCACGCGACGCGTGTTACACTGAAAAAGTAAATATGATTCAGTGCTAAGGCCACTGAGGTAGGGGGAGCTTGTTATACGGCTTAATTCACTCAAGGCGACATACTGTTTGAATTGTTCAGGAAGTTCCCACGGGGGTCCATTGCAGAGAGCAGGCGCAAAAGCGAAGTTCTCACGGGGTGCACATTGGGCCCGTCGCTCTTGGCACAGCCACTACTGTTTTCGAGAGCCCCACCAAGATACAGGGGGGAGGCAAGCTCCCCCAATAAACTCTTCTTCTTCTCCTTCTTCCCGACTCCGTTGATGCCTGGTGTGATTGAATGAATATGAATTCAATTAATGTAGCTACAACAGCCCAAAGCCAAAATGTTCAGCAGCAGCCAGCCTTGAAAGCTAGTACACATTGAAGCTGTTAATACACTGTTTTGTCCCCGAGTATCAAAGAGCGTCCATAATAATTATGTGAGAGGCTATGCGTCGAGCGTAAGGTCCGGTAACGCGATAATGGGCAAAGCGAAGTATTATGGCGAGTGATGGGGTCTTTCGGTATGCGCATCATGAAAGTGCAAGATCTAGATGTCATAGACTTGGTAGTCGTATTGCACCTTGCTCCAAAAGCGATAGCGTTAGAACCTGCAGTTTTAATCGGGCTGTACTTCGCAAACGAGCAGGCGGCGGAGTTGGGGTTGCCAGTGTCGAGCAAGGGTTTGTGGCGTGCCTGCATGTAGGTAGTGAGGCTGGGCCGGGCTGAGCTTGGGCTCTAGTACACTGCGCCCAACACAATCTCAATATCATCCTCGTGACAAACAGCGCCCAATTGTGTGCAGTATGACATCTCGTCGATATCGGGGTAAAACCGCGCCAGGCGACGCGCATGCATATATATATGCAGAGCCGCCGCCGGCCACATAGGTCCTGACCACCACGTCGACAACGAGCAGTTCCAGATGATATCTGTGCCAAGCTTCTGCAGCTGCGTCCGCACATCCACGGTCGAGGAGGCTACTTTGGTGCTGGGGCCATACACATTTAAAAAGCCGTGCTTTTCTATGTACGCGCAGTACTGAAGGTGGCATTCGCGACGTAGTCAAGCTTCACCTAGGGAAGCGCTGGGGAAGAGAGTTGCTGTAGGTGTTATCAATTAAGGCAACAGCCTCGTTCAGGACGGTGGGGCCAGAGGCCTCGTGACTTTCAAAAATAGGGACAACGAGTTCATGGTGGCTGTGATAAAACTGCAACAGCAAACTGCGGGCTCAGCCTGGGTGGTTTAGCCTGGGCGCATGAGGGATCGATATCGTAGTGCGTAAGATATTACTCACAATAATGCGTGCATTGAGGATAATGATAGCTATACTCTAAACGATCAAAAAGCATTCAAGGGAGAGATCCTTGGTCGCCGCGGGGTTCGTGACGCTCGGCCTCGCTCGGCGGGCTTAATTAAGGTTCAGCTGGTTTCAGGCGTGACCATGACCTTCCATCCAAGTCCGGCTCCGAGCAACAGCTGCAGGTCTTTCCCAATACCACAGCGATAACGTCACTTTAAAACTACACCTAATTGCCCATCTCATTTCTCTCCCCGCCCCTATTGATCGTGTCCTTCTAGCCCCATCTCTGAAGATGTCATCCCCTTCAAGAGCACCTGAGATAGCGCCGGAAACCTTGGCTGCTGCTGCCCAGCGGCGAGCACTGGCAGGGCAAGCGTATATTTCTCCTGAAATGCAGAGTCTTCATGAATATGAACTTCGACTGTCCTTCCGTCGCCTCATCGATCCGGGCATCGTTCGTCCGAACTCAAAGGATACGGCCACATCTTCCCTCAAAGTAGATATGACATCCTGTCTCATTGACTCGGCTCATTGTGCCTTCTTCCAAATAGACTCTCCTAACTATATCTGAGAATATTCTACGCGATCCGGAGAATCCCAAGTATCTTCGATTCAAAGCAACAAATGGTAAGCTCATTCCAAATGTTGTCAATCTAGTCTTCCAGTTATCAATCACCCTGTCCGTCACCCCTTTCCCAGACACTATCAAAAAGCGCTTAATCGAACCTAAAGGCGCTTTAGAATATGCAATCGCGGTGTGTTGTCTTATTCTTCAATGGCCCATATATAACAGTACTCATATGCATTGCTCCTAGCTTGGTTTTCGGCCAGATGTGTGTATTTCTGCTGGCTCTCTTCATTGCCGTCTTTCAATTAGGGTGATTTTGAAACGGACCTGTAGGTCGAAGATTTCCAACCTTTTTACCGCTTCAATCCCAAGAAGATGATTGATTTGCGAGTGGGGGCTGCCATCCTTAAGGAGGCGATCGAACTCGACACTGAGAAACAAGAGCGATTAGATCGTTCCAAACGAGAAGAGAAGGCGGCGGCAGCTGCTGTAGCCAGCAATGTCCGTCAACTTTGCCAGCCATATTGCTGCTTACACTCATTAACCCCGCGACGCAGATCAAAATGGCTTTCTTAGATGATAGAAAGACGAAACTCATGCGTGATCAGAGAGAGCGAGAGCGAAGAGAAGCCAGAGCTGCCGCCGTGGCCGCGGGAACACTTGAAGAACATCAAGCGCCGTCCGAATCAATGGGTTCGCCAACTCCCTCATCCCCTCATCCCAACATGCCTGGGGAAGGGCGCAGTTTGTTAACGATACAGTCCACGGATGTGGACAGCGACTGAGGCCCATGATATATCCAAATATTTCAATCTGTATTAAAAGGCTAAAATTCAAAACAAAATATGGGACGGATGTCTAAAGAATACAAAAGCTGATCCATGAAACACGAATATGGAACGCTTCCTGTCAACACTCCCAAAACAATCAAAGCTATATACTAGTAGAAATTTGCATCCATTCTGACCTTACGCATGCCTACGAAGAAGCAGCGACCTCTAGGACGCCCTAGGAGCAGGGAAACTAGCAGACCGCCGTATTGGCATTGTAGGTATAGGTGGCGCCGGAGGCATAGGGAATAAGGACAATGTGTGCGCGATATCCAGACGACGTAAACTAGCTTGAGCAGCTGCTGCAGTGGGAGTCATCAGCGCTAGAACAGTCTACGTCTCAGAAAGCTACTCACGCTGAGCATCATACGCCCTCGCCCTCTGCAGCACCGAGCTATCCCTCCTTCGCGCCGGTGCGCGCGATGGCAGAGGATCTCCTTTGTCCGTCGAATGAGGCTCCTCAAACAAGGGCTTTGATAGAAAAGCTGTAGACATACGTCTCGTGGATGAAACTGTCGATGACGCTTGCATTTCAGATGCACGCAGAGAGGACGGTGGTCGCAACAGCGACGGACGGGACGGAAGGCCACTCGCAGCGGAGGGTGAACGTCTCATAATGTGGGCTTGGGGCGAAGAAAATTGTTCGACCAGCGCTGAAGGCAGAGCTGGAAGTGCCTTGGCCACAGCAGGCATTTCAGGTCTTTGACTGACAGTCCCAGAACGCAATCTGCTGGCTCGCAAGCCAATAGGAAGTCGACTGCCGGTAGGCTCTGTCGTGGATGTGGATGGTGCATATACACCAGGCATGCCACTTGGTGAAGAAACCTCGCGGTTGGTGAACACATCGTCGTGAAGCTGCTTGTGTGTCTTACTAACTTTCCGAATGCTAGGAAAGGGGGTGTAGGAAACGTCCAATGACACTCTTGTATCGATAGACCGACACCAGCCCGGATAAATGTCGAAGTAGGGGTAAACAGGCGCATCTGGCAGTGATGATGAGTATGGGGGACTGCGAATGAGAGCTCGAGGTCTCCTTACAGAGCGTAATTGTGGGATATCTGACTAGAAGCTCGTTCGAGGATCGGCGTGGAAGGGGAGTGTGGGCGACGTCCAATGGCGCTCTTGTATCGGCAGACTGGCACCAACCTGGATAAATGTCGAAGTGAGGGTAAACAGACGCATCTGGCAGTGATGGTGAGTATGGGGGGACTGTAAATGAGAGATCGAGATCTCCTTACAGAGCACAATTGCGGGATATTTAGCTGGAAGTTCATTCGAGGATCGGCGTGGAAGGGGAGTGTGGGCGACGTCCAATGGCACCCTTGTATCGGCAGACTGGGACCAATCCGGATAGATGTCGAAGTGGGGGTAAACCGGCGTATCTGCCATCACTGATGAGTATGGTGGACTGCGAATGAGAGCTCGAGGTCTCCTTACAGAGCGTAATTGTGGGATATCTGAATAGAAGTTCGTTTGAGTGTCGGGGTGGAAGGGGAGTGTGGGTGATGTCCAATGGCACTCTTGTATCGGCAGACTGGCACCAACATGGATAAATGTCGAAGTGGGGGTAAACAGACGCATCTGGCAGTGATGATGAGTATGGGGGGACCGCGAATGAGAGCTCGAGATCTCCTTACAGAGCACAATTGCAGGATATTTGGCTGGAAGTTCATTCGAGAATCGGCGTGGAAGGGGAGCGTGGGCGACGTCCAATGGCACCCTTGTATTGACAGACTGGCACCAACCTGGATATATGTCGAAATGGGGGTAAACAGGCGCATC
The DNA here is from genome assembly GCA_001630335.1 of Athelia psychrophila. Taxonomy (NCBI): domain Eukaryota; kingdom Fungi; phylum Basidiomycota; class Agaricomycetes; order Atheliales; family Atheliaceae; genus Athelia; species Athelia psychrophila. The sequence continues at coordinate 761,147 of KV417484.1, read as the reverse complement.
TGGCATTACTGATGAGTATGGTGAACTGCGAATGTGAGTCCAAGGTCTCCTCACAGAGCACAATTGCAGGATATTTGGCTGGAAGTTCATTCGAGGATCGGTATGGGTCATTTTCATTCTGAGCCGAACCCGTGTTGTACAGATCAAAATGCGGATACACTGCGGGATCTGGTACCATTTCAATGGCTGAAACTTGCGAATAAAATCACTAGAACTCACAAAGGTTAAACGCGGGATATAGCACCTCCAATTTGCCGGATACCACCGTGACAGGCTGCTTTGACAGAGCTGGATAAAGATCAAAGAATGGATAAGCTCCAGGCCTGATCGAAACCTGAGATTGAGACGTGGCATTAGGTACAGATGACCCATATGTACTGCCAAGAGCGTCGTCTTTGACTGGAGGATACAGGTCGAAGCATGGATATACAGCAGGATCTTGAAGATATATCGGTCAGCAACTGCTTTTTATTAGAATTAGCCAAGATGCACGTACAGACACAAATATGCGGATAGAAGTGTGGGCTACCCGAAAGACTGATACGCTGCATCCAATTATGAGTTCTATGAAAATCATATATACCCATGGATTCTCCGGCACTGACCGGATTGTTGGAAACGCTCAACTCGAGCTTACGCGGATAAATATCCAACACTGGGTACACTGGTGGATCTGGGGTTTTATTAGTAGGGGCACAATGGAAGAAAGCAACAAGCACAGACATAAATCGAAGCTAGGGTACACGGGCCGGTCTAGGGGCTTGTCAGTATTGGCATAGTAGAAGTAAGGATGGAGCGCTGACATAAACTGAAGCCAGGATAACAAGCCTCCACAAACACCGCGAGTGAATTGCGAACAAGCGATGCTCTCAAATCGCGGACTGCGGGATCTGCAGAAGGTGTTAATTATTCCGCTTGGTCTGAGCGAATGTTGAATTATCATACAAATATCAAAGTAAGGGTAGCCGCTTGGATGGGATGTCAATATTTCCATAGGATGGTCAGTCAATGCAGGTTCAGTGCACGCGATGTCGGGATATATCTTGAGGTCCGGATATACAGTTGGGTCTAATCGATGGTCAGCACTGGGGCTATCATATAATATCCATGGACGCACAAATATCGAAAGTTGGATACAAAGCTGAGAGAGCCACAGGTAGAGCCTTCTCCTCGAGAGTCCACGCCGTTCTTGTAACGGTACCGAGATAGGAATCTAAGGACAAATTAGGGTAGATGCCAATGTGCGGGTATGTATCGGGGTCTTGAATGTCTTTTAAGCGAATGATATAAAGAGCAGGTGATGTGTGCAACTCACATATATCAAAGAATGGATAAACCGCCTGCAGTTTGGTGTTGATTATTCCTCTCGCAGTCAGGCTCCTTCGTCCAGGGCCAGCAGGGCAAAGGCCAAGCTGAGGACAAACATCTGCGTCTGTAATAACATGAGCTAAAATCGTGGATAGAGTGCCGTGTTCACTGACAGATGATCAGGTAAGGATACTCTGACATGCTCGCCGCTGTCATGATCGAAGCCGAGAAACATTCTCTCTCTTCCTCGTCAAACGCTCGTTGTCCTGCGTCAGGGGTTTTCACGTGAAATGGTGTGACCGGAGACGGGGGGTATGTCAAAGGCGCTCCCCACGTGGTTGCTGTTGAGGGAGTAACCGCTCGGCTGTATTGCATTCTGTCACCGAGGTGAATAGACCGAGGTCTTGCGGCGCTGAAAGGGGTAGCTGGCCAAGATAGCGGAGGACCCCAGGTGGTGGCTGTTAATGGAGTCGGTGGACTGCTCTCAATCATGCGCTGGCCTATATCGGGAGTACGCACAAAGGATACGTCGGTCGTGGATAAATGGATATCATAGTCAAGCGGCCCCCAAGAAGTGCGGGTGGTAGGCGTTAGAGAAACCGAGTCCGTCATCCGGCGGTCTAAATGGACGGACGGCAAGCGATATTGGGATGTGGGAGTGTCGATTGCATTACTGGGAGGACCAGCCGATGTCACAGACCACGAGAAGTCGTCGAGGTTCAATTCTTGTTCTTTAAATTCGGGGGCGAGGCCAAGCGATTCCCCTACGCCTAAACTGGCTGGCAGGGGAGTAGAGGCCAGTGAGGCACTTGCTCTCCAATTTTTTACTTTACTCTCCAGCTTCTTTTTGGCTGTTTGAGGCTCGTCAGCCTGAGCTATGGGAGACAGTCCTGGAACCGTTTGGACTTCAACCGCGGCCTGAGATGCAGAAGTTCTGCTAGAGGACAAGTCGAAACGATCGACTAATGAAAGCTTCCTGGGAACATGCCGTTGAGGTTGCTTGACCTGCGTAACAGAAGGGCGTTCGGAAAGATCGTCCCCTATTTGATCATCCGCGAAAGTCGTTCGGCTGTCTCCTCTCCAGTGCGACATCGAGGAATGTGTGTCATTGTCCACAGGGTCACGCAGTGATCCTGTGATCCATGCCGCATACCATCTCGCCTTACGAGTATCAATGTCGAATTCGATTTTACCAACAATAGGAAGTCCGTGGGTTCCTGTCAAGGGAGATGCGCCTCCTTCCAATGCGTGACTCCAAATAATTTGCCAGCTTTCATCCGTGATTCGAGGGGTGAATGTGATGCCACTGTCTGTCACGGATAGATATAGGCAGAGACCTGCCGTGCTCGGGAAACTGAACTCCCGAGCGATCGCCGTCAGCTGTGCAGACAACTACATGGACAGTCAGAACAATCAATAATTTACTGTAAAATGCAGCGCACCGATGGCAAAAGAGGCAAAAGAACACCCTGTGCCAAGCGGCTTTGCAGACCAGATGTCAGTTGTCCATGCTGTTGAGCTAGACTGCTTGGAGGAATGACCACCACAACTGCTTTCGAAGTTCTTGAAGCGCTGCGCTCCCTCGCCGGCGGGTCACGTAGCCCAGATGAGTGATACGCCAGCGTGGAGACTCTCCTGAATCGCGCTGCGGGCGATTCAGCTTGAAGAGGCTGGTTGGCTGTCTGTTCGAATTCGACACCAAACATGACCGACGTTGCGCCTGAGGGCGGAACAGATTGCACGGGGGCGCCCACTTCAGAGTCTGTATCAGGGGGACTGACGGGGTGAACCCCGCGAGGGAACTCGTAAGGAGATGGCTTGCGGAACGGCGAAGCAGTTAGGTGAGACATGGTAAGCAGTCTGTATGACCAAGTGGGAGTTCGATGTAGACGATAGAATATAGCCAAAACGCAAGCCGTCTAGCAGCCAAATTGGAGTACGATGAGAACCTATTAGTTGGGAGGAAGGAGATGAATGGGGCAAAGGTGTACTACTGAAATCTTCCCAGTGTTACCATGAAGTGTTGTCATGCTGATCCGCTGTGACACATTAGATTTGCTCCGCGGCCCCATCAATATAAGGACTGGCGAGCAAGCTCAGAGTCAGTAAAACTCGGAGGTTGGCAGCCTATAAAGTTGTGCATATCTCTAGCCAGAAATTAAGGAGGGGATCAGTGGGAGCCAGCACTAAAGAGGTGAGTTCATGATGCGCTCCAGAGATAGGGGCTTCCACGCCGACGCGGCTGATTCCCAGCACGTGCTACGCGACTTGTTCTTGACTCCCACCATGGAAAGCAAATTAGCGCAGTATGCATCCCTCAGCCAAAAGGACAAGGCTCCAGCATATCTGTCTCTGCTTCCAGAGATACTGACGCGTCCCGATCCATCAGCAATCGCAGTCGATCTCCATCTCGTCGTTGATACTGTAGTCAATCAAGAAAGTGTTGGTCTCGTAGTTGGAAGACAAGTACTGGCTGAACTTGTCAAGAGCCTCGGCGCAGGTGCAATTAAAGATACAGAGCTTCGAAAGCGTATTGTCGAGGATACCCTTGCCATCATCCAACCACGGCTCACTAGTTATGAGGAGCAGGTACGTGCGCTAGTGCGCTTATCTCACGGGGCGTAAAGTAACAGCTCACTAGGTCAATCTACTTCGTTTTCAACTGGCCGATCTCCTCGAGGAGGAAGAGGAATGGAGTGATGCTGCCCGTATCTTGATGGGTATCTCTTTGGATTCTGGGCAGCGGTATGTCAACCGCCATGATTAATACTAGCGTGAACAACTGAATGACCTTTTAGAGCAATGCCAGACCAAGAGAAACTGCGCGTGTATGTTAGGATCGTGCGCTTGCTCCTCGAGGATGAAGATTCCGTTCAAGCCGAATCTTATTATAATCGTGCAGCGTTACTGGTGCACTCTACCAGCGACAAAGAAACGTTATTGCAATTCAAGCTATGCCAAGCCAGAATCAGCGACTATGCACGAAAATTCTTAGAAGCTGCCATGCGCTATCATGAGCTAAGCTGGGTGGCTGAGATCGATGAGGAGGAACGACGACATATGCTGTATGTCAAAATTCACATGCACACCACCAAGGCTGACAAGTTCTTAATAGGTCGGCAGCCGTGACTTGTGCGGTTCTGGCCCCGGCTGGTCCTAATCGATCAAGAGTCCTCGCTTCTTTATATCGCGACGAGCGTTCCTCAGAACTCCCCACCTATAACATCCTTTCAAAAATGTTCCTCGACCACATACTCCGCTCCGCGGAAGTCAAAGACTTCGAAGGAATTCTCAAACCCCATCAGCTTGCTAGAATTGCTATATCGTCGAATGATCGTCTTGCATCCGCAATTTCAGACGATTCCCCTGCTCCTGTGAATGAACCCAACGCGAGCACACGGACGGGTCCATCTACAGTGCTTGACCGTGCTGTTATGGAGCACAACCTACTTGCAAGCTCAAATATTTACAACAATATCACATTCCGTGGTCTTGGAGCCCTGCTGGACTTGACGCCTGGCGCGGCAGAGACGATGGCTCGCAAGATGATTGAACAAGGACGATTGAGAGGTTCCATTGATCAAGTTGATAAGCTCATTTGGTTTGAGCAGAGAGAAGAAGACGATGCGCAGGGTAAGGCTGGAGGATTGGGGGATGTCGAAACGGCCATGGAAGATACGGGAGCACCTTACACAAAAAGGTGGGATATGCAGATACGAGTAACTGCGGCCAATGTGAGTGTAGACCAAAATCACCGTTCATGATTTGTACTGATGTTTTGTCAGGTGGAATCTATTGTCCAGCAACTGACCGAGAAAGGGCTGGTAAAGTTTGCCACAACAGCAGCATAAGCAGGGCGTCTTTCTTATATTTAATACAACCGTTTGCAACCCCACATAATCAACGCAATGAATAGCAAGTCCTATGGCTCAGTCTTCTTCCTCTTCTTGGCTCTCTCCCGCTTTGTCTCTAGTTCGTGCCACTCACCCTCTAGAGTGGATAATCTGAGAATTTATTCAGTTGCGTGCATATCCTGGAAAGAGAACTCGAAGCTGACCCTGTTGGTAATATCGCATCAGGAAGCTCTTGCTTAAAATATGGCGCTTCTAAAGCTTCCAGGGCGGTAACTCGCTGGGTAGGATCATAGGCAAGCAATCTTTCAGCAAGATCGAGAGCTGCGGGTGAAAGCCACCTGATGACATCGTTAGATATACCATGCGAAAACGAATTACATAAACTGACTTGTTGAAGAGTTCCCTGAAACGATCAGGGATCGCCTCGCGTGGCTTGATGAGTTCATACCATGGCAAGTCAGCTACGCCGGACCAGCGTTCAGGTGCAGGCGTCCCGAATATCTTGTAGATCACGTCGAGCTGATGGATCTCATCATTGCCTTGGAAGACTGGTTTTTTTGTGAATAGTTCTAGCATTATGCATCTGTGGAAATATTCGCCTGTAAGACAGACGGCCCAACATTTCTTTTAAATCACATACCCTGCACTCCACATGTCAACCTCGGGCCCATATACTGTCGCTCCAAACAAGAGTTCTGGTGGCCGATACCACAATGTGATAACACGATTGGTATAGTCACTGCGTCGGCGCTTTTGGTAGAACCTCGCTAAACCAAAGTCTCCTAGTTTGAGTTCGCCCCTGTTGTTGAGCAAGATGTTTGACCCCTTGATATCTCGGTGGATGACTCCTTTGTGGTGTAAATAAGCCAACCCAGCCAGCATTTGCTGACAGAGCGATTTTAGATGTGCGTCGGCAAACTGAAACTGCGTCTGCGATAAGACGCCTGTCAAGTCGTGATCCATGTACTCGAAGACCATATAGACCGATCCTTCATAGCAGGGTGAGTATGGAAAGAGGGAGAGATGTATTTTAAAAAGGTACCATTGGAAACCATCATTTCATACAACCGCACTATGTTGGGGTGGCGAAGCGATTGCAACAATTTGATCTCTCGCATGGCAGTGACAGGAAAGCCATCCCGCTCCGACTCCATTCGTATCCGTTTCAAGGCGACGTATACCCGAGTAACCGTGTTGCGAGCCTTGTAAACCTTGCCGAATGTTCCCTCGCCGACTTGGCTGATGATGGCATATAGCTCTCCCCGTGTTCCCTCAGAGTGTGGACTGGTTGGTCGGGTGGACTCAACGGAATGTATTTGGCTAGTGGGCATAGCTGACACTTCCATAGACGGAGGTCCGTTATCATGTGGAGGTCCAATGAGGGGCTCCGGTTCTGTCAAACGCTGAAGAATGTGCACGGGTTCCCGCTGGCTATTAGGCATGATCCCTTGTGCCACGTTATTTGCCAGACTCTCCGCGACTTGGCGTGAGGAAACTGAATTTAACGAAGGGCTAAGGTGACCAGCCGAATCGCTTCCGGGCCGGGAGTGGTGGTCGACCATGGGAGCTTGTGAGGTAACCGCAGAATCAGATTGGGCAGGGACAGGTCGTTGTTCTGCGTCGTCGTCGTCGGTCGGGAAAAACATCTTTACAGCGGAACTAGCCTGCCCAATGGGCTTGAACCCAGCGTTCTTGGACGCTCCCAGAGACTGCCCGTTTTGCACAGGTGCATCTGTATGAAGATTGGAAGGCTGATTTTGTGCCGTGGAGCTGGGAGATGGGGAGCGAACATATGAGGCACGCTGATTCGATTTAATTTGGGTACCGCGTCTTGGATTTTGAGTCCGCTGTGTAGGCTGGGTATAGGTCGAATGAGACCATGTTGATTTATTATTTCAATGAAAGGCTTACAGATATTTGTTTGCCACTGCGATGGGATTTGGTGTCTGCGGGAGGTAGCATCCCAGACGCGCGTGGTGCCCCTGCTTTGGTGATTGTGACATGTGTCGCTGCAGGTAATCGATGCTTAGGTTTAGCTTTAGGCTGATCTGCAGGACTTCGGCTCGAGCCTGAGCTCCTGCTGGAGATGGAATCTGAAGACAGGCTCCTTCTTCGGGCCCCTCGACTATCTCTGCTACGAACGGAAGATGTCGGTGATTTGGAGTATTCCCTGCCTTTGATGGCACCAGCCCGATTGCGCCCTCGATTGGTGGGAGAACGACTGCGCAATCTTGCAGTGCTGTCATCTCGCCGGCGACGTTTGGGAGACGCTGAGCGAGACCTTGAGCGACCACGCGAGGAACGGCGGGAATAATAAGAGTCTGCAGGTGAGCGCGAGCGCGAACGGGAACGAGACCACTCCCGACGCTTTTTAGGTGCACGGCCGGATCGAGACGGAGATTCCTTGGGATCTCGTTTAGACCAGCTGCAGGTGTATTAGCAGCCAGATTGTATACAATATCATAACGACGTACTTGTTCAGAGCGCTGTCATCGTTTCGCCAATCTTTGGCTTGTTTGGAAACAGTACTAGCAGGTCCATGGTTGTTGCTCGACTGATTCCTTTTCTTGCCTTTCGAGTTTTTTCCAGATGGAGTGTTGCGAGAGCTCTTGTGGCTTCCTTGAGCATGAGTGTCACCTTGCGACTGAGCTTGCCATGTAGGAGCTGGTTCCCATGATCGATCGTCCGCCGCAGGACGAGAGTAACTTGCAACACTTCCACCCCCCGCCGACTCCGTATCAGCTGGTCGCCCATCTGAGCGACGGGACTTCCAGCCTGCGTCGCTATGCCAAGTTGAAGGATCTCCACCTCGTCGATCGTCCTTCCCCGCCAATTCCTTGCGCCCGTCTTTTCGCGGAGCGTTCCGCCATCCAGCTGCTTCGACGTCACGATGATCATCAACGTTCTCCCTGATATGGTCACGGTCTGTGGAAGGGCCACCACGACTGGGGTCAGAAGGCCAAACATCATGAGCCGAGCCTCTCGCGTCATAAGCCCCCCATGAAGTTTCCGGATACACTGCAGCGGAGCGACGGTCCCATGCACCTTTGTAGTTTGGATCTTCGTATCTTCTTCCCCACGTGTCAGGCTCTCGTAGGTCTGCCATATCGTATTCGTCTCTGGTACGCGGCGGAGGGTAATCACTTCCGCGAAAATCATAGGGATCGACTGGTGCATATGGGGGATCACCAGGTTGCCAGTCGTCGTAGTGTCTGGATGGAGGCGGTTCTCTCGTGTATGAGCTCCTGGCAGAAGTGCTTGGAGCTCTGTAGCTGTCGTGGCCTTGTGGATACGGGCGAGACCGATTGTACGAGTCAGACGAGGAACCTGCTCTTGAACCTATGAATGCCTCATCATCATCGCCGTTGTGGTCATGTTGTCTTCTGGGTCTGTGGTTCGAAGGATGCATGACTCAAAGTGAAAGGAACGCTCAGTGTTGGGGGTGAGTGTGGGACGGACAGCGAAACGTGAGTCGTCCGCCCTAACAGAATTTCAATGACACGGTTTCAAGTCTCACGAATCCAAAAATTGTCCCAGTGGGTAATAGCACTGGTGATGATGGAGCGAACTAAGCGAATAGGAACGACGAATAGTATCAAAAAAAGTCAGGGCTTTCCACATATGCGTAGTGGTGAGAGGATTTGTACTTACATGGCAAGGAGAACACAAAAGCAAATGTCACGGCTAGCACCAGCGCATAAAAGCCCCAAGAAAGCGTGCTTGAGGTCAAAGAAGGCTTGAAGAAAGCGGATGTGGTGCTTGGATGTTATAAAGACAAAGGTCGGGCTCGCGGGTGGTAGTAAACGATGCCAAAGTAAGCGCCTGCCGCACCACGGAAAAAACCCTCTAATCATCACACTGCTCTGGCATTCTCTCCTGATGGCTTCAGCAATTCGAGCGTCCCTTCAAGTTATTACAATGACGCTGATAAATACATGAAACAATAAGGAAAGTCCAAGAGGATCCTTACTATGTAAATGGGTGGCGATGTCCCAAACGCCAACGCTGTCACATATGCTGCTTTGATCCATACAATGGGATCTGTTTAAGAAAGTCAGTGCATGTAGCGTGCGTCTTCTCAATCATGTCTGGTGAATTGCGGTGTGTGGCAAGAAGGAAGATTTCAGTACATTATCAGCGCGGGCTTGAGGCTGTTTTGCGGATGCAATAATAGGCCCCTAAACGTGAAGTATTATTCCTTTGCCATGGCAAACGGACTCGGAAGTAGCTTTCAAAGTTCAAACAATTCCTTGACGGCAATCCTTGACTCCTACCATGTCCTCCTCCTCAGGTCAACCATCTGCTTCTAATGCCGGCAAGTCTGCGGACTATGTCTTCTTCGAAAGAACCACTGCGGGGTTCTCTGATGAAGCTGTACCGCGTGCTAAGACTGCCCAGCTTAAGCTGGAACACTACTACAAGATTGCGGTGGATGCCGCGATTGAACGGAATACAAGGTGCGCTACAATATTCTACGCTTCCCCGAATGATCGACGTTCATACTACCTGTTATCCGCAGACGTGTGGAACTGGAACGGCGCTTACAAAACGACTCACTGACTACGGAGGAACGTAAACAGCGACAGCTACAGCAACTGGGGAAAAGGGAATCAACATTCTTGAGACTGCGGCGCACCAAGTTGGGCTTGAATGATTTCCGGACAGTCAAAGTGATCGGCAAAGGCGCGTTTGGTGAAGTGAGTACGGTCATTTCTAAATACTGCTTGTCTTGACAACCGTGTGCAGGTCAGACTTGTGCAAAAGACAGACACCGGGAAAATATACGCAATGAAGACCTTGTGAGCAACTGCCTATTACTGTGTCACAGCGAATGCTAATATTGACCCATAGAAAGAAAGAGGAGATGCTTAAGAAGGACCAAGTTAGCACACACGCGACATGCCAAAAGATTCATACTAACACCCCATATAGCTTGCCCACGTACGCGCTGAACGAGACGTGCTGGCTGAATCCAACTCTGCATGGGTGGTTCAACTGTTCTATTCCTTCCAAGACCCCCAGTTCCTTTACCTCATCATGGAGTTCCTTCCCGGTGGCGATCTTATGACCATGCTCATCAAATACGATACATTCTCGGAAGATGTGTCAAGATTTTACATTGCTCAGTGTATTTTGGCCATAGAGGCTGTTCACCAGATGGGTTTCATTCATCGGTGTGGAACAATCATGCTGCTCTACCCGTGATTGAGTCTAACATTTTATCCAGCGACATTAAACCAGACAATATCCTCATAGACAAGGATGGCCACATAAAACTATCTGATTTTGGCCTATCCACCGGCTTCCACAAGCAACATGATTCTAGTTATTACGCAAAACTCTTAGAATCAGGATCCAGCGAGCTCTCTCCCGCCGCAACAGCCCAAAAATCCCGGAACAGCGTCATGGTCAATGCCATTCATCTCACAATGACAAGCAAAGACCAAATTGCGACATGGAAGGCTAATCGCCGAAAGCTGGTATGTTCGATCGCATGCGAATTTCATCACACTCACACACTCCTGTAGGCGTACTCTACTGTTGGAACGCCAGACTACATCGCTCCCGAAATTTTCCTTCAGAAAGGATATGGCAACGAATGCGACTGGTGGTCTCTAGGCACAATCATGTTTGAGTGCCTAGTTGGCTATCCTCCCTTCTGCTCAGAGTCTACCCACGAAACATATCAAAAGATTATACAATGGCAGTACCATCTCGCATTCCCTGACGATGTTCATCTCAGTCGGGAAGCTGAAGATCTCATCAGAGGGTAAGGCCAATTAGACTCACAGCCCATGCAACCAGTTGATGATGCATTTTTGTAGTTTGATTACATCCCCAGATCGACGGTTGAACGTCGCGCAGATGAAGCAACATCCATTCTTCTACGGCGTCGACTGGAACACAATTCGCCAAATTGATGCGCCATTTGTGCCTCACTTACGCTCTATTACCGATACATCTTACTTCCCCACTGACGAGCTTGATCAAGCGCCAGAGGAAGCCCCCGCCCCAGACAGTGCAGGTGGAAACAAAGATTTAGCATTCCTTGGGTGGGTCCCTCACTCTATGGCGAGATGCGGCCTACTGACTGTAATCTTTTTCCAGTTATACTTTCAAAAGATTCCAGGTCTCATCTTCTGCCTTCTAACTTGCATATTATCTTGTTGTACGTTGTGTTGCAGCCGGTCTGCTCATCTGTATCCCCTAGACGCGTTTATGCGGACATGACATTGCACTGTAGCAGAAGATGCAAATTACTGGCATTAATGCCTCGCCACTAAATCGTCGAATTTCACTAATGTGCCGCCGAATATGTCCAAAGAACTGTATGTGTGGAGGGTTGAGTGGATGTGCAACCTGTGTATTAAGTTGGCGAATCACCTGCCATAGGTCAAATCGACACGTCCCCTTGAAAGCGTATTAATCAAATCGAGATCCGAGATATCTGTAAATGCGAATCCGTGAGACCGTGTTGAGATGATGGGCGCACGCTGCAGGTACCTTTCGCCCCGCCAGCATATGTTGTCGGAATTTGGGTCCATTCGCCGAGTTCTGACATGCCAGGGCATTCAGTGCTTGAATGTTTGGCAAACGTGAAAGCTTACTTTTAACCAAATCCTCATCTATCCCCTGACATAGGCCCTCGACATCAGCAGCGTGTATGAGGAATTCGCTGCTCAGGTAAATTGATTAAAATCAACAAATCGCTGCATAGGTGATACTCACCTGCAATATTCTGAGAGCAGATCGAGAGACTCTGCGGCGAAAGGATTAGTTGTCGACCTTACGAAATGCTGCACAAGATACCTTTGCAGACTTCCATATCTGTGATGTCTTGCCATTTATTCATCGCTACGAGCCATCTATTCCCCCGGCGGCGACAGCTGGTCTGCAAATCTTAGCATTTCTGGCACATACAATCTATGTCGTATTTCTTACCTCACGTCGACCACGAGCCGATCTTTGCCTACAATAGATGCTAATGATTTCAACCGTTCCAAGGAGAATGCAGCATTGGGGAACAGGTAAGACGTCACGATAACCTGAAGAAGAGGTCAGATCCGTGTTGCTAAGCGTTGGTGATGATTAGTGATTCACTTTGCTAGCTCCGGCCTCAAGCCACTCTATGGCATTGCTGTCGTTTATTCCCCCACCGATTTGAAGTCCTCCTGCCACAGTGGTCGGGTTGGACGTAACTCTGGATCTTCAAAGGTAGAAGACGTACCTCGCCATGCCGCAAGAGCCTCTTTCGCAGCCTCGTCATTTCGAGGGCCTAGTTTTATTACATGACCCCCAGTGAGACCATGATCCCGGTACAAACTCGCAAATTCTGCGGGAGATTGACTGAATCACAAATGATAGTCAGGAGCAGCGATCGAGCAGCCTATGTCAATGTGAACGAGCCTCGCTATGAAGTTTGTTTTTAAGCCTAGCGGATCTCGGTCTGAGAGTGTGCCCCCAACGATCTGTTTTACTTGTCCGTCGTGGAGGTCGATGCAAGGACGAAACCGAGATATGGTGACGGCAGACATGATGATGGCCGTAATCCCAAAGAAGGCGATCTATCATATGGTGCAAAGGGTCGCGCTTTCCTTCCTTGTCTCACATCCAACACCTACGCGAGCCGACTGTTTACCCTATATTCCTGCAGCGGTATAAGGGACCCTGAGTCGACACCGACTTCGATCTACCGGGCCGAATTGCATGGTAACGCCTGCAACCAACCTGCAACCAACCCTTGACCGACACTAGTACTGCCTTTTCAGATTGGACATCTCACACATTACGCCTCCTCACGACATTTCACGCTTAACGACCAGTTCTTTACGATATAATAAACATGTCGAACAGCACAGTGGTGAGTTCTCTTTCTTTCGGGGCATACGGCGATACGCCGGTGGAGCAGTGATGCCTCCTCAACACGTGGGCAGCGAAGCCTCGAGCGTAATGATCAGTTTGAATGTCACCGGGCCATCATCCTCTTGCTGCTCCCATTCTTGTCCACTGCAGCCAGACACTATGCTCTCTGGTTCGCGCTTCAAGAGGCGCGATAGCAATCTTTCTGATAAATCAAAACCTAATGTCCTCACGCGCTCACCTCCTTCATCGCCACAGGCATCTGAGGTAAAGCAACGACCAAGAGAACCATACCCCGTCCCCAGCAACAACCCTGCCAACCAGTATACACTACTTGAGAAGCTTGGCACTGGCAGCTTTGGAGTGGTTTACAAGGCTATTCACAATGACACCAAACAGGTGGTGGCTATCAAGCAGATTGGTGCGTCTGGCAGCCCTATCAGCGCACTCAACCACTCACCTGTGTTCGCAGACCTGGAAGACTCGGATGACGATATCTCTGAGATCCAGCAGGAGATTGCCAGCTTAGCTCAGTGCGATTCCGAATATGTCACGCGATATTACGGATCCTTCGTAGTGGCTTACAAACTCTGGATAGTCATGGAATACCTTGCTGGAGGCTCCTGCCTCGATCTCCTGAAAGCTGGCGTCTTCTCAGAGGCGCACATTGCTGTCATTTGTCGCGAGCTTTTGTTGGGGTTGGAGTACCTTCACGATGAAAACACCATTCACCGTGACATCAAAGCTGCCAACGTCCTCCTTTCATCATCTGGCAAAGTCAAGCTTGCAGATTTTGGAGTGGCTGCTCAGCTCACCAGCACGTTGAGACACACGTTTGTAGGCACCCCATTTTGGATGGCACCTGAGGTCATTCGACAGGCTGGATATGATGCCAAGGCAGATTTATGGAGTTTGGGGATAACGGCGATAGAAATGGCTCTAGGGGAGCCGCCATTGGCCGAGTACCATCCTATGCGGGTGCTCTTTCTCATTCCCAAAGCCAAGCCTCCTGTTCTAGAAGGCTCCTTCTCTCCTGCATTCAAAGACTTTGTGGTGAAATGCTTGACAAAAGATCCTAGCACTGTACGTCATGCAACTTTCACAATCTGCGCAGCTTCTCAAATTTGACCCTCCTCCAGCGGCCTTCTGCCAAAGACCTACTGGAGCACAGATTCATTCGCAGTGCCCGAAAGACATCGTATCTCGCTGAGCTTATCGAGCGTTACCAAGACTATCGCATACGTTCTCCTTCGAAAGCAGGCCAGCAAATGTACCAGCCGACTATCCGCAATAGCGATATGTGGGAGAACAATGGCACTATTCGAAGCGACTGGAATTTTGACACTGTCAAAACGAATTCGATCATGGGAACTTTTCGCAGCATTGCAAGGGATCTCGATCCCGTTGGGCAAGAGGAGGAAGAGGAGGATGGTACCAGCGATGGACATGCTTTAGAAGGGTATGCTTCGATTGACACCGGTGCTGGCACGAAAGGGAGTGATCCCATCGCAAACCCCATCGGCGTGAATTCACAGGCCTTGCACTCTACTATGATCATACGGCCGCTCGAAGGCGACGCCGAAGATCAAGACGTGCAGGCACTACTGGCGTCCTCTGAGGGTCTTGCCGAGGGCGCGATTCCAGCGCTAGGTGCCCCACCTGCCTACTCGGGGTCAGTGCGCGCCACTCGTCGCGCGTCGTACACTGCTCGCAATGACGTTACTGGTTCGGGGACCATCGTACGTGAGGCGGATGTTGGAACAGGCGTAGATACAATCAGGCCTGTTAAGAAGGTGGACGCCGCTGGGTCCCTCAGACTATCCGCCGACTTTGTTGGTAGTATGAGGAAGGATGGCAGCGGGTCTACTCCAACTTCTCCATCAAGAGAACGTCCGTCATCCAAACGGGGGCCAACCGAGCTTGCCAAGGCTGGCGTGGCCATTGTAGATGATGTCGTCTTGCCCATACTGCAAAACGTGGGTACATAACACTTGCCTTCTACTTGCTTGTACTGAATCTGCTCTAATAATCAGGGCATAAGAGACGATATGGATGCCCGAGAAATCGAATCGCTCAGCATGTTATCTCGCGGGTTTACAGAGCTCAAAGAGGCAAATCCCGAGCTGGCATACAAAATCATCCTGGACATTCTATCAGGCATCAACGAGTATGAATTATCCGCTCTGGCAGTCGCCGCACATCGCTAACCACACCTCCTTAGCAATCCATCCGTGCGTAATCATGTACAAACCACACGCGGACTATTTCCGCACAAGCGCATCACCCGCAAGAGCGAAATGACTCCCAAGGGCTTGGTAGTAACTGAGGTTCAGGAAGATATTTCTGGGCTTCCTTCAACATCCAGTGGGCTGCCCAGCCCTCCTGTAGCCAGGGCTACTGAAGAACCGGCATCGCCAGTGCGCAAATCCCCCATCGCAGAGATGCTTTACATGCGTTGGCTGGAAGGTCTCAAGATCAAGTGGCCTAGTCTGTCTTAGAGCTGCAGACTCTCTTCTTCTTATTTATTAGCTTTCTCTTGATCAGTAAGTAAATGTACGCCCCGCCTCTGTGTGTCTACTTCTTTCCGTATACCCGCCCGTCACGCTAACCATCGACGACATCCTCCACGATCTATTACTTAACGACCTTTACGAAGTGCTTACCGCGGCTACAACCTGGCTGCTACTCTACCTCATACCCGTGCGCTCGTATCACCACATCTACTGCTTGTCTGTTGTCACTTTTACATTTTACTTTAACGTACTTTTCACTTCTCATTTTGGGGCAGTTGTAATGAAATTACATGGAGCAGAACACCGCAAATGTAATGAATTATCGCAGATTACACCAAATATAAGAACCAGGAAAGAAAAGAAAAGAGTGTCAGTTGCTGAACAGAATGCGCAGAACAGGCTAAATACGCCGCTCCGTAGGCTGCACAGTCATCCAACGTCGTGGATCTAGGATTTGTTTAGTTGCCGTCCTCAAGCCTCTGGCGAAGGCTCCTCTTCTTGGAGTTGACAAGTACAGAATCTTTGCGGGTGACGGGCTTAGATGCATCAATGGAGTTCTGGTACGCGTGCTGGCCCGACAAACGCGCGTCCGACACCACAGTCCAGCCGTTTGCTTTCATCTTGGGGTAATTGTCGATGAAAGCTTGCACCGATTGGGTGGATAATTCATGTTCGAGTATTATCAGGCCGGGTGAGTGAGGTCCTGAAAGAAACCCGTCCGTTGAGTTCAATGTGAGGGTGGATTGTCTCAGGCTTTGGAACGTACCTGTGAGCCATTGGTCCATCTCTTGGCTAATTTGCGACGACGTGGTACCTCCTGTCGTGAGACTCCAGTCATTGGTACTAAGGCAAACGATTAGCCCGGTAATTCTATATCTATCTTCGGAGACTCACTCATGGTTCCACAGTATGCCAGTGAGACCGAACAGTACTTTGGCAATGGCATGCACACGCATATCGGTGTCGCCATAAGGAGGACGCCAACTGTCAAGAATGATTTAGTTCTGCGTAGTATGTGCGAATTATCAAGAGACAAACAATGCGGGAAGACGTCCACCCGTCGAGTTGTGGATCACTTCCATAGTCCAACCAAACTCAGCGACGAGCTCGAGGTTGGTCAAGGTGGTCATGTACTGTTCAAATATTCAATGTCTTGAGATGATGCGACTGGCTATCACAACGTACCGGGTGGGTCCAGGTGTGGACGCTGTATAGCACGTCAGTTGTAACCCCAGACGCCAAAGGTATTTTACAGGTACGCACGCAATGTCATCTTGGTTCGTCAAGTGTGTTGCCAGGAACTCTTTCGCATTGTTGATGATGTTCAGACCAATAAAGAAATGCGTGGCATGCTGCTTCTGTTCTTTGAGATACTTGAGCAGCTTACTGGTGGGCTATATATGGGGTTAGCACCATGATACGTTGGCTGAAAAGCAAAAGACCAACCGGCAATGGGCCATCGTCGAAACTGAAAAGAATTAAGTCTTTTTGGACATCCTGTTTTATTAGAAGACTCACCCGCATCCGACCGTTCCGCTAGGCGCGTCCCAGATATCTGAGGGTATCCTACATTGCTCAGAACCGGAGCAAACCGTAGGGCTAGTGGGATCGTAGCCGGCGGGATACACTGGAACACCATTGGAGCCCATAGTGGTTGGCGGGATGCTGGGGATTTTGCCGGCGGCGACGGCGGCGTTGAGCGCAGTCACCCAAGCTTGGGGCATCGTGGAGACAGCGCTAGCCAAGTCCTGTGGGTACGCGTTATACCATGCGGAGGACCCCACTGTTGGATAGGTAACGCCATCGGTAGGACTGGATGCTGGTGCGCGCCTGAACAACGAATACGCGTGGTGATCTTCAGGGAGAGACCAAGCACCGGCAGCGAGCGGGGAAGCAAAGAGGGTGAGGGTGGCGACAGCTAGAAGGTGAAGCATGACGACTAATTGAAACGAGAGGACTTGGGGACCGGCGAGAACGTCAAGCAGGAGGATGCAGGACGAACGAAGAAAAGCACAAGTTCATGCCCAATGTTGACCTTTAAATCTATGCGAGCCTCGTGCGGCTAACCATTTCCAGTCAAATTTGATACTCGCACGCTAGCTTGCTGCTAGAATTCGATGGCGTTTGAACAAGTATGCCGTTACTTATATCATGGCCCTGCCAGTGATGTGCCGGTCAAGGATGAGGGATCGTTCGATCAGTCTTATTCGATCAAGGTACATAATTACTAAATCGCCTAAAAGGGCTGCGAACCGGCGCCGCCTACCCAACTGCTTACTCATCCCGGGTGTGGCGGTGGCCACATCCCCTGCCCCGAGTCACAGCGCAGCCCCGCCGAGCGTTAGCGAGGCTGTTAGAAGTCTTGTTAGAGGTTTTGGTTAGAGGTTTTGGTTAGGGGTTTTGGTTAGGGGTTTTGGTTAGAGGTTTTGGTTAGGGGTTAGAGGTTAGAGGTTAGGACATGGATATTTATTTCTGGGGGAGGGGGTGGGGGTGGGTGGGGTTAATCTTGGGTCAGGTTTGGGTTGATTTATCTTTCTGGTAAATAAACAGCTCGATAATAGTAATCCTAAAGCCATAATATGACTAGAGACAAGGACAAGTTCACCGTGTCATCAGCCACATCCGGGCTAGCGGAGCAGTTTCGCAGGCGGCGCCGGTTTCCAGCCCCTTTAGGCGATTTAGTAATTATGTACCTTGATCGAATAAGACTGATCGAACCCTGCCTCGGTCAAGGATGGAATACGGAAGTTGAAACAGGAGTCCGACTTGATAATCACCCAGGGTTGAATTCGGTGAACCTGAGGACAAACTACAACAATGAAACCTAGTTTCGATTATGTTTCGTTTCGCTAACGTTTCGATTGTGTTTCGTTTCGCCGTTTCGCTTTCGTTTCGCCACTTAGCAAGTAGTCCAACTCAATTGCGTTGTGCGCGTTGTTGTGCGATCCGGCAGAATGGATCCAAAGGACCGACACGACGGTTTGTGATGGGTGATTCCCTAATTGAGCCTTGCCATCGCACAACGCTCGCGCAACTGCAAAAGAACAGTAGAAATTCGCACAACACGCGCAACAGCTCGAGGAGGTGTTTTCCCTGTTGTGCGCCAGCGGAGAATGAAATATCCACCTTTATCGGGATGCAATACCCCCGCGATCAATGACTTTGCACTGCTTTTTACTCTGTTGGGCCCGGATATTGTAACTCGACGTCGCACAACGGACTGCACAACAGATTGCACAACAGTCCGCTCAATTTCTACACTGTTGTTTAGTGTCCCGCATCGGGCCCCATCAACACATCCACAACAGTGGTTCTTGCGCAACAACTCATCGCACAACGGAATTGAGTTGGGCTAGTTCTTTATTGGGCAAGATTTGCATCAAAATAATAGGGGTGTTCAGAGTAGCCGTTTCGATCCCGTTTCGAGACCCATTTCGACGACGTTTCTTGAGGCTAGAAACGGATGTGAATCGCGTGCTTACTCTGAACGAAAGGATTCACATACGTTTCTTGTCTGTTTCTATTCCACTAATTTGTACTCGTTTTTACTGCTTGTATCTCGACTTATCTCAATCCGTAAAATCTTAACTCTCATTCGTGCCATCCAACACTGTTCCTCAGAAGACTTGGTGCAGCCGTTTGTTGAAAGCCTACGTCAAATATTAGAAATTGCGCACCCGGCGAGTGCACCGTCAAGCAAAATAACTACGGCGACAGCTACATGCTGCTGGTCTCGAGTACCCTCTGTCCAGGAACTCAGATCAACGAGACTAAGGTACACTTTTCCCTTTAAGAATTAAAAGAGGAAGGCCTGAGCACAAATCCTTTTTCAGCATAGCTAACTCGTAGATAACAATAAATAGGATCAAGCAGTTTTGCAACAGGCGCCCGTGGGTTTGAGGTGTTCTCTTTAAACAGAACCTCATCACCACTCTCTTGGACTTGAACGCAATGTCTCGATGGCACATATACCTATTTGACACTGCAAGAATGCATGTATCGAGAACGGTCGGCTAAGCTTAGCTGCATCGGAGGACATACGGCTTGGCGGGTAACAGCCGAGGTTGTGCGCCCACAAACACCCAGATTCAGCACAACGTGCGCCCGTCCTGGATGCTCCCATATGCAATTGATAGCATCGAGATCCCCTCTGCTCTGAGTGGAAAAGCTGCTCTACCCTATAGCCTCTTTGATGGCGTCTTCTACGTGAGTGGGCTACTGCACTTGAGGAACCTCGCCGCTCACGCTTAGCGAAGCGGCCAACCAGAGGTAGCGTCCCATGAGATCGCAGGTGCGTTGCCTCGTCAGAGGGCCATGTTCCACGGGACCTGATTAGATATACAGTCCTTCAGGCGACCGGTGTCTCGCAAGTCAGATTCAAGCTAGGCAAGGACATTCGCGCATATGTCCAAATTGACGCTGCAGACTCTCGGTGGAGGACCAAGGACGTGGCTTGGACGGAGAGTGGCGATCTGAGATGGGACGACCAGTTTACATTGTGCGTCGTACCAACGGAGACCTCTGCGAGGCCGTCAAGCTGACTTTGCAGCTCAGACTGCCATTGCCGAGCTCGGCTAAGATCACGTTCAGCTTGTTTCGCGACAGTCGGTTCAAGCCAAACAAGCCTCTCGTGGGCCGGCTCGAGATCAAGCTGGCAGAGCTCCTCGATATGTGGGCTCGTCGACAGGGAGAAGGTATATATTTATATTTCTCCAACTTGCTGCTCCGGGGACTGAGCTTACCGTCCCAGAAATATCCCTATCGTTGGAGAAGAAGAATGAGTGCACGGGCCAACTGACGGTCCGCATTACGAATGATTCCACCACAGCGCTCGAAAGCGCGATGCAACATCTTCCAGGCGCCGATGAAGGCCTAACAGGACCTCGACTGAACGCAGCTGCTGACGCTATCGGTGCTGCCGGCGACGCGGTCAACAGTCCGCTCGTAGGATCTTTCACTTCGCTGATGGAGAGTATGGGGGCTTTGGTCAAGATCGGGGATGAGATAGCCAAGGTATGTCGGTGCTATCTTTCGTGTTATTTCCCGATTGACTGATTTATTGCCAGATACATCCCTGGGTGAACCTCGCCTGGAATGTGCTGTCGGTCGGTTTGAAGGTAAGCAGATACTTCTATATTAAATTACAATATATGAACTCCCCGCTAGCTGGTGAAAGCGCAGCAAGACCGGGATACCCAGATTGCAAAACTCGTCCAAACAATGCAGTCCATCTACACAATTGTCCTCGGGTCGGAGAATCTAAAGGAGGATGTGCTTTTGCAAAGTGTGCTTGGTGTCATCTTGAAGCAAACTATCGCGTGCGGTTTCTTCATCCAGGGGTATATGCATCCTCGCGCATTTGCAGGTTAGTGGCACCCACACACACTGGGAGCTTTCGCTCATGATTCAGCAGCGAAAATTGTCACCGAAGCCTTCTCCAGCACGGACGGTTTAATCAGCCTTTATCTGGAGACCTTCAAGCAGCTGCGTGACGATTACATGGGGCGCGTTGCGACCCAGACGGCTTTGGTGACCAGGGACATCTCATCCACGGTACATGAAATCAGTACGTTCTTTCCCTATACTGGACGATATCGGTAGCTAACGGCTATGCAGGATTCGATCAGCTCATGGATAAGCTCAAGCCTGTGGACATGAACCAGATGAATAGAGGTGTATGCCTCCCGAACACTCGACTGAACGTCATCAAGTCAATCGTGGACTGGTACTCGGACGCTTCTGACCAGCGGGAGAATGTCATGTGGATATACGGGTGGGCTGGGACGGGCAAGAGCACTTTGTCAACAACGATAGCTCGGATGATCGATGACCTTGACCTACTGGGCGCATTCTTCTTCTTCGACCGCCAGCTTCCGGAGCGGAACTTCTCAACGTTGGTACGAACCATAGCATATCAAATTGCTCAATTCGACGCGAGCATCGGCGCAAAGATGGAAAAAGTGCTGCATGACACTCCCAACATTGCAGATATGCCTCTGGCCACACAGTTCTCTAAGCTGCTGAGCGCGGCAGCTCTGGGAGATATACAGTGGACCAGGGGTCCCGTTCTGGTGGTCATCGACGCTCTCGACGAGTCGGGCGGTATAGCCGAGCGGAAGGACTTGTTGCAAGTTCTTTCCGAGGGATCTGCAGACCTGCCGCCATTCATGCGGTTTCTGATCGTCAGCCGCCCCGAGCGTGACATTTCCAGTCGGTTCAAACGCTCCAGCGTGCGTTGTGAGGAACTTAGGGTCGACGCAAAGACCAGTCAAGCAGACATCATAGCATTCATACGAGCCCGCTTACAAGAAGTGCGCGAAGAAAACATCGAGTTTTTGCCAGAGGCCCTGCAATTCTGGCCGAGCGATTACGATATCCAATGTCTCGCCGCATTGGCTGCGGGGCTGTTCATATGGGCAGCGACGGCGTGTCGATTGATCGATGCCAGTCACGATCCTAAGGAATCCACGAGCAAGCTCATCAAGCAGAATCCATCGGTTATCTACAATTCCGTATTCACGAACCTCTATCACCTCTATAAGACAGCCTTGCAGTCCGCTGGGAATTGGGAAGACCAGTCATTCTGCAGTGACTTCCAAAACATCCTCGGTACCATCATATGCGCACAGACACCCCTGTCTTGTCTAGCGCTTGACGCCCTGCTGGGACTGCCTCGACCGTCTTTTCAAACGGTGTCACGTCTCGGCAGCGTGCTTCGTGGGAGCAGAGAGGAGCCTATCCGGATCCTACATACCTCTTTCCACGACTACCTCAGGCTCCGTGAATCTGACGAGCCCTGGGCGATCAAGAATGGGCAGTACAACACACAGCTGGCTTACCGCTGCATCACTCATCTCGAGCAGGAGTTACGTGAGAACATGTGTAACCTCGCGCTCCCGCATCCCATCACGGACGAGTCACTACCAGACTCCGTTTCTTATGCGTCCAAGTATTGGATTGAGCATGTGTGCGCCATAACGAATGTCTCAGACAATCTCGTTCACACCATATTCCAGTTCATGCAAAAACATCTGTTGCATTGGATGGAGGCCCTTGTTATTGTGAAGGCATATGATGTTGTCATGCAGGCGCTACCAAAGTTACTTGTGTGGATCCAGGTTCGTAATTACTAATACTATTCAATCATTGTACTTATATATATCACTTAGACGCATTTTCCAGGGAACCAGTGTTACCATTTTATGCACGATGCTCTCCGCTTTGCGCGGTACTTTGCAACGACCATCCAGGACCATCCACTATTGATCTACGCATCGGCACTGCCATTCACTCCCCGCAATACTCTCATTTACAAAACATTCTATCATGCCAACCTTCCGCGTGTAGTGTGTGGTGTAGAACCAACATGGTCACCTCTATTGCAAGCGCTACATGGTCATACCGGTTTTGTGAATTCTGTGGCGTTCTCCCCTGACGGATCCAAGATCGTGTCGGGGTCCAGTGATAAAACCATTCGGATCTGGGATGCCCTGACTGGACAGGAGATACTCTTGCCACTTGAAGGCCATGCGGATCATGTGACATCTGTAGCATTCTCCCCTGACGGATCCAAAATTGTATCGGGATCATATGACGGGACCATTCGGGTCTGGGATGCCCTCACCGGGCGAGAGGCCCTGCCACCACTTCACGGCCACGAGGGGTATGTGTTATGTGTTGGATTCTTCCCTGATGGATCCAAGATTGTGTCTGGGGCCGGGGACAGGACTGTTCGAGTCTGGGATGCCCTTACCGGCCAGGAAGCCCTCCCGCCCCTTCAAGGCCATGAGAGTGGTGTGAACTCTGTAGCAGTCTCCCTGGACGGATCAAAAATCGTGTCGGGATCATATGATAAAACTGTTCGGGTCTGGGATATTCTCACCGGCCGGGAAGCCCTTCCGCCACTTCAAGGCCATACAGATTCTGTGGATTCTGTGGCATTCTCCCATGACGGATCCAAAATTGTGTCGGGATCAAGTGACAGGACTGTTCGGGTTTGGGATGCCCTTACCGGGCAAGAGGCCCTTCCACCGCTTCAATGCCATACGGGTGGTGTGTGGTGTGTTGCATTCTCTCCTGACGGATGTAAAATTGTGTCAGGGTCTTATGACAAGACCATTCGCGTCTGGAATGCCCTTACCGGCCGGGAAGCCCTCCCGCCACTTCAAGGCCCCGAGGATGCTGTGAGTTCTGTAGCATTCTCCCCTGATGGATCCAATATTGTGTCCGGGGACAAAGGGACTGTTCGGGTTTGGGATGCCCTTACTGGGCACGAGGCCCTCCCACCACTTCAAAGCCACGAGGGTCGGGTGTGGTGTGTTGCATTCTCCCCTGGCGGATTGAAAATTGCTTCAGGGTCTTATGACAAAACTATTCGCGTCTGGGATGCCCTTACCGGGAAAGTGGACCTTCCGCCACTTCAAGGCCATGAGGATCTTGTGAGATCTGTGGCATTCTCCCCTGATGGATCCAAGATCGTGTCGGGATCCTGGGACATGACCATTCGGGTCTGGGATGCCCTCACCGGCCAGGAAGTCCTCCCGCCACTTCAAGGCCATAAGGGTTCTGTTAATTCTGTCGCATTCTCTCTTGACGGATCCAAGATTGTATCGGGGTCGGACGACAAAACTGTTCGGGTTTGGGATGCCCTTACCGGGCAAGAAACCCTCCCGCCACTTCAAGGCCATGAGAAATTTGTGTCATTTGTGGCATTCTCCCCTGATGGCTCCAAGATTGTGTCGGGGTCCGGGGACAGGACTGTTCGAGTTTGGGACGCTCTTACCGGACAAGAGACCCTGCCCCCAATTCAAGGTCACGAAGAATGGATGAAATCTTTAGTATTCTCCTCTGACGGGTCCAAGGTTGTGATGAAATCAGCGGATGGGACTGTTCGGGGTTGGGATGCTCTCACTGGACAAGCTCAAGCCCCCTCCGTTCTGAGCTCTCCAGCAAATAGCCAAGCTCAGTCACCGGTGCATTTGGGAAAGGATCAGTATTTTGTGGAGGTTTCAACAGGGCGCCATTTGAGCAAGGTTCCGGCGGGATTTGTCATGGATGCGTATGATATGCCACTGTCAGGTCACGGGCATGCTGGTGGGGTTGGATGGAGAGCAATTAACTGGCAGAGCCATATTCCCGTAATCATCATGTTCTCGTCATAGCCATTGTACCTGCAATCTCCTATAACTTGCTAGCTTTTACCCAAGCAGGTGTAATGCTAGTGATCAGTCACTTGCTGACGGGCCTGCCAACACGTTATGCATCAAGTTTAAATTAGTTGAACGCAGTATACTATGAAGTACCAGATCAACACACAACAAACACGAAAGCACAAGTAACACCGCCTATGGTATAAAAGTAGCACTATCTAGCACGCCCTCCAGTATCCCTCCGTGCGCAAGTTGTAAGTTAGAGTCTCGAGTGAGACCTCTTGATCCTGAATCCTGAGGTGACAGATTCTGGTCCTGTATAAAGGACGTGTCCCGAGCAAGCGATGGGTAAGCATAAACACTGCAGACCATCTGCTATTAACCGCAGTTGAAGATGAGATATAGGTGGCTACTCACCCGTAGAAAAAAGTAACTGCAGTGTAGGTGTCATCATAAAGCGCTTCAACATACCGCGGACCACCACCAATTGCAACGCCACAGCACTCCACCCCCGGACCATCGTGCGGAATTTACACACGCATTCGACGCACCAACCCACCCTCGAGGAAGGGGCGTAGCGCCAATTTTGGATCCAGGACTGGGAAAGCCGTTTGACCAGGCACAGGAGCCCACTTCTGTGCAGGACATACCGTCTGCTGGTCCGGCGTTTGAATAGGGCGTGAACTGGAGCATCGTCTGGCTGATGTCACGTATCCAGAGAACTTGTGGGTTCCGCGGGGTCGCGATGATGAACCAAGACCGCCTGTGCGAGCAGCGGCAATCCAGGGAGGTCAGGATGATGATATTGAAGAGAGCGAGCGTCATGGAGCGGGAAAAGAAGGAAAACTCCCGGGCAAGAATAGCAGAGATCGGACAGGAGCTGCTTTATATGAAAATTCACGATCGAGTTGTGGTATGAGTGTGCTCGAGCCCTGAATGAGCCGCCAACTTGAAGTTCTGGACAGATCACGCCTTGGCAAACAAGCCCATCAAGCGTCAGCCTCCTGTGAGTCCAAGTGCTGTGGAATCACTAAGTATCTCAGATATAGGATAAGACCTATGGATGAGTGAGAATCACACTTTAGCAGAAGTTGGGGGAATAGGGAAGCATTGTGACAGCACCCCATGTCTATCGTGTCAAGTCACTTCATTCCATGTAGTCTCCCGATGGGCCAAACACCAGACAATTTCCCATCCACAATAACTAAAGCTTACGTTCTACACCTGCGACTGCTACAAGCCTAGCTTTGACAAATACGCCGGTACCTCCCCGCCCAATATCATATCAGCGCATAATTTCCCGCTTCCGGGCCCGAGAGAGATTCCCCATGGACCATGACCTGCGCAGACATAGAGTCCTCCTTGACCAGCCCCTTCGGACGCGACTGGCGAATAATGTTTGGAATCGATACGCGCAATTATTGGCGTTCGATTGTCGGTAATGGGCCGTGGCAAAGGCTAGCACGAATGATGTCCGACTCTGTCGAACCTGAACGCTGGAGGATCGTCTTGGCGACTTTCAAAAGAGACTCGACTTCAGGGCATCTGGAGTCTAGCTGCAACGCTACGTCTGTCGTAATTGCAGGAAGAGGGATCTGCGACGAGTTCACCCCGGCAAGGAAGATATCCCGCTGGCCGTTGGGAAGTTTCTGGCTGAAGACTTCAGGAGAGAAGCCATCCATGTCGATAAAAGCTGCATGGCACAATGCATTGTCCTCGGAAGGTGGAGGAGATTCGTCTCTAAACACCACGGACCACCCAGCAAAATTGGAAATGGGAAGTCTAAGCTCAGAGGCAGGGAAAAGCTGCTTGTATGCTCGAGCCGTCCAAGGGCCTGCTGCTAACAGAAGGCTAGTACATGGTATCACTTCTTCTGGCAAGCCTGGGACCGTGTAATATAGGCCGACAGGTAGGCCAGTTTGGGGATGTATGTCTATCCTTGTAGCTGTGGCGGGATTGATACGCGAGCGCCTCGTTTTCGACATTCGCGGAGCAAAAGTTCACACAGCTGTAGAGAGTTTCTGCATGGCGCAGGCTCAGTACATCGTTTTATTAATATTTTGATAACCAATCAGAAACAATGCGGAGGACTTACACCTGTGCGGTTGTCTCTCCTGTCGATAGCAATTTTGCAACTCCTCTTTTCAACCAACTTGGCCATTCACCATCTGTCCACGCAGTGGAAAATTCACCTGTCATAAATCGTCTACTCTGACCATCAAAGAGCTGGTCGCTCGTCGGCGTTTCTGAGTCGGCACCCTCTTTTATCCTGCTGAGAGAAATCCCCAAAGACCCGGAGTAACCCCTGGTCACCCAGTTTAATGATCCTCACCGGAAGTGGAGAGACATTAAGAGTTACCATTCACGCCCTCCATCGTTCTCTTCTGTCAGTTCCTTGTGAAGACGAAAGGACAGAACCCCAAGTTCTGTCAAAGCTGCTCCGTACCAGTCCTGGCGATGAAGCCCCCAGATCTGCCTGACGCACATTCGAAGAGTGTTGGCGAAGTGTCCAGAATATGCACACTGGCGGGAGGTGTAGATGATGTCAGTAGGTAGTATGCGGTGGTAAGACCGATGATGCCGCATCCGAGAATCACGACGGAGTTGTCGTCTGTCTTTGGGGAAGTCATTATTGGGATCGAGTGACCTACCACTTTTGCATTAAGATCTTATTTATCAAAGCGACGACCAATTTATCGCCGGTGGCGCGTAACGTCTAGCCCAAGTCCCTTCTGCCTTGCTTATACTGTAACCCAGACTTAAGCTTGTCGGTATCTTGTCGGTATCTCACTTTATCTCAACTTTATCGTATCGATCGTTAAAGCAAATTACATAGCCGCCAATTAGTGTACATATCTGCAGGAAACTCCCCAAAATACCCTCCATCCAAACCTAGACGCTCATCTACTCTGCTTGCCCTTCGAAACTAGAATCGCCTTCATCCATCGGTTCAAGATTAAGAACAGAGGGATGGTGTAGATGACGTTGTTCTTGCAGCGAGAATTCCTCGTCCGAAGAACTGTCTGTGCTCCACGCCTCGTCCCCTGCCACACTGCCCTCCTTGACGTGCAGTTTGGTTTTATTATTCCCAGAGAAAGGAGACCTTATCGCAGGGAAGGACTGTGTGCGGAACCTCGAGAAAATTCCAGAGCTATTCGGTGAGATGTTCTTGGGAGTTGTGCTAGGTGACGTGCGGCGTGCGCCCCTCCGCTGAGAGGGGTGCTCAGAACCCTCGGCATCCTCGGCATCCAGCAGTTCGGAAGCCCACCGTCTTCGCGCCAAAGGTGATCGAAGGGGGTCTTGAATGTTGGTATCCCGCTTCAGAAGCTCCGAGATAGGCCGGGGTCGTTTGGGACTGGCTTTCAAGTTGTTGGCGTATGCCGCCTCTGCATCAGTGTCAATGGGCAGAGGGGATTCATTATCCGTTTGGGCAGGAGACTTGGTAAAGCGCGGCAGCAGAACAGACTGATCCAAGCTTTCACGGCCTGGCGTCTCGACGCGTGGATGAGCCTGGGATTGTTTGCGTGCATGTTGGCGACCACGAAGGATTTCCTTCTCTATCCGATATCGGTTTTCTATCATATGCAGCTATTTGGGAATTAGCGATGCTACTTCTACAGTAAAGGAAGCGTACCTTGGGCCATGTCACGAGTTCCCCAACCCTCATCATTCTCTCTAATTCCACGGGATCAGGATCACTCAGGATTCGAACCCAGTCCTGCAAGCATGATCGTCAGCATCATCATAACAAGATCGTAGAAAGTATGCTCACCCATGCCCGCGTCTTTGGCCATATACTGCATGAAAAAAGTTCAGCTAAGAGAAAGGGATCTGGTGACACGAACGTACGTGACGGCACCGTCAAAGCGTTGTAAAAACACACTGGACCAATCTTGACCAAGGAGAGGCGGTAATAACTCCAGATCCCGTATCACCTGAGGCTAGTCAATTATATAATCATTTATTCATTCGAAAGCACTGACTTTAAAGTTCTTCGTCAATTCCAACTTTAGCCACTGTTCTGCCGCGGATAGCAAGAAGTTGCCCCTCCAGCCTTGAACTATTATAAGCGATCTTGGATGATGGCATTGCTTCTAAAGCTTACCTTTGCCCTTCCTGTGAGCAACCGGCCTGCCTGCTGATCCGCGAGGTGCAAAGAAGAACAAATGAACGTGAGGGTTGACCTGCGAAACGATCGGGTGGGTCACTTGAAATGATAAAGGTTAGGTAATGTGT
This sequence comes from Athelia psychrophila, assembly GCA_001630335.1. Lineage (NCBI taxonomy): Eukaryota > Fungi > Basidiomycota > Agaricomycetes > Atheliales > Atheliaceae > Athelia > Athelia psychrophila. The sequence goes on along the minus strand of KV417484.1, from coordinate 732,227 downwards.
CTGTTAACCAAGAGTTGACGGACCATTGAAGTACAAATTCAACGCTTGAACAGGAATATCGACCCTGGGCCAAGAATCAGGAAGAAACAAACATGCGGAAAGGCGTGATACATACCGAAGAGAACCATCTTTAAACTTGCTGCCCCAGTTCCAGGGCACGACACGGCCATCTTTCAACTTGTGCAGGAGCACTACTGGGTTCAAAATTCCTGGAACAGCTGCAGAAGCAAGTAGAGCACTCCATATTATGGTATCTGGCGCAGTCATGTAATTCAGTAGCTTGGTCGGCCTGGGAGCTTTGTCATTATAGGTCAATCGCAGGCAGAAAGACACATACGAGTGCCGGTCGGCGGGTATAACAGAGATATTAAGTATGCGTCCAGTCCTTGTATACGCTTCGCGGAACGTCATCGAGCCACGAGTGAAGAAAGTACACTGGTGAAGGTTGGCATCAGAAATGTGGCGGAAGATGGTAGATTTGAACAAACTTTTCGAGCCCATGATACGCTGTCAAACCTAGCCCCAGTCTTCCAGAAACGTTTAAACCAGACAGTGAAGGGTTCCTCGCAGGCTGTGATTCTCGTGGCGATTTCAGGGACGATCAATCGTCGAAGCTCAGCATCGGTACGTGTGCAAACCAATGCCGCGATAAGTCCTCCTGCGGAGGTGCCAGTGATGACGCGGGGGAGCAGGTTTGCGTCCAAAAAAGCCTTGATGACACCGAAGTGATCTGCAAGAGGTTCAGTCTCCTCGTTTCACCATTTATGAAATATGGCTCCTACAGTATCCAAATGAGCCGCCACCCGAGAGACACAGCGCGCTTGAACCTAGATTCGTGTTAGCGCTCTTGAAGAACCGTTTCTTTTCTTCGGTAGATAGTTCGGGAGTGTTGCGTATGAACTCAAGCGCGTGGTGTTGCTCGTCGAGAAATGCTTCGGCAACGTCAGTCTCACGCGAAATGTAAGTTTTTGACCATGCATGCTTACATTCGATGAGGGTTTTTGTCCCGTAGAATGTCTGCCGATTATATATTAGCAGAGTGCTAATTCCACAGTTTCAACAACTCACTTCGCTGTAAAGTCTAACGTATGGTCAGCGTCAATGTCTCAGCGACTTTGATATTGCAACGCTCACCTTGGAGATTCAACCGCGGCAAAATTGGTTCGAATGCAGGTCTCTAAGACTCCGAGAACGCCACGAACGTCGTTCTTCTCTCGCAAAGCTTTCAACGAGCGTCGAACCTTATACATAGGTTGGATGGTTGCTTTGATTTTATGAAATGATCGCTCATACTTACCTTCCTGACAAGTCGCCAGTCGTAATAAGGATCCTCGTCGATTTGCTTCCATTCTTGAAACTGCAGGTGTTCATCCATAGCTGCCGCAGTCTTCTTCCATTCCTAAAGGGCATTTCAGATCATGTGCAATATTACATCAACCTCGCTCACCTCATAAGTCCTAGCAGCCCGAAGCTGTTTCCTCAGCACACCCTTGCGGCCTCGCCCTGCACTCGAGTATGATTAAGGCATTTTGACGAAAGGTGGCGGGCGACATACATGCGAGTAGCCATTCCTTTCCGTTCACCAATTGTCTTATAAGAACATACAGTCCAAACTCGCCGGCTATGAATGCGAAGATGAATATCTGGTTTTGGAGATTAGTAGGCGATTCTGGGATAGGGACTAGTAGACTTACGAGCAGTGGCCATCTGAGCAGCACGAACAGCCAATCCTGTCTCTTTCCATCTGGCAGCTTCTCCCTCTTTCTTCTCCTTCAAACAAATGATGTCAGGCGGGCGCCAAGGCGTAAACTGATTGGGCGCACTTTCTGACTCGTTGATTTACAGGAGCAAAGTCTGACAAGGCTGATACTTTGCGGACTCTCGGGCTTTGGGGAGCAGAAGCAGTCGGTGACAGCAAGTTAAGGTCTGAAGGGTCATCGGCTATGTCTTCTGCTTGAAGGGCTTTCGCGAAAGCTTGGATATGCCTGGTTAGTCGATTAGCCGGGGTGAGTTAATTGGGTAACTGATAACAACAAACTCTTCGACGACGTAGTCCACGTCTAAGTCCACAGACCTTGAATTTCCAGAGTACGAGGACATGCACTGATGATGCAGTCAATGCAAGGTGTAAACCACGTGATCCATGCGTACGCTTCGTAGCCACATGCTCAAAGTGGCAAGTCGCGCCACAGTGGCGAATCTATAATACAAAAGAGAAGGGTCCCGTGACGCTTATACCACGTGACACAAGAGAGACAACTTGCAAAGACAAACCACCTTTTAAGGCGTTCTGTGTGTCCAACATCTATAATACAAAAGACATGGGTCACGTGCGAGACAAGTCAAATCTACATTCTGATTGGCTGGAAGCATTTGTGCAACCGTGACGGACAAACGCGCAATTGTGGCGCGGGTTTCTGGAAATTTCTCTCAGCTTTCCTTCAGTGTACGGGAAAGAGGTTCAGAAAATTCCAGAGCTTTCTGCGACACTCGCCTGCAATATTTAAATCACCTCGCTTTGCATTTGAGCTCCCCCACTGACACATGATTCGCTCTGCTATCGTGATTATCTACATGCATTAATATTGCGATCTATTGCGATGTCCCTGATAACGCCGCCACAGCCTTTGGATTTCAGCAATGGCCGGTCTCTCATCCATCAGAAACGAACGAGCCTGACCTCCATTTTAACATTTTTCTTGAGAGGGACAATTGATTGTTTATCGGTTACAGTCTCAGGTGATTATCTCACTGCCTTCTTCCCGGCCATCGATGCTCCATGTCCTTCCATATCATGCCCGGCTATATTTGGTGACATCACGTTCTCCATTACCCCGAATGATATAAAGGCCCTGGCAATATAACGGTTGAAATCCTCAGTTCCTATCCCTTTAACACTTTACCCACCACCTCTATCACTATCACTACAATGGGCTGGTTCGACGGAAATGAGTCTCAATCTACGGAGGTGAGTGTTACGACTTCAAGCTTCACATTGCATGGTCTGATTGTGTTGTCACAAATGTAGTACCAACAAACGGACAATGACGGTCTCCAGCAGCACGAGCCTAAAAAGATGCACGAGCTGATCGGCGGTGCCGCTGCCTACGAGGTTAGTGCCAGCTATTCCGTGGTTTGTTGAGCTCGATCTAATCAGATCTTACCCATAGGCTGCTAAGGCCTACGAAAACCGTTCAGGCAAACCCAGCGAGCACGCCAAGGCTAAGGAGATCATGTACGTGCTGTAGCTTTGAAGCGCCCAAAATGTCCAAGCTCATTAATTGGTTTTAGGGCTGGTCTCGCTGGTGCTTTCATTGATCGTGAAATTGAGACCAAGGGTTTGAACTTCATCGACCGGGAGCGGGCCAAGGCACACGCGAACCAACAGATCGAGAATGACTACTCCGAACAGGCCCATGCTGATTACCAGTGATAAGCGAGTTGCACATTGTGCTTTGTACTATTTGAAGTATGCCATAAATGAAATTGTACCAATGCTGTAACCCATTTCTGCGCAAGTTAGTTGTCGGCAAGACACTGAATGCCACCAACTTCGAGCCATTACTATTGTGCCTTACTCAACCACTTCTTCAAGTTTGTTTGTCCGTTATCATCAACCGCCTTCTTCACGTTGAGGTAGTCAAGTGCACACCGATGCTTGACAAACTCCGCTGCTGTTGTCGCCGAGCTTGCAGCTGTTCCCACGAAAATCTTGGATGTAACAAGCATCTCAAACGCCTGTCCACCAGAGATAAGGCATTTCCCTCAGGTTTAAGAAATAAACTTACCCTTCTCAGGACTTCGCGGGTGCAACGAACCATTCCAATACCTCCGCCTTCTACTTCCACTGGGGCGGATGTGGACGACCTAAGCTGGTCGCGGAATGTCTCATGTAACATTTCAAATGTAATGATATCCTGGCCAGCCGTTCGTGCATGCATTGCGGCGACGAGGAGACATATGCTCGGATAGGGAAGACCTGGCAGAAGGCTTCAGCAACAACTTCTATGTGTCCCCGGCAACTTCAAGACGCACCGCTAAGGAAATGAAATGTAGGTCGACTTCGTTGAACAGTCACAGAAATTAAAATGTTCGATAGCTGCGGAAATGGTGTCTTCAGTGTCAGCTGGGAGATAATGTTCATCTGCGCGATGTGAGATTCAGGCGAATGCACTAGCGTAATTTTCGAACTTACTAGAATTTGGCACAGGGTCCTCATGTCCCTCGACATCGCGAAACTTTCCCGAAATATGTCAAGAACTTTGGGATCCTGCAGGAATCCTGTTATCGATGCATTCCATATGGGCTGCCATTCTTGCTGACTTGTATTCGCAGGAGACGCTAGTATTTTCCCTGCCACGTCGAGCCAATACTCCGAGCCCGGGGGAGCGGCTGTGCGTAGCATACGTCCGGAAAAGCGACTCTTGACCCTCTTCTCCACTGCCTTCTTCCCGGCCATCGATGCTCCATGTCCTTCCATATCATGCCCGGCTATATTTGGTGACATCACGTTCTCCATTACCCCGAATGATATAAAGACCCTGGCAATATAACAGTTGAATTCCTCAGTTCCTATACTTTTAACACTCTACCACTACCTCTAAACACTATCACTACAATGGGCTGGTTCGACGGAGCTAAGGATCAAGCTGATCAGGTGAGTGTTATGACTTCAGGCAGCTCATTGCATGGTCTGATTAGGTCGTCGCAATGGCAATGTAGTACAATGACACCCAAGACAACCTCGGGCAGCACCAGGCTTCCAAGGTTCACGAGCTGATCGGCGGTGCCGCTGCCTACGAGGTTAGTCCCAGCTACTCTGTGGTCTGCGGAGCTCGATCTAATCAGATCTTATCTCTAGGCCGCCAAGGCATACGAAAACCGTGACGGCGGCTCAAAGGCCGGCAGCCACGCCGAGGCCAAGGAGATTATGTACGTGTTGTGGTTCAGAAGCATCCGACTGTCTAAGCTCATTAATCGATTGTAGGGCTGGCCTTGCCGGTGCTTTCATTGATCGTGAAGTTGAGACCAGGGGTATGGACACCTTCGACAAGGAGAAGGCCAAGTACGAAGCGAGGAAGAACGCACAAAACCATATCAACAACTACTCCGAACAGGACTATAACCAGTGATAACCGTGTCTTGCGTTGTGCTTTGTACCACTGAAGTCATAAATGAATTGTATCAATGTTGTAACCTATGTCCGCGAGAGACGCTGAATGACACCAACTTTTGTAAGCCATGATCATTGTGCCTTGCTCAACCACTTCTTCAGGTTTGTTTGCCCTTTATCATCCACCGCCTTCTTCACGTCGATGTAGTCCAGTGCGCGCCGATGCTTGACGAACTCCGCCGCTGTGGTTGCCGAGCTTGCAGATGTAGCCGCGAAAATCTTAGATGTAACGAGCATCTCGAACGCCTGTCCACCAGAGATAAGGCATTGATCCTCAGGTTTTAAGAAATCAACCGCGCTACATGCTTTGTCCCATTGAAGTATGCCATAAATGAAATTGTACCAATGCTGTAACCCATTTCTGCGCAAGTTAGTTGTCGGCAAGACAATGAATGCCACCAACTTTGAGCCATTACTATTGTGCCTTACTCAACCACTTCTTCAAGTTTGTTTGTCCTTTATCATCAACCGCCTTCTTCACGTCGAGGTAGTCAAGTGCACACCGATGCTTGACAAACTCCGCTGCTGTTGTCGCCGAGCTTGCAGCTGTTCCCACGAAAATCTTGGATGTAACGAGCATCTCAAACGCCTGTTCACCAGAGATAAGGCATTGCTCCTCAGGTTTAGGAAATAAACTTACCCTTCTCAGGACTTCGCGGGTGCAACGAACCATTCCAATACCTCCACCTTCTATCTCCACTGGGGCGGATGTGGACGACCTAAGCTGGTCGCGGAACGTCTCATGCAACATTTCAAACGTAATGACGTCTTGGCCAGCCGTCCGTGCATGCATTGCAGCGATGAGGAGACATATGCTCGGATAGGGAAGACCTGGTGGAAGACTTCAGCAACAACTTCTATGCGTCCACGGCGACTTCAAGACGCACCGCTAAGAAAATGAAATGTAGGTCGACTTCGTTGAACGGTCGCAGAAATTAAAATATTTGATAGCTGCGGAAATGGTGTCTTCGGTGTCAGCTGGGAGATAATGTTCATCTGCGCGACGTGAGATTCTGGTGGATGCACTAGCATAATTTTCGGACTTACTAGAATTTGGCACAGGGTCCTCATATCCCTCGACATCGCGAAACTTTCTCGAAATATGTCAAGAACTTTAGGATCCTGCAGGAATCCTGTTATCGATGCATTCCATATGGGCTGCCATTCTTGCTGATTTGTATTCGCAGGAGATGCTAATATTTTCCCTGCCACGTCGAGCCAATACTCCGAGCCCGGGGGAGCGGCTGTGCGTAGCATACGTCCGGAAAAGCGACTCTTGACCCTCTTCTCCAACAGATTGATGGTGTCGATCCGAGCAGTGACGCCAATGACTGCCATGCCTTTGCTGCTGCTGCCGGCCCTGCAGTTTTGCACTGTGTCAAGAAGGCAATATAAAAGCGACTGTCGGGGGTGCAGTGCAAATAAGTCGAATGAGTCCAAGATTACAATTGATGGGCGAGAAAGAGTGGGAAGAACAGATATGAGCGCGGGGAGGTGGGATGGAGGAGGGAGAGCCACGACGTCGTCGGGTTCCGCGAATGGATTTTCAGCGTCGGCATCCACATTGTCTGCGTCGTCATTGAGATAGGATTGGCCCGTCTGTTCTGACAACTGTCTTGCCACTTCGCGCATAGCAAGACGATCGTTGTTCTGAGCCCAACCGGATAACCGGATGACAATGGGTCGATCCTTTAGAGCTTTTATTGCCCTTTCCACGAGCTGCATTATAAAGTCGTTAAGCATGGCATTCGTGGTGAATAACAAGAGCTACGTACGCGACTCTTGCCACTGCCCCGCGGACCCAGAATAAGGCAACTATTCCCTTCGTCACGAGTCATCGTGCCTGCAAGCAATGCGTCAAGTTGCTGAGAGGCAACAGTGTTCGTTAAAGGCTCGTTGTCGTCGTCATCCGCCCTCGCACTGAATTCGGGAGCTTCCTGGAGAGCGGCAAAGATGGCACGCTTTTGCGCATTAAGACAAGGGCTCAAATGTGGTGGGAGTGATGTTGGTGGGCGAAGGATATCACTGCCGCCGACAGACTTTATCGGTGAACTGAATCTTGTATGTGGAATTACCAGATGCTCCTTTCCAACAGGGGCATTCAGACTTGTCGGTATAGCATCAGGGGTAGAAGAGAAATGGGTCTCATTCGCTGAGCTATTCTGGGAGGTTATGGAGGGAATCGGTTTTGGAGGTTTCTTGTGAGGGTGTGCCGGGGTGCTGGGTTCAACGTCCAGAAAGTCGCGTGGTCCACTCCTACGAGAGCGCGTTTTCGAGGGAGACAACCTCAGCTCATCATCAGATTCCTCGGACTCCCCTGCATGATCTATTTTCACAGGAGACGTTGCACGAACTCTGGGTACAGATGGGGTCTTTGGTGGAGACCCGGTCTGCGCTGCTTTTTTGGAGAGTTTCCTAGGCGTGCCAGTTCTGCTCCTCGTGATTAACGGCTTGCTGCCGCTCGGAGCTTTGGATGAGTGCGTTGCACGCTTCGATGGTGAAGTATCGTTGGAGCTCGTGTCGCCTGAAGGTGCTTTGCGCTTTGGCATCGTGGTTGGGATGTGCACGCGAAGTCGCGACGCGCCGATCAAGTTGGATTTCGGAGCGCTTCCGAGTCCAGTTTCGACTCTGCACTTCATGGGCTTCACCGGGTAAGATGCTAGAACTTGAGAATGTCCCGCTTCTCTTATTCATATGGCAGACTTGCTCGATGGATCAACGCTCCCACCACCGGTCTTGAGCTTATTTCTGAAAATATCGTCCGAAACCACCAAGTCTGTACTGCGTTGAAGGTCTTGGGGCACAATCTGAACAATCAACAGGGACAACCAAGAGGCAAATGGCAGCTAAGTGTACGATCCTTCAGATCCACTTTAGGGGTCAACACTGGTCTACAAGTGCCCGCAGAGAGATCGATGTGTGCCCTGAGCATGCATGACAATGTGTTTGTACTGCTCGAGGACCCAGCGGCCCCGACGCGGGCAGATGTCCTTGCCGCTGCTCCGCCGGACATGCCTCCCTCTCAGATAGTAGGACCGCCACATTACCGCACAACCTTCCTTACTTTGAAACCCCCGGGTGCCTTGGAACAGCTTCTAGCTCAGCTTCGCGCTCGTTGGGTATCTGGACGACAGGTTGCAGCTACCGCTCCCCAAAGAGGCCAGGCCAGTGGACAACAACTCAGTATCGAAGGGGTCGTATATGCTATCGGTAACGACTGGCTAGTACGAATTGGCAATGTGATGTTGCCGGGTGGCGCGGTCAGAGGCATGTTATTAGAGGTGCGAGCTTTCGATATTTACATCTGCATCACGTTAACGGACTATGCTCTCTAGGCTGAATATCTCCCTCTTCCTGTGTTACACTCGCAAACCTCGGATGGCACATCCGAACTATTGTCGAACCTTCTGACATCAGTTTTGCCAAACATCCGAGATGCAAAGACAGTCGCCGTAACGATCAGTGATTCACAATGGGAAGAGGTCCTTTGGGACCGCGAAGAGGAGGAAAGAGAGGAACAGGAAAAGAAACCGGAAGAAGATTTGGATGAGATTTACGCGTCGCACGAGCCAGAAACCGATTTACCACGGAAAGGAGACTGGGTTGGCATGGATAGAGATCGTAGATCGGCCTTCTTGATAATTGGTGCATTGAAATCTGAGGGTATCCTTTGACTGCGACTATTCAATTCAACGTTTACATATGCACATCCAAAATGAAGAAATGTCATACACCGGCTGCTTCAACTTGAGCAAAACTTGAGAAGCAGTAAAGTGCTTTACAACTTGTTTACGACCTGAACTTTGTCGGCCGGATCGGGTTTCCCCTGTGTGGTTGACGGGGCGCATGTCATTGTCTTCGGGTGCTCGATCATCATGAATGCTTGACTCACGCCTTCCCATCACGTTCCACGGGATCCTGACCTCTCCCAATCATGTTACTCAGATCGTATGCCAGAGCAGGGACTCTAGTGGCTAAACGATGGTGCAAACCATGTCAAGTTCGACACAGTACGGCCACGGCTTTGCACTTCTACCAAAACAGACAGCTGGAGCTCTATGCGTCTAAAGATGCAAAAAGACTCACCCTCAGACAGCTTGTGAGCCTTTCTAATTCTCTGATACCTGCACCTTTCTCAAATATGTCTCCCGTAGGTCTTCTTTGGGCGGGTCATGGACGAGGACCGTCTGATCAAGGTACTGAACCTGCTTCGCATGCCGACTCTTGCTCATTCCGCTTGTGCCAGGCCGCAAATTATGTTCGCACCGAACTCGCCATTCGAATAGCCCATCGGCTGCGAGACCTGCAAACGCTGCCATATGTAGTGGTTACTCAAGAAGGCGTAGCAAGGGTCTACGAGGTACGTGCCGCTGCCTCCGGCTACTGTACTTCTGATCACTCATCTTTGCGAAGCTATATTGGTCTGCCTTTGAAGAGTGCGTCAAATTTCTATCAGTCTGGAGAACGTTCATGACTGTATCTAGGTTCCGACGCTTTCCGCAAATCAACACTCTCGCTGACAACGACGTATTCTGTCAATCGTTGAACAGGCTCTTGCATGAACAGTACGCTTAAGCTTTCTCTAGTCATCCCAGGCGTGAGCGTTTAATATTTCACAGTGCTACGGTCATTCCCAATCTGACATTAGGCCTGTCACTCTCCTCTCCGCACATCGCCCCCGAAGTTCTCGATTCTTTCATGAGACGCATGTTGACCAGCCGAATATCTCGCCGTGTGCTAGTGGAGCATCACATTGCCCTTTCCAATTCTTTCCGACATCAGAGCCAAGAGCGCAGTGACAGCGAGCAGCCTGTTGGCATCATTTATACTGGTTTAAATGTCACTCAGAGCATTCAAAAATGCGTAATGCTACTCAAAGAAAGCTCGCGTTCTGACACACTATGGCCCGAGGTCATTATCAGTGGGCATCTTGACACCAAGTTTTCATACATCCGAGAACACATCGAGTTCGTCGTTCGTGCAATACATCTTCGATTCAGGACTGATGACTACATTCACAGATACATCGTCTTTGAACTAATAAAAAACGTATACGATGATTTACTTTCCGGTATACCGCGTCCTGACGACCTTGCAGGCCATGTGGGCAACAGTAGTAAAGTACCGTGGTTCTCCGCTGCCACCCATACAAGCCACAATTGTCGCCGGCGAGGACGATGTAGGCATCCGAATATCTGACCAAGGTGAGTAGAGTTCTTTCCAGGCGGTGCAATATACAGATAAACGTCAGCAGGCGGAGGTCTTACAACTCCTCACATTAAATCGCCATCCGACTTGTTTTCATTTTCACACATTCGCAACGCCTCAAGAATGGACAATTCCCGTCTTGGTACACTGCGGACAGTAAGCTCTGATCCCCGCGGTGTCATGGCTACAGTAGACGAGCAGCTGTCTTCACGGGCGGTCGACCAGCGTGAGCCTGTTCCGCAGTGTTCAGAAGGCCCGGAGGATGGCATCGAGCTTGGGATACATCCACGGATGGGCATAGGCTTGCCCATGAGCAATATATACGCGACGTATGTCTACCGTCTAGCCGGATGTGTTTTTGTCCTGACATCGCGCAGATACTTCGGGGGATCCTTGGAGCTCATATCGCTGGATGGATGGGGTAGATACAGTTCTTTCTATGAGCGTGATTCGTATCGTATACTGATATGCGTACACCACAGGCACAGATGTGTACCTCCGACTACCAAAGCTTGTGAGTGCCAAACTTTTATCATTCAGCCCTCGAGGAAGTTAATTTTTTGTAGGGCACCCAACTTGAGGGCATCGAGGTTTAGATTTGCTGAATACGTCAATATTATATGCTGTGGACATCTGCTAGGCACAAAGTGGCAGACGTTTCATTTTGGCGAAGTCTTCAATAGAGCCATCCAGGATCCGTACATTTAGCCCAAGAGCCTCGGTCATATGCTCGATTGTCAAGTGCCTCATGCCCCGGGGCCCGCTACATTCGGCCCGTTCCTGTGACATTCGCTGGCATGCGCATAAACTACGGTAAAGTAGCGCGCATCGCTAAGTAGCTGTGCCTTGCATGAGCTGCGTGTAGAATCAAACGTGCTCGATGACCGGTCTCTTGAATCTATATAACTCGCCGGGTTCTGTTCTGGGGTGAGGACCGTGAGGCCCGAGGGTCATCAGGGGTAATCAAGTCGTAATATTGACTGCGTGCGGTGGTAAGGCAGTGACTCGGAATCATTGCTGCATGTTCAGCGCTGTTCAGCGCTTTGTTGCTGAGAAAGTTAACGTTATCGCCGCATCGTCCCTTGCTTTGAACCATACCCTTGTAGCTATGGACGACACTCTCCCTCCCCCTCCTCCCTATGAAATCAATCAGCGCGAACTTGACCAGAAAACGTCGCAAGCTGTTGAAGCCTCACTCTCACTAGTTGATGGGCGTGATCGGGCGAGCGGTTCTGCTGATGCTGATGAATGGGAATATGACGAAGCTGCTTTCGAAGCCGCATTTCAAGCCGCTTTGCGATTGAATCAGCCGGATGGAGGAACATCTTCTGCAGACACCGCTCATAAATCTGACGGCTACGAAAAATCCGTGCGCCCACTATCTCCAAAGATTGACAGAAAATCGCCAGGACCTGGTCCGAAGGAGCGACCCAGTTGGTATTCAGAAGCAAATCTCGACGGAGTCTCACACAGCTCGTCCTCGTCCTCTACTCGACCGCTTAGTGCCGCTCATTCTCCGCCTTCCCATTACCCTGCACCAGCTCATGACGAAGCGCCACCTCCCTTCCAAGCTGAACAACCTTCTTATCGTGGAGGCGAGTCTACACCACCGTCCCCACTCTCATCCCCTCCACTCGCAAATGCGCCGTTGCAGCCTTTACACGCAGCATATACTCGAGGCAGGGCCTCGTCCTCGTCGTCACAGCCACATCCTCACAGTTTCTCTCCTCCACCTCAACGGCAGGCCCACCGCATGGGACCAAGAATATCAAACGCATCTGCATCTCCCGCCCCGCGAAGGCTCAATTTCGATCCATCTGTAGCTTATTCAAGTAAACCGAGAAACTCTGCCTCCCCTCATTTGGAAGCTGGCAACCCGAACCCCGCAACGTTCTACAAGTAAGCTATGACGTAAATCTTTATACGAAAAAAACGCTGATTTTCTTGCCTATCAGCTCTGCCGTCTCCTCTCAACTTGCCAGTCCATACTCGAAACAAACAAATTCGCGCGCCAGTCAGGTTTACTCGTGCGTGTCAAATAGCTTATGAAATATTCGTCCTGGAGCTAATCATCCACTCTAGCCGTCCAACGCAGTACCAGACGCCACAACCCATCCCACAACCCACCAATGTCAATTTTCAATACAACCCCACGGCAGCCCCCACTTCCACGCCCTCATTTGCGCCATACAATGTGTATGCCCCTTATCAAATGCCCCAGATGGCTGCGTCATCTATTCAACCAACACCTTACAACCCTTATCCTACTCAAACTCATCCTACTCAAGGCTATGCAGCACAAACTTATCCTTCTCAAGGCTATGCCCCAAGCGCCTACGCGCCTCAGGGGTATGCGACTCCAGCTTTCTCTGGACAAAGTCAAAGATGGGCTACATCTGAAGATCAATTAGGCAGAGAATTCCGTTAGATATTCCTCTTCCCTACGCGCCCCAGCGGCAAGACATTCAGGCACTTAGTGTACTTTTAGTAGTTGTTTCGCTATGTATCATGGCCGCTAGACCGTATACTTGCTTTTTCATGATACCTTTGCATTACTAGTCAACCTCATAATTTATTGTGTGGGACAAGCTACGACTGATTCTGAGTCTTCGTCGTCATCGTCGTTTCGCCCGTCCACCCGCATCGCTCTACGCTCCTGCTCATGACTCAGGATAAAACGCATTAGACCCAGGCCTAATGATCTATTCGAATTTTGATGCGATGCTCGCGAGTTGCGATCTACAATTGACTCAGAGTTTCCCATTCTGGAGAATATGCTCGGAGGACTATGAGTGGGTGCAAACAGCTGGTGATTTTTGAGTGTTTGTTCCAGTAGGCACAGACAAGACGATAATGAGCTGTGCATACCTTTATCGTGGTGTCAATCCCGCTCACAGCAAGAAGAGGCAGGTGGGGATGGGCTCGAATGACGTTCACAACACTACCATCCCCTTCGTATATTCCGTGTAGTGTGCCAGTGTCTTTTCGCCACATAAAGAAGTTACCGTCGTCTGATCCTGAGACGACGAATTCGTCGTTTGGGCCGACAAAATCAACTAGGGGGCTTCAATCACTCATAGAGAAAACATTCCATCCAATCACAACCACGTACCGTCTTTTACTGTTTCTGCATTACAGTGTCCGGCAAACCGAGTACGAGGCACGACGATGGGAACTTCAACGTGAGGTTCAAACATTGTTTCGCCATCCGTGCCCTCGCTGCTAGCATCATAACTATCGTCGTCGTCAAAGATGTCCCCAGTAAAATCCTCCATCTCACTATCCGAGAGCTCCGCCGCATCGATTGCAGATTTTTCCATTTCGTTGGGAGGAAGGACAGGTGAAGGGGGGCTGGATTCCGATTGCGGCTCATCTTGGGTAGAATAAAGATACACAGCATCGGAGCTGTACGCTACGGAGAGTCAACGCCCGCAATCCCTGAAAAAATATCGGCATGTCACTTACATAGGAGGACCTGCAACATGGACGATTGATAAATCAGCCATGGCCACAATCCAAGCAGTTTTTCTGGCTCACTAACCTCATGTCCGTTGCTGGCCGCCATCTGTGCGCCGGTGATATGGTCCCCTCTTCGACGCCCTCCTGGAGCCACCGATTTGCGACCAAAACGCCGCACGCAAGTTGTGATTTCATCGCTGTGGCTGTTTATACCCCATGTAGCATGCAAAGTACGCCGTAGCTGTCTTCGGTCAAAAAGATGGCCCTGTAGCGGTTCAGGTTCCATCAACAAGGTGCAGTTTTGGATCACATACAAAGGCTGATTCTCCGCCGACCACAAATTGGTACGGAGTAAGAGGGGACATGGCAAGTGTGGATAATTCGTGGGGCACCTTCACGAGAGGGGCAGGGCCCTCTCCTTTGCGACATGTGTGCTGCGGTGCTCGCAAATCATGTTGCCGCACTGTGCCGTCCTAGAAAGATTACAAACTCAGTAACCTGTGCCCCAGTGGTTGGTCGGTGTAGAAAGTCCCACACACCTCCGACACGGTCAGAAAGAGGTCCGAACTCTCCTCAGGAATTATGCGCTTGGTACGTTCCGAGTGGCAGCGAATGACTCGAATGCAGGCGTCCTGCGTCGTATGTAGAGTTTCACTGCCAGACTGAGACGCGTTCATGGATCCTATGTCAAAGATCCGCACTTGTTTGTCGCCTGCTACAGTTGCTATTCGCGAGGAGAACGGCAGCATCTGCGCATTGAAGATGTTCGCATGGTGTCCGGTGCGAATGATAGAATCACATTTGAACGGATAATCCGTTGTGCAGTCGGATTGGTCCATGCGCCATAAACGCAATCTTTGTGCGCACATTCAGACGATACTCATCAGCATGGCTATCATCCTGCTCACGTTGTGTCGTCGCCACCAGAAATCAGAAGTTGTCCATCTTGTGCCCAGCTCAGAGTATTGACACAGCTGAATGGTCGGAAGTTGAGCCTGATCGTCAATCCCTCCAGCGAGTTACCATGTGCATGCCTACCCAGTGTGCCCAGAAGAATCGTCGCCAAGCACCGCAACTCTGTCCAGTAAGCTCTTACGGAGCTGAGTTGATAGATTCAATATTTTCCATCTGTCTGACTGTTTCTGGGATACAGCAGTATGCGCAAGTGTCCAAGGCTTGGAACATGCGAAACGTTCTGCACTTGGCGAGGAGCTCATGTGAGGAGTAAAAGTTAAGTAACAAGATAAGACTGAAGCCGTTGTCGCAATCTTGAAGAAGCCTTCAGTTGGCGGTCAAGTGATTGTACTGCCGTTGGCTTCGTGTCACTTAAATAAAATCTACAGTACGTGTGTAATCCTGATGGATTGCTTGCTTGCATGTTGCGGTAAATATGGTATTAGACGAGCTGGAACGCGCCACGTCATTCATACAAGGTCGTGAAACATAACGATTGCTCGGGGAATTCGACTACGGCAATAGAAGACATGTCGAATAATAATCTCAAGTGGAAGTGGCAAAGCCAACAGCGTTACGGCCGTGGTCATAGACCGTGAAGTATCGGCGAAGGAAAACATCACCTATGGATTATGAGCATATATTGGGGGTAAGTGTTAAGAACAACATACCAATGATCCACAAGGCCCCACCGGGGAGGTTGATGTCCATGCCCATGAAAGCGGAGATACATGTTCCCTGAACGTTCAAAATATAATCGGAACCCTTCAACGGGTATGGTTTGCCACCGAAGTAGAATGCGAGCTCGGGCAGGTCGGGAACCTTGGCGCAGTCGATCTGGTATTGGCCGTTCCACGACTTCTTGGCACCAATTTGCGTGTTAAGCATCTCCGCAATATCGGTCGGCAAGGCAATCAATGAAGTACCTGCGAAGAGGAGTTGGTAAGAGCAGAAAGGATAACGAAAGTCACACTTACCGGTGTCAATGGCGCCGCCGGTGTTCTCAAGCTCGAGGACATCGTCTCCAAAGCTGATCTTCTCAATCTCAACCTCCCAGTAGGCCTTGCGGCGGACAGGGACGTATTCAATCTTACCAGTGTACGCGTTGGGGTCAATACCACCAAATGTCGCTTCACCAGCGTCCTCCTCAGAGGAACCAACACGGAATGAGAAGACAGGCTCGTCGACCAAGCCCTGGTTCATCAAGCTGTAGAAAGGAGGTGTGATATGGTTGACAGAGATAGTGTCGTAACCGAGACCCATTATACCATCGAACCTATTAACATATTAGTTTTGGGACAACAGCCAGGATAGTAAGTGCACCAACTTTCCGAAGGCAAAGGTAAGACCGGGCTCTTTGGTCGCCTCGGCGAAGTCTTGACCTGGAATTGTCAGGTCACCGATCTTGAGGGTGTCCTGGGAGACGAAGCCTTCCATGGACCCAGTTCCATATTGGATGGAGAATTCGGTTCCGTTCTCCTTGTGGGTCGCGGAAGCACTGGAGTCGTACTTTGAGTGCAAGAAGCACGAAATCGAAGTACACTTGGTGCTGGGAACCCAGAGATTGCTTGAACTAGTAGATATCTGTGTGAGTCATGTGTTTACGTCTCGTCGGGAGTATTCTTACCCGGTGTCCAATATGACCTTGAAGGATTGCGGTGGGGTCCCGATTTCGATTTCCGCGTAGTACTGCGCGTTCATGAAATCTGGATTTCGGACATGGTTATAATACAGCATGGTAACCAGGACGAATGCGCATACTGCTGAGGGGAATGTTGTGCCCGCTATTAGAGTTCGCCATCTCCTGCGTCCAGAACAGCTCATCATCACTGCTCTGTCCCGGATGGGCGAGTCTGACATTACGGCCAGCGCCGCCCGAGCCCATGAGGGGGTTCTGAGCAATGGAACCACCATACTTCTCAGCGAGGTATGCGCTCTCAAGGGCATGGTTGGAGGTTGTGCGAGGCAACTTCTTGAGCTTTAGTTTGTGCACATCAGCGGAGACGAGAGGTAACAAGAGCAGAGGTGCAAGAGTGGAGAAGATCATGGTGGGTTGGAAAGAAGGGGCGGGGGACTGCGGGGGCTTTGTTATAAC
The DNA here is from genome assembly GCA_001630335.1 of Athelia psychrophila. Taxonomy (NCBI): domain Eukaryota; kingdom Fungi; phylum Basidiomycota; class Agaricomycetes; order Atheliales; family Atheliaceae; genus Athelia; species Athelia psychrophila. Next base: position 715,338 of record KV417484.1, on the reverse strand, counting down.
CAGGCTGCTTAAGGGAGCTGACGTAGTACTAGGGCGCCGGACCTTCTCCACAAGGCACCGGCCGGTCACGCGGACGCCGGCCTCGACGCGACCTCGACCAGTGACCACGATGACTTCCAAGAGTACTAATCGACGGACTGCACCGTCCCATGTATCAAAATCGCTAGTGGATGGATCGTCTTTGTTGAATATTGAACGTCTAATTCTTGCTCAGGCCGTGCATGAGGTTGGTGCCAATGCTTGGGCTAACGTCGCAAAGATATTGTCCAAGCATCCTCTAGTGACCCGACCAAAGTCCTTTTTTAATGCCCAAGTCAGCACATTGTTTTGAAGTGTGGAACCAATTGGCTGATCCCTTCTTTGCGTAGTCATGCCATGCAATATATGAGCAACTTATGGAAGATGCTGAACTCGAAATGTGGGAAATTGCGCTTGTAAACGCGACGTGTTGGCTGCTGATGTTCCCTCTAGCACGGATGATACGAACTCCCCGAAAAGTAATTGTTATTTTTCTTATGCGATGCGTTATCTAATTGCATCTTAGACCCCACAAATCTCATGCTCGCACGAAAGCATTACCTGGCGCGTATGCTCGAACTCCGGGCGCTCATCGTAGGCGAGGAGGACAAGTTCAAGTAAGCAGTACCTATTTTCACGGACTACGCGCTTGACGAGAATGACAGACGATTGGTCGCCGAGATTGAAGAAATTCGCGCCGGTTTATGGGACGGCAGGATTGCTGCGAAGATCGCCGGCATACCCTTGAACGAGTCTGTCGAAAAGACAGCGGACGAGGAGCCCGTTCAACAAGACGGGGATGCTTCGGAGGTTGTACTCCATCAGTCTATACGAAAAGCACGGGCTGACATCTGACAGGCTACAGCAAATCTTCCTGACGCAAGTCAACCTGAGCAACACCCAGCGTCAGAACCTGATACCATCATCAATGCGGAAGATGCTTCCAAGAAGATGGAAGAATCAACTTCAACCACAAAAACAGAGGCGGAGCCCATATCAGCTGATGCAGACGACCATATTTCGAAGTCAACAACAGAAGCTGATATGTCCATGAAAGCCGGCCAGGAAGGTAAAACTGCTGCTGCTGCTGCCGCTTCCTCTCGGTCTTCTCCCACGTTCGCCGTCGCGGAAGAAAAAATTGGACAACCTATAGATGGTTCAGATTGCACTGCCGATGATCTATCTGTTGCGGAGGATCATTCACCAAGCCCAGAGCCTCCGGGAAAGTCAGAAGGTAGTCCCGCCGAAGATCAAACGGACGAAAGTGTCATGGAGGTCGACGACACTGCTGAAGGTGAAACACCTAAGGAGGAAGAGGGTGAAGAAGAAGAAGAAGAAGAAGAAGAAGAAGAAGAAGAAGAAGAGCATCAACCAACCTCTGCAACCAGTTCCCACTTGCGCGATGGTGCCTTTTCATCTCATTTTTTAGAGGTCTGACATGCTAATGATACTAGCAGGCAAACGCAAAGTATCAGACGCTGATGTTGCGGAGTCTCCGCGTGATAGGAAAAAAGCTCGAGAAGAGTCGCAGCCCATGGATGAAGACGAAGGTATGGTCCATATAAATTCTCCGGTAGATCATTAGAATTTAAAACTAATAATAGCTTCAGGTCCAGCACGCCGTAGGCGCGGTTATACCGAAGAGCGTGTCGTTGTTAACAAGCGTTTTCAAAACGTCATTGGCATGCTTCACTCTCAAATATCTCAGCATCGGAATGGGAATATATTCCACAATCCAATCAAGGCATCAGAAGCTCCGGACTATCGAGACATTGTCAAACGGCCAATGGATCTGAAGACCATCAAAGCTAGAACGAAAGATGGAGCTATTTCTAACTCGCTCGAGTTTCAGCGCGATGTGTATCTGATGTTCGCCAATTCTATGATGTACAATCGACCGGATTCTGATATTTATACAATGGCGCACGAGGTAAGTTATAGCGTCATCGTGAATGAAGGCGAACTCAGCACCGTTTTTCACCAGATGATGTTGGAAAGCGAAGGTCATATCAACGCCTTTCGACAAACGGAAGGCTTGATTGGGGGTCATGCATCTCGTGTTGCTAGATAGATTGCCTCTACTAATCACAATATTACACACATTATTACTTTTACCAACGGAGCCTAGAACCAAGGGTGATATGTATCTAACATGCGGGTCAAGGCGCCTGGGTTGGTCGCTTGCGATATCAGGTTGGTGACTGTCTGCACAACGGGTTTGTCGCCAGGGTTCAGTGGGTTGTTGATTGCCTGATGCCTACCGATCAGCGAGTGACTAAAGGAATTGTTGTTAATCCGTACCTGCTCTCTTTCAATTTTACACGCCATGAGTTCGGCCTTGTGCACCATGTTGTCTATGCACGAGGCTACATGCTTTCGGAATGCGAGATCAAATGTGGTTGATTTGTTTCTCAATTGCAGCCAGTGCACAATTTCGTCGCGGACAAATAGACACAGTTGTTGATCCAGGTCAAACTGAGTGATCGCCGTGAGCACAATGTTATAGTTGTATCTTTATATTGACTTACCTCCGGCTCGGTAAGACAGCGTCCGATAGCAAACATACTTGAGGTCACGATGCCCTCGGTGAAGATGGGCCCAACAAAATGTTGCATATTGGGTGTAAAGCGGAAAGGTACCGCTTCGTTCGAAGCGAGTGCTGGTACCACACTATGCATTCCTGAACCGAAGTACAATTGATTAAGAATGCAATTTCGCTGCCATTGGAATACTTACCTGGGAGAAGGTCGCTCATGAACATCTGACCTGTTATGCGGGAGATACTGAAACGGCTTGGGACGCGACTAGTCATGCAGAACATATGCGTGACAAATGCTGTCGTAGCGACTTGCGTCGCAAATTGTTTACGCATTCTCCACAGTTCACTCGGTCCGTCCATCGTGCGTATCATATACTTGATGAACCAATTGTTTAGCTCGACATCTCGTCCACTCACGGCAGGTACTTACTTGAGTGATGATGTTCTCCGGTATGAGCTTTGCAACAATCTCATCCATGATCTCTTTTTTGACCGTGCTGAGCTCTGCCTTCTCCAACTAGATAAAATAATCAATTTCAAGAGCCAATCATGGGAGTCCGACCACGCACTATTCGGCCGGTGGACTGTCGGAAGTCGCGAGCTACTTGCTTCAATTTCTCACCAGCCATCATTACAGGATCTTCGCGAGTAATGCTAGTGTTCTCGCAATGTTGGTCGTAGATGTCGCTTAGAGTGATGTATGAAGTGTCTGTCTGGATGAGTCGGAGTGAAGGGCTAAAGGACACGGTGGCAGGTAGATGGAAGGTCAACCGTCGCTTCCTGCTTTCTTTCTTGCGAATCAATGCGCTTAAAATAAATAATCAGATGAAGCACGAAGTCCTAGTGCCGTCGAAACGCACCTATTGAAAGTGCGCAAGACCTGCGTGACCTTATCCTCACGACGGAAAAACCGGGGAGCTGGCTGCTGCACCGAGAAAGACGTTTTAGAGTTGTCGTTGCCATGTATTGTGAAGCGCTTCCAACAACTGCCATGTGTGCGGCAATTCTCAAACTTTGGTGCAAACTTTTGAATCCGCACGAAGTTTTGGTTTGTGTCCTTTTCCTAGGGAACCGCTCAGCCACGAAATAATCAGCACGACACTTGGCTTACCTCGGTATACTGCCCTGGCACCTCGATCTCATCAAACTTCCCATATTGGAACTCAATCAAATAATGACTGAGCAGGTCAAGAGATTGCAGACGGGGTCTTGACTTAAGATGGGCCTCGTATTTGTCTCGCCAGGCCTGCAAGCGCTGCACGTATTCATACTGATTAGGTTTGCTCCTAATAAAGTCTTCTTCGTAATCTTTCTGCTGACTTGCTTTAAAACTCGAAGGGAAATCAAAACACCGGCGCGCACCTTGACCGAACCAGAAAGGTTTCCAACCATCCGTGTCAGATTCGTGATCGTCATGGGTGGGAGCTGTCCATCATCATCCACTGCCAATGCACGCGATGCATAGTTCTGCACATCGCTTGTGTCAGCCTACGCATGTGAGTATATGACATCATTGAGACGTACTTGAACAGCTTCGCCCAACAGCATGCACACAAGTCGGTATACCTCATCCTCCCCATTAGCTTTGAACCGTTGCAGCACTTGGTCAACCATGGTCTCGATTGTCAGAACCAAGAGAGGATGTCCTGTCTTCATAATCGCTAGAATCTCGTCAATGTAGTCCCACGGCTGTTTGATTTGTATGGGAGCAGCATCAGTCACTGGCTGCGAAGGAGGCATGGCAGGGGATGTATTTTGCTTCACATCAGACTCCGCCCGAGACGGTTCGCCGTTATCACTGCTCTTCTTGGCTGGATCATCTACGCCTGTGCCATCGCGCATGATTTGATCCCCATCTCGCGTCGTCGTCTCTTGAGCAGCTAGGCTGTTCGGAACAGTGTTCGCACTTCGAGCCGCCGCTGATGCCATGGCTTGTTTCTTCATGAGAGCCATTTCTTCTCTTGTAGTACGCAGAGGGAATATGAGGGCCTGGACGGATGTAAGAGACAAATAAACTTGAGAAATGATTAATGGAAAAAAATACCTGAGGGTACAATCTACCGATATGCGTAAGCAGGTAGCGGGCTTGCTTGGACTCGCGCTGTGACACAGAAGCTAACAATTGGGGGATGAATGTAATCCAGTACCAAAACATTCCGTCGCCTTTGTAGGTGTCGAATGCTCGGGAAACCGTCAAGCTGCCGTCATCAACGCTGACCAGCCACAGAACGCGCGCAAGCATAGCCCGACTTTTGCCACTTTTGTATGATCCTGCGGCTTGAAGGTAGCAACTGACTGCTGCAGCCGCGAGAGACATATCAGCGGGAGCGGCCTTGAACATGCGATCATTGAATCTGCCCCACTCCGCCCAAGCTTTGGCCTGGCCGATGTCCAGTTGGACGGCCTGTCCGAACGCTATGTTTGCTTCCTCGTTGCGCGCGAACCGGGCATGGAACATACCCTTCAGAGTGTAGAACTCGGCTTTTTGTGATATGGAAAAGTACATCAAATTTGTGTTATTGATGACTTCTAGTCCAGCTTGCAGGTCGTTGGGCTTTTGGTAATGGCAACGCGCCTGCTCCCGAAGCTTCAGAAATGCCTCTGATATTTCGATGTTTGGGAGGGTGTAAATCTTGTTTAAGGAGTTGAAGCAGACGTCAAGGAGGTCATGTTTGCGTGCGACGTGCGCGAATCGATTGATAATCCAGGCTGTTTCATGATATCCCCGATAACCGTAAGTGTTTGCGCTGCTTGCAGCGGCCCCGCCGCCCTGTGTATTATTGTTAATGAGCGGTAGATATGCCTTGTTGATGGCATTGAAGACATTTTGTCGAAGGGCGACTAGATCACTCCAGATACTGATATCGTCGTGGAGGTCCGGAAGGCGTTCGCGCCATGCCTGGAGCACCATTTTGAGTTCTGAGGATTTCTTTTCAAGATTCTGTGCATTGGTTGCAGACAATGAGCCGAATATTTGCACAGCTTCTTGCAGTTCAACAAACTGCTGGAAATGTTGCAAGAGTGGAACATGAGCAGCTGAAAGATGAGAGGGAAGGCTGGCCCATTTTCGGAGCGACAATTGCATTGCGTCCTCAAGCAATTTGGTGAAGTCGACATTTTTCTCCACTGCCCCCGGGACTTTGAGCAGAGCGATGAAGGCTTCGAAAACACGTCGACGAGGAGTGGCAATCTCTGGGAGAAGTTTGATTTGCTCTTCGATGCTCTCGCGATTATCCGCCCAGTCCTTGATTCTCCAAGCGCTTTCGAGCTGAAGCTCGACATTGCCTTCTTGCTTGGCAAGATCATAAAGAGCCTCCCAACTCTGCAGCTTCTCCGCCGACAGCATCCAGTGATCCTCCCAAAGGCAAAATTCTGGCTCAGAAAAGGGTATGGCACCGTTTTTTGATTTGGCTTGCGCAGATTCATATGCATTCGAAGCATGCTCCCACATGCCATTCTGCTCAAAAGCGATGGCGCAATTAGTTTCTGGATGCAGACATCGACGGCGCCATAGCCCGTAGAACACATCGTCCTCCGCTAGTTCTGCATAGATATCCGCGAGGGAGTCGTATACGGCGTCACGAACACTTGACTCGTCATCTCGCACGGTGTCTAGGGAAGCCTCCAAGAGTTCAAGGGCCACGTGCCAGGCATCATACGTCTTCGCAAGATACTTGACAAGATGGGGAGGCAGGGTCATCGCCGGCGAGCAGGCCAGTACTCCCGTCAGCAATGTTTGGATGACATTTGGCCGCACTTCAGCTTGCTTGATGTGATAATCCTTGCTAAGCAAGGTAATCATAAACTGGGTGACATCAACTTGCTCCCGTCTTGAGAGGAGAGCCCATGCAGTTGGAAACAGAGTCACCCAGATATCATGAGCGGCCTGTGGATCGAGGAAGAGTAGGCGTTGGATGGGTTGTACAAAATTGCGAGCGACTTGGCTACCGGATATGTAGGAAGATGAACCATTGAAAGGTATTTTATTACCAGACCTCAGAGGCGATTCGGCTTCCACGGATCCCAGAAGAAGATGTACGGCCAGATAAATCCAATTGTGATCTGCGAGAGCATCCCAGCTCTGAACGCCTAGGATATATGACAGTCGATTGAAAAGTGATCGTGGAACGCTGGCGTCCAGGAGGTCCATGAATTTCTCCCTGAGATTAGGTTCCCTTGCCCGACAGCCTAGTAAAAAAGAGTGTTCCAAGCGAGTGGTAAGATCACTACGACGCAAGCTAGGCTCGGTGTAAATGTCGTAAATCAGCTGCAGATAGCTATGGAAGTGCGGCTCTGCTCGATTTTCCAAAGTGACCATCCCTTTGAGCAACGTTGCCTTCTCCTTCATAGTAGGATACGGGTCGCGTTTGTGCAGTGCCCAATTCCTCGCGATCTTAAGCATTTCCTGGCAAAGTGCAGCACTCTTTGATTTCTCGATCAACACCACGAATAAAGTGAGCAATGCCTTGCGCTGATCGCCGAGGTGGAGAATCGAGATCTCGCTGATTTCCAGAACCTTGATGATGAGCTGGACGCCGGCTTCGAAGGTGGTAGATTGTGGGGCATGCACCACATGGTCCTTGGCAAGCTTTCCGAGCAGTCTCATCAGCGCTGCACTGAAGGCCTCAATCCGCTCAGGCACAACCTGCACCACCGACTTCAACATCAACAACACCGAACGAAGGGTAGTATGGTTTCGGAGTCCATCCCCAATCGCTGAGTATATGAAGCGATGAAATTCGCCCATATCTCCTTGTTGTTCGTCGTCTTCTTTAGGGAGAGGAAATAGGCCATGGAGACGCTCAAATATGGGATGTAGTGCATCATGAAGCTCGGCTTCCTCTGTGAGTAGGCCTTTCCTGATGAGCTTCTGGACGGTGACACAATTGTCATGATACCATGAATCCAGCTTGTCAGCGGCGGTGATCTGGAGGACCAGTGCAGCACTCAGCGCCTGGGGAATGAGCGCTTCGTTACTGAGGTCATTCTAGAATGAGGGGTGCAGATTAAAACAAGTAAGGCTTGAAGGACATCGAGACATACCTGCTCCAAAGCGCGAGAGAAATAATGGACTTTGACGACGACATCTGGCCATCCACCAACGCTGAATACTCTTTTGAGTAGAGCTAAACCGCGCCTCACGAGAATAGCCCGGACTTGCGGATCGTGGGCGGCAGTGGTTAGCCGAACCAGATAGCTTACCACTGTCTCTCGGAAGCCTTCTGGGGTTGTCCAGATGGGTATAGAATCCGCGCTTTGGGAAGTAGCCTTGTCGACGGCTTGGATAGCCATTTGGTCCCATTCAAATATAACTTGCGAGACATCGATCGAAAGTAAGCGGGACTCCCCCGCAGCCGTACCCGAAAAGCCCAACTTCTGAAGCGAGTTGACCATGTGAGGAACAAAAAGGGCCCGTACGGGAAAGAAGAGCTGCGATTGTCGGACGATCAGCTGGTATATAGTGACGATTTGAGCAAGTCCTTCTTCTGCAAGAAGACGGCGAGTGGTTTTTGCCCATTGAGGCGTGCCCACTTCAGTGCTGTTAGACCGAGGAAGGGCTGGTGCCAGGATATCCAGTGCTTGGCGGATGAGTTGACGGCCTTCCGTGTGAGGTGGCCTTAGCAGGCCTGTCCAAGCGCGTAGAATGAATTTTTCTGGGGTGTCATACACTTCGAAAAAGCGCGCGGCGAGCAGATACGCAGTTTGCTTCACTACTGCATCATCACTGGTAATGTAATGCCATGCACATTTGATGATGTCCTTCTTGAAGTCTGCAAGCTTGTCGGAATAGTGCTGGACCATTACTGTAGTAAGATGAAGCAATTCAATCTTAAACATATCATCTGCATCTCCAAAAGTGGAGTCGGCAATCATTGGGTGCCAAATGGTGCGGTGGATGCGACGAACGAACTCCGCGTCCAGCAGCCCCTCTTTAGGGCCAGAACGATTGGCATGAACGAGCAGTGTAGGAGTGACAATGAGACGGATGAAGAAAGTCTTGTGTGACCAAGGATAGGACCGATCATCGAACCATGTTAAAAAGCGCGTTAGCACGTTACGCTGATACATGACATCCTCGTTCAATGCGATGTGACGATAGAGGAAGTGCGTCAACCGAACAAGATCCATTGCCATCTGGCGGGCATAAACAGCAACGATGTCAAACAGAAGGTCAATTCGGGGCGCCTGTTTGAGGGCTTTCTTGAATATCGAGATGATAATGGTGTGACGCTGGATAACATCTGGGTTCATAGCGGCGCTGCCATCGGATTGCGGTGCTTCAGCGCGCCATAAGTCCAATAGAACATCGACAACATATGGATGTTCCGCGATCCAGGTGGGCACGACTTCTGCAAAATCGCCTAGCAGGAGTAGCCCGGGTACCAGGAGGGTCTTATCGTTCCCCTGAAGACACTGGGAGACAATCCTGCTTGTTCTTGACACAAGTTCGCGCTCCAGATGAGGTGCAAGCCTGGCGTGCAGTATGCTTCGCAGAGTCCTCACATACCGGGGCAGCTGAAGATTGCTCATGAAGAAATCAGCCGCTTCTGCAGGGTATCGATCTAGAAATTTGGCAAGAGGCTCCGAAAAGGGGCTTTGGCTGGAAAAATGCATGCGTGCTTCGGTTTGCACAATGGCGTGGACCAAATCGTCCAGGAAGATGTTCGCGGCGGATGGAAGAAGATGGAAGATATTCGCGAGACGGACAAGCTTTGTGATGCCTTCGTTGTCTACTAAAGGTAGTCTTGATGACTGCTGTAGCATTTGAGGATCTGCCACTGTTCGGAAATGATCGAGTAACTTGTGGCCGATTTCAACCTTGAAGTAATGAGTCAAGAGCTCCAGAAGGCGGGCTAAACCCTCCAGACCCGGGACTGAGAGACGCTTGGGATCGGCCAGATTCATGAGAATGGGTCTCAGTCCCGTCTGGAGAAGCTCCCTCGGCAATCGATTTTGATGCTTCAGAACGGACCGGAGCCCTTCGTGAGCAACCTCCTTAACCTCAGGCGAGAGTGAATAGAGGGATTTGAAGTAAACTCCTGTGACCCTGCACTCAGGTTAGCAAAATGCGGGGGTTGCAGTAAATTAGCATTACCTTTGGCGCGTATTGTGATGCTTCGAAAAAAAATCCGTCATGGGCATGGATGCGGTCAATAGCTTGATGCATGCCACGCGAAGCTTGATCACCTCCAAGCTCCCTTGTCTGGGATTCGGGCGTCCGCCTAACAGGCTGCCGTCATCGGCATCGGCAGCGGCGAGGCATTCGTGTAAGAGACGAAGTAATTCTGGGTCCAGGTCGGGCAGTGGGGGATCGAGACTGACATAGTAGCGAATGGCTTCGATCATACCTATCTGGATGGGGAATGGCAGAGCTCTGAGAGGTTTCGCATAGATCATCTGCAGCATGCGTTCCCGGTGAGGCATGAGCAGTTCATGGGCAGATTTGCCGCTGACTGTGGTCAGGAGCTCAATACAAGACTGTGCGGCGCGCCGAACCACAGAATTGGAGCTTTGCAATTCAGTGCAGAAAATGCCCACCAAAAGGACCAGCTTGTTTCGGGATTGCACAGCTGCTGCTTCCGAAAGGTTCGTCTCACCATTGCTCACTCGCAAGACTCGCATGAGAACGTCCACCACATCGTCAACATCGCGGGGAAGATCAGAAGCCAAATCCTTCAAGATATGAAGCAGTGTGCGGACCAGCTCAACCTCACGGTCGTTGATCCATTTTACGCCGAGGTCTGGGGTGCATGTCATGATTCGGACACCACTGCATCCGGCGCTCTTCCTGACCCATGATTCCTCTAAGCAAAGGGCACTGAACCGACTCGCGATTTGATGCAAAGGGAATATGATGTCTTGTGATGTTACGCTGTTGCGGCCAGCCATTGCAACGAGGTCTTGAATGATCAACGAGACCAACTCTTGAGCTTGTTTTGCTTCTTCCATCGATTCGCGCGCAAGCGCGTGCGGAAGCGCCTCTAGAAAAGACAACAGAAGTGCGCTGGGCTGACGACGAAGCCCTTCTGCTGATGGAGCACGGTTGATCTCCTTTGTGAATACTGTGCGCGCCAAGTCACGGATGAACTGTTGGGCTTCTTCTTGAAGCTCGATAACAAGAGTGGCATCAAAAACCCCTTCTAAAGTCTTAATGAAGACATCCTCTTGATCACGACTTTGAATATCCTGGACAGAAACATTTGTAAATAGATAACGTATTGCACACAATTGAGGACGCTTACTTCGTGTGCCAGCAGGCTCAGGCTGCTGATAAGAAAGAGGTATGCAGGGGCGCGATACGGCACTGTAGCCCTCCGAATAGTTTTAGAAGCCAAGAATGCGACAGGTGTGAGAGCAACCTTGTCGACGCTGCTGCGAGACGTGAAGAAAACTTGCGATGGCACAGAATAGCTCCTGTACTCCAAGGAGGGTTCCTTGGTCAGAAGGCGTCGATTCCTGCCACCCAATTTTCCGAGTATCCTGATTGTTGTGTGTGCGTGATGATGATTAGCTGGGAGAGGTTTGAGATGGCTGTGCAGTGCTTCCATAAGTTCCCTGAGAATGGTGCTGAGAGTAGGGTCCAGGAAGTCTGGTGTCAAGTTGTCGATGCATAGCTCGAGTGTTCGAAGACCTTGCGACACCAACTCGGGGCCGCCGCGCAGGGCTAATGCGAGAGGGTGCATCAGGTATGTGAGGTGGGGTAGCAGATGCGTCAAACGCAGCGGCACCGTGAGACAAAGCTCCACTATCATGTCTCGCGTGTACCCTTCGGAAGCAAGAAGCTGGCGATTGAGACTTTCCAACATCTCGGGAAGAAGAGGCAAGACCTCCTGATACAACATCTCAAATTTGCCGCCTCCTCCACCAATGGCACGGAACAATCCCCGCAAGAGATGTAGATAGTTAGTGGGTTTGGTCGCTTTGGCAGCTAGCGGGAAGCAGTCCATGATTAACTTCGCCAAATGCGAGGCAAGAATGGGTTCATTGGCATGCGGGAACTGTTGGACTGCATTGAATGCCATCTTGAACAACCGGATGGTCACCACTGCTGTGGCGTCATCATATTCTCCGAGCAAGGGCAGACGGTCAATCAGAAACCTCAGCACGATGGCAACCAGTGTGGGTGATACGGCTTCGCGTAAGAAGAGGCATTGGCAGATGTGGAGGAGAGCTGGCCGCTTCTTCGCGAGTTCGAAGAAGAATTCAATCTTGTGAGTCCACACCTCTTGAAAGACGTGCAAATTGACTTCATTCAGCGCTCCTGCGAACCAGTCCATAACCTCGGTGGACTCGCGTTGCTCCGCATCATAGAGAGACATGCACCGCACAGAACCTTCGAACAGCCGAAATATGACTGTGCCATCTGTGGTGGGCGCATCACATTTCTTCAACGCGCCCAAAAATGCCCGAAACCCATGGAGCAAAGTACGGAACAAGAGACGGTATTCTGGACAAAACTATGTCATTCCTGATGAGCTTGTAAGGAATAAAATCACGAACCGTGGATCGCTTCCTCGGGCTTCTCAATCGCATAAACCGCGCCGGCGACGGGCCTGGCCTTCTCTATCATGGTTATCTCTGCCATCTCCGTCTCGCCTTTCTTCATGCCTTCGAGTTCATCCTGAACTGCCGTCATGGCATCCAATTTATCGACACAGGTCTCTAGCATGCCTCCTAGTATTCGGGCTGCGCCCAGCGGAGTCTCCTTGGCAGTTATTGTGTCGATTAGGCCAAACATCATCTTTGCGAATAAAGTGTGGAGCTGGCTGGTCAAATAAGGATTGTGGAGTAGACGGGAATACAGGTGTGAGATGCGAGCGAGCTGAGTTGGGGTCAGTTCAGCCCGAATGTGGTGTATGAGATCCGCCAGTGCTGCGTAAGCTTGGGAACTAGGGCATATGATCAGTCTCCATCGCACTGGACACGAGATGCAACAAACCGTAGGGTCTCTTTGCTCCCAATTCCACTACCAAGCAGTACGTCTTCATCGAAAAGCTTGTCCAATTGGCTAAGAAGAACTTTACGGTATGGAGTGCCGATCAAGTGTCGAAGGACGGTCATCAGATCCTACAATTAAAATGAACACTATGCTTTTAGTGAAGGGCGAAATATTTACCCTTCTCGAGGTTATGGCGTTTCCGGGGCAATCTTGCATGACGCGTAGAGCCGCCAGTATGAGTGTTTCTCCGCGAGGGTCATACACGTCTCCATTAATGCCTTTCAGAGCATATAAGGTGTACGTTATCATCTATTCGGCCGTCAGCTGTGCATGGTAGAGGGCAAATTAAGCAACTAAAAATACCTTTATTTGTGCGCCTACGAAATCCACGTATGCATGGCTGTTCCTCATGTTGGGTGCCATACCTGACCAGAAACCGCCCATTGCTTCATAGTTCTCTCTGGCGGCCTTTTGCGTAGGCGATTGAAGTTCAAGCACTTCAAGATTTAAGTGCAATGATGCTTGGGCTGGCCCAGTCATCATTCCTCGATGCACTTGGGCCAATGTTATAATGACCATGCACATCTCCGAGAGGACCTTGAAGCTACGCACGCTGGGAAAGATTGACTTCTCATCTATCAGCGGTGACTCGTCCGAGAGCAAGGTGTCAACTTGTTGTTTCATATTGTGGACCATGGCCTGAAATAGTGACATGAATTCCTTGAGGAGTTCTTCTGTCAATACACGGAAGGTGCGAGTAATGTCCAGGAGAATTTTGCAGCAAGTGATGCCATTTTCTTCATTGTCGTTCTGGAGCATGTATAACATGCCTTTGAAGAGCACAGAAGCTTGGGTGCGGAGAACTTCGCTAGAGCATATCCGCTGAATGATTTCGATGAGGACGCGGCGAAAGTGATATTCTCTGGCATCCTTGCAGAATGCTACCTCTCCTGAGCGAAGAAGATCCAAAATAGTAGGGACCATTTGAGGCAATACGCGAGCAGAATCAGTTTCCCGCACTGTATCTAGCATTTCTCGCAGCTCGCACGCAACGGTAAATCTTGTGTTAAGATCTAACAGATAGTTGCATTCATCAGCTTGATATCAAAGTCGACATGAAATGATAGAGGACGAACCTACGGCGGGGTCTGCTATACGCGCCGCGCGTAACTCAAGATCCTGGCCTGTGCCAAGATGAGGTATGGCTTCCATCGTGATAGAGCCAATTTTCCAATCGAAAGGATATTTTCCACTTGCAGAGAAGAAAATGAGACGAAATTATCAATGGACAGTTGTAGGTCCGTTCACGGTGTATCCTGGGTGAATGCAAGTATGAAACCGGGCAGCAAGATTGGATCAGAGCAACGCGATTTACAGGACCCAATGCAGAGCGACTGATTGATAATAGTGGGTGCGGGAGATAGAGAGGTGACTGCACACAAAAGCGCGAATGGGGGGACGGAAGGGGGGCGCGTTAAGTTGCAATGCTCAGAGTCAAACGCCTGGACACTGAAGCCCGGCAGGCACGTGACCATTTCCCTTTATGGATACCGCCCCGGCCGTGTCTTGTGATTTCCGACTCTTTGTCGAGTTGCTCAGACCACCACAGTAAGTACTTGGACGCGACGTACTAACACTAATTGCATTTATTTCTACTTGACGCAATACCGATAATACTTCTGACACATGCCACCTTTTTTCTACTCGGGGTTGCCTTGACTGTGAAATTCGACGTTGGTTGCCATGAACGATCGTCAGTTGCAATCGATCAATAATCCCGGCTGCCGTGTCAGGGTGCAGGTCGGCCAGATATGCTCCCTGCTGCTGTGCTTGCCCTTCCACCATCTCTACGTTCGTTCTTCTCCTTACTTCTGGAGCTGGTCTCTAGTGCCCTGCTTTACCTTTGTACGATCTTTGTAACATTTCTTCTGGTCATGAACGCGCCTACTGTCTCCCAGGTCGATCGCTACTTGCAGCCGCAGAATGACCTCTCGACTCAACTTCTTTCCCTTTCAAACTCGTAAAGTGACATTTATGCATACTTGGTGGATGGACCCTAACGTACGCACAGCCGCCAGATTGCTACTTTTTTCCTCGGTTGGGTCTTTATGAGCAGCCTGAGCTGCGCTTGGCAATCGCATGCGATGCATGGTTTCTTGCGGCGCTTGACTAATCTCTGGTCAAAACGGTTCGCAGTCGATCCAAATAGCGAAGACACTGAAGCAGCCAACGACAAATCACCCTCAATAAACAGCCCTGATTCGAAAGTGTCGGATATGACCGCGCGCGATATATTTGTCTTCGCGCAGTCCCTTTGCTTTCTATTTACAAGTCTTGCTTTCTTCCCTACGATGTTGAGCGTTTCCCTTGGCAGTGGTGGCGTAACATGCGGTTAGTTGCTCCATTTTGCGCTAGGCTGTCTTGCTTAACATGCATTTCTGCCGCAGCGTTTCTGTTTGCCTCGGGGGGGATGGCCGATCAATCCGCGCGGCTGCTTGGAATACTCATTATCGACTCGGAGCTGAAACAGTTTGGGATCAGCCGGTTGGAAAGGCTAGTATTTGTGATCTGGCTAGGAATTGCAATAGGTGTGTTGGGATGTTCAAGTCAGAAATCGCCCTTACACTGTGGCTCTTAGTGCTTTTGTTTGTCACCAACGCCCTCAGCACTGGTACTATAAGGTAAGCCTTTAAACCAGCACATGCGATCATGTCTGATAGGCGTAAAGCTCTGTTGAACACCTAGGAATAGCTCTGTGTTCCAAGCAACGGTGAGTAACGCCACTAAAAACAACAAGAGAAGCTATGAAGGAAAGGCTAAAACCCGATTTTGTCAGTTTCCTTGCAACATCTTTGGCCACTTCATCGGTCTATTTCTTGCTCGAGTCATATGTGGCTGTCCGAATGGCTCTCTGTATTTCCCCTTCCTTCTTGCTTGTCAAGCACAGACTCGGCGCCATAAAGGATCCCAGGGTCATGCAGGCGCTGTCCCTCATGCTTTTGGAGCTTCTTACGGTGGTTCCACATGCAATGGATATTGGAATTACCGGTGAATTCGTGCCGTTCAGCATCGGTGCTCTGGGCGTAATGAGTCAGTTGCCCGCCCATTCGCGAATGTAATAACAAATGCTAACATTTGTCACCAAACTACAGTCGCGTTCAGTCGCCAGAGCCCGGAATCCACCACTGCGTCCATAACCGCCGGTGACGAGTATTCCTCCCGCGTCTCGACCGTTCCTACCATGAGATCTAACATCACGATGAGCCGCATATCTATTTCCACTGTCACTTCCAATGTGGGAACGTTCAAGGCATCATTTCCCAACCACCCGTTTTCTGCAAAGAGTCTTAGCAACCCTAGTCCCAGCCTAAGTGGCCCTGGTCTCAACCTACAAAGTGACTCATGGGCCATGCGACCAAAGTCTGCACGTAGTAGTCGTACCATCGATTCCACCACCGCCAACAGTATCAGGGGCGCGATCGTACAAGTAGCATCTCGGGGATCACGAAGGCCATTTGTCCCTGCTCCTTCTCCTCCTCCTATCCCTGCCATCCCTGCAGTTCACCCTCGCGCTCAGACCCGTGGCATGGGCCCTTTACCTAAGATCTGGGTATCTGGTCCCAGCCTACCGATGTCAGTCCGACCCCAATATGCAGTCCACGGTTTAAATAATCGACTCCAAATACCGACCCATACATATCAGCATCCTTTCCCACAGCAGGCAGAACCGGTTTCAGCATGGTCCAAATCCACAGAATCTGGGCACTCGGAGGTTGGGGAGGACGTGCAGCCTAGTCGTCCTGTGTCGGAGGGAGCGAATAACCCAACCCGTCTGGTTTTGGAGGTAGCCCATCGCAATAGCTCTCCCGGAGCCTCCACCGTTCTTTCTGAATCAGCGGCCAGTCAGTTTACTTAGTGTATGGTAAAGGGGAGCCTCCTCTCTATCGAGCACAATCCAGTCAAGTAGTCTTCAGCCATGCATTTCTGCCTGCGAGGGATATTCACGTATGGTGCACCTGAACGTGCTGTGTAAATTAGTGCTGTCTGAGTTACAGCGAAAATTCTACTTCATGTAACATGCACATCAAACCAGATCAAACCCGAAGATCTCCCTCAAAAGGAAATCCTGTGCTATCCGGCGGTCTTCATTCCAACAAGCTGCGGAAGCCACTTAACATCGAACGCTCACCATGGCCTCTGCAGATCTGCTTGCCCAAATCCAATCGGGGAAGAGGCTGAAAAAAGCAGTAACGGTAGATAAGAGTGCACCTGCCATTGATGTCAAACCAAAGGGAGGAGGCGGGGGCGGGGGTCCGATTGGCCCAGGCGGAGGTGGGAGCGGCATGGCAGGTATGGGAGGAGGAGGAGGAGGGCCTCCCCAACTCGCTGGTTTATTTGCCGGAGGTATGCCCAAGTTGAAACCTGCAGGGCAGGGAGGACCCGGTACGCAGACCTTGTATCCTTCAAGCGCGATCTTAAGATTTACCATTAGGACTCTCACAGCGAAACCTTTGGCGCTCGCTAAACCACCCTCAATACCCAAGCGTAATGGTGGTGCATCGCCAGCAGCACCCGCCCCACCTAGCAGGGCACCACCACGCCCTGCTTCAGCAGCACCGGCACCACCCCAACCGAGCAGGGTGCCCCCACGTCCAGCTTCAGCAGCACCTCCGCCACCTAGCAGGGCGCCCCCGCCCCCAGCTCCTGCAGCCCCTCCCCCACCCAACAGGGCGCCCCCTCCCCCAGCTCCTGCAGCACCAACTCCTCCTGGCCGTCCAGCACCGAGCATACCATCGCGAATTGTACCGACTCCTCCTTCGCGAGCACCTGCTCCAGTGCCTCCCAGCAGAGCACCACCTTTGCCAGGAAGGAGTGCATCTCCTCCTGCGGCACCTCGAGCGCCTCCAGCTATCCCTAATAGAACCCACACCCAACTGACGCGATCCACCCCACCTCCTCCTGATCGACCGGCTTCAACTATCGGTACCCAGCGACCAGCACCGTCTATCCCCCCACGCAATGCATCAACACCACCGGCACCACCCGCTCGTAAAGTTCCTCCCACTCTGCCGGGGAGAGCAGCTCCTCCGCCCCCTCCCAGACCAGTGAGCATGGCAGCGTCAACTTTGCCTGCACGAGCTGTGCCCCCTCCACCAGCACGCCAATTACTCGCTCCCACGGACGCGCCATCCGCGCCTGCACCTCCCGCTCGTGTTCGTGCACTTTCTGAATATTCGTCGGCACCTCCTTCGGCACCCTCACCTCCCCCGAGGTCCCCGTCCACTCGCGTAGTCCCCTCCCCACGAACAAGTGCTCCCCCACCCCCACCACCCCCCGGTCCTTCACCGTCCCGAGCTAGAACTATCTCCATGGGGTCTGGCATTGCACCATCCCCACCTGCGCCGTTTGGTCGTCGCGACTCTTCCGATGTTGCATCCAACGGTACGTCAAACAATCCGCCGCCCAGAAAGGCGCCGCAAAGGAAAAGTACGTGTCATTTTCATGACTTTATGTTATGCTAACTATCAACCGATACAGTTCCTTCGCCACCCCCGAACGCTGGTGCGCATACATTTCCTGTATCTGGCTTTCCTCCACCCAGAGAGTTCCGGCCCAGTGTGAAGCAATATGTTGGGCGGCGTGATCGAGGAAGTCAATTTGACCTCGGAACTTTGTAACTATCTTAGCACGTTAGTCGGACGATTGTCGTAGTTAGCGGAGTGTAAAGTCAGATGCTCAGCATCAAAAGGGTCCATCAATCTATCAATTGACACGGTGTTACCTGCATCTGAGTGCGCTGGCTTGGTGTCATTCAAATTGTCTATATAGTCACCGAAACGGACACGTCTCACTCGGTCAAGCTATATAAGCGCGTTCGCCACAGAGTAGCTTTGCCCCACAACCCACCACTACTCCTCTCATCATGCGTTTTTCATCTATTGTACCGGCAGCGTCTGCACTTACCTTGGCTGCCCTTGTGGCTGCTGAGGGTGCCTCTGATGTTCTTGACCTCAAAGCCGACACCTTTGAGGCCAACGTCAACTCAGAGCCTCTGATCCTGGTGGAATTCTTTGCACCTTGGTAAGTTGTCTGGAAGTAATGTTGAATACCTGGTATTTACCTTATTGCAGGTGTGGTCACTGCAAGTCTTTGGCCCCTCATTACGAGGAAGCTGCCACAGCCTTGAAGGAAAAGGACATTAAGATCGCGAAGGTTGACTGCGTTGACCAACCCGATCTTTGCCAAAGTTTTGGCGTTCAAGGTTACCCGTATGTCATTCGTGCAGATACCCTGAACAATCATTGACACACGACCCGTACAGAACATTGAAAGTGTTCCGCAATGGCACACCATCTGACTACACTGGACCTCGCAAGGCCGACGGTATTATCAGTTACATGTCCAAGTCAGTGTCATACTCGTTGGCAAATAGTCTCAGTCACTGACAGACATTCTAGGCAATCCCTCCCTGCTGTTTCGGTGGTCACGGCCGACAACCTCGAGGAGTTCCAAAAGGCTGACAAGATTGTCGTCATTGCATATCTACCCTCAGCCACTGCCGCTCCCGCTGCAGAATTCAGCGCCACTGCTGACAAGCACCGTGATAACTACCTATTCGGTCTCGTTACAGACCCGGCTGCCATCGGAGCCGCCGGTGTTACGGCTCCCTCAGTCGTTGTCTACCGCAGCTTCGACCAACATGTCACCCCTTACCCTTACCCCATTGCGTCTGCATCCACCGCAGACCTCGAAGAATGGCTCAGCGAGCTCTCCATCCCTGTCATCGGCGAAGTCAACGGCGAGACCTACGCTACCTACTCCGCCAGCCCCAAGCCCCTGGCATACATTTTCATTGATCCCTCCCAAGAAGAGCATCTCGCACACGTGGAGTCTCTCAAGGAGATTGCTCTGGAACACAAGAACAAGATGAACTTCGTCTGGATTGACGCCATCAAGTTTGGCGACCACGCCAAGGCCTTGAACCTCGGCGAGCCCACGTGGCCCAGCTTTGTTATCCAGGACCTGAAGACTCAGCTGAAATACCCACACGACCAGAGCATATCGCCCACCGCTGAACGCGTTGCGGAAATGGTCAACAAGTTCAACGCAGGGGAGTTGACCCCTGAACTCAAGAGTGCGGCCATTCCTGCCTCTCAGGACGAGAGCGTTTATGAGGTTGTGGGCAAGACTTTTGACGAAGTCGTTTTCGACGAGTCCAAAGATGTCTTCATTGAGCTCTACGCTTCATGGTAGGTCGACATCTCAGATAAATTCGCTCAGTATCTAACCTTCTTCACAGGTGCGGACACTGCAAGCGCCTGAAGCCTACCTGGGACTCTCTCGGTGACCGCTTTGCTAACGTCAAGGACCGTGTTACAATGTAAGTTGAGAAGCACTCATTGCCTCGCGCTTGTTCTAATGACCATCACAGTGCCAAGATGGAAGCGCAAGAGAATGATCTTCCTCCTTCAGCTCCTTTCAAGGTTCAAGGTTTCCCTACGATCAAGTTCAGGCCCGCTGGCTCAAAAGACTTCATCGACTACGACGGTGATCGTTCGCTCGAAAGCTTGATTGCTTTTGTCGAGGAGAACGCCAAGAACTCTCTTGAGCCATCTGCCGCTGCACCTGTGGAGACTGTTGCTGAGCCTGAGGTCGCTGAGACCGAGACAGCGGAGGTGCATGACGAGCTTTGATTGTATCCTACATGGTCCATGTCGTATTTTATTTTGATATCATAACATTTCTTGAATCCTCACACAATCGTTCGCGCGTGACAACATGGCGTTCATAAAATCCACAAAGCAGTAAAAAGGAATAAACAAAAGTACGATACGAGGTGGAATCAGAGCTTCTGGATTTTGAGACCATCTTTCCAGAAAGTGAAGTATGCTGCAAGAAATTTGTTAGTGTTTGTCAAGCGATCTATAACTCTTAAACGCGTACGGGTAATACCATCGTCCTGATCAAGGCAAAGACGGTCAGTGTTTACGCATTCATACATGTTAATGAGTACTTGCCCGATAATTGAGCAGTGCAATCATACCATCTGGGTTCATGCTTTCGCCAGTGTACTGTGAAATAGTATACAATGAGACATTGGCTGAATTTATAGACCCACTAACTCACAAATTCAAAGTTTTTGAAATTGCCTACGATCTTCTTCGCGAATGTGGCCGCGTTCTTCTCAAAGATGGGGACGCGCTCTGGGGACGTTTCCTGTAGGTGGGTCTTGACTGCCTTCATGTAGCCCTAAACGCGATTGTTCAGTGTCTTCTGAAAGTTGTTTGTTAGGAAGCGAGATTGACCTTGAGGTAGGTCAGGAAGGACTTTTTGTCAAACGCCGTTGACTGGAGTCGGAAAGAGTGGGCGACGTTGTTGACAGTGGTGGAACCTTCCTCGGCATCATCCTCTGCGCCATCTTCCGCAGAGGGGTTTCCACCAATGTCCACATCGGCCCCAGCCTTTACCGTCACCATCTGGCAGTCAACTTCATAGACGACATCATCGACTTCCTTGCTGTTAAGAAGTTGGTCAAACGTGCGAGCCTAATTAGAAAAATACATACATGGGGAAGGCGTCGGTGATCATCTCATCACTGGTGATAATATCGGTATACAACAACATTTTTGATACAGAGACAGAGGTTAAACAAAGGCAGGCAAGAAAGAGGAGGATGAGGTTCAAGGAAAGGCGTCGATAAGATCAGTCGGGATTTATAAATCGGCGTACGAAAATTTCTGGGCGCTTTTTGGTTCGATCATTCATTGGCTCATTTGGGCAGGAGCCTGTTAATTCAATGATATCATTGACGCAGACATGTTTTTGAGGGGGAATTATATAATGGTTGAAGGATGTCTCAAAGTCTGCGTGTGCCAGCCAGAATGTTGAATCCGAGGTGTGTAGCGCGTCCACCACAACAGTTTGTGCTTGAAGCATTAATATTGATATCCATTCAGAAGACCAAGTTACTTGCTAAGCGAAAATGGCAAGCGGGGATAATTTGGATAGTTATATTTAATGGTTTAAAGTGCCTGTAATATACCCCGTGTGCTCCGATGCTGGTATCGACAGACTGGTTTTACAGAAAGAGGAGGTTCAAAGAAAGGCGTGGATAAGATCGGTCGGGGTTTATAAATCAATTTTCTGGGCGCTTTGTGGCTTCGATCATTCATTCGAATTCGCAGATGGACTACCAACCAGTCGTCGTAAAGCGCCATCCACGGCCGTCGTCGACCAGGAAAAACGCGGACTCTCGCTATTGGAGACAATTCAAACACCCAGTATTCGTCAAAGAATATGCTCCTGTCACTGCAGTCCATTTCTCGCCATGCAAACCACACAGATATGCGGTCACTGCTGCCACTCGCGTCCAGATCTATGCACCTCGAACACAGAAAATTACCAAGACCATCTCTAGATTCAAGGATGTTGCACGAAGCGGAGCTATTCGTGCAGATGGAAAATTGGTTGTCGCAGGAGATGATACTGGTCTAGTGCAGGTAAGCCTGTTCGGGCTATGCTTGTATTTATTTTCAACAGTTTGTAGATATTCGATATCAATTCGCGAGCCATCCTCAGGACGCTCGACTCCCACAAACAACCTGTACATGTGACAAAATTCTCCCCATTGGCGTCTACGCAGGTGCTTTCCTGCTCCGATGATACTACTGTCAAGCTCTGGGATGTGCCATCACAAACTGCAATTACCACCTTCACCTCACATACGGACTACGTTCGCTCGGGGCAGGTTTCTACGACTAATCCACATCTGATATTGTCCGGTTCCTACGACGCATCTATGAGATTATTCGACTCGCGTACCGGGCAGTGCGAAATGATGATGGGCGGAAGTAGAGCTACAGGAAGCTCCGACAATACAACCCCTGTCGAACAAGTGCTCATGTTTCCATCTGGTACGGTCGCTCTGTCTGCGTCGGGCCCAATCTTGCGTGCATGGGACCTCGTAGCAGGTGGCCGATGTACCAGAGCACTATCAAATCATCAAAAAACCATAACATCCCTGGCATTCGACGCCAACGCCGGTCGACTTCTTACAGGAGGTCTGGACCACATGGTCAAAGTTTACGATGTGAGCACCTACAAGGTTGTGCATACAATGCGATATCCCGCTGCGATCCTCTGCCTCGCGGTATCTGTGAGTTTTTATTCGCGTCGACTACTACGAGATATTGACAATGCATCATAGCCTGATGACACGCACATAGCTGCTGGCATGTCTGACGGAACGCTATCGGTTCGTCGGCGCCAACCCCGGGCTTCCGAAAAGGCAGCAGCGGATTTGCCATTCTCTGCAGCTTCACTCAAATCAGGAACCTTTGAGTCTTTCTTGGGTGGCACTTTACCTGCGATAGGACAGGGCAAAGTAAAGGGCAAGGGCAAAGCAAAAGCAGTTGGAGATGCCGACGAATTGCGGGTGGAAAGCAGACGTACAAAAAGATTAAAAGAGTTTGACAGGTTGCTGAAGGGCTTCAAGTACTCTGCTGCGTTGGATTCCGTACTGCGCAAGGTTAGCCTACATGCATTTTTTTTAGCAAGACTGTGATACTAATTTAAATTCCGTGCATTCCAGCAAGTTCCTCCTACGACAACCTTTGCACTGGTTCAAGAGCTCATATATCGCGATGGCCTTCGAAGCGCACTATCGGGCCGCGATGATGTACTTCTCGAACCGATTTTGCGGTTTCTGCTCAAACATGTTGCCGACCCTAGGTTCGGTGAGACGGTCTGCGATGTCGCGAGTGTGGTCATAGGTGTGTGCAGGTGCCTTCCGGTGAAAGACAATGACTGAAAGCCTTTCAGATATGTATAGCGCTGTGCTAGGGCAGTCGCCACTGATTGATTCACTATTCCTGCGTCTGCGTAAGAAAGTTGCAGCAGAAATTCGCTTTCAAAAGGAGCTTGCGAAAGTGAAGGGGGCATTGGAGATGGTTTTTGCATCATCGGCATTAGCTGCAGTGTAGTTTTATTGTGTATTACAGAGAAATGCAGAGCCTAGCTGGCATTTCATTCCCCCCGGGTCCCCCACTTAGCATCATCAGCAACCTTGCAAAAAGTCAATTAGATACTGCAGAATCTCCTGTTGTGAAGGTGGCCGCTCTGAATCCGATAGTGCGGCCATGCTAGTGTCCTCATCCACGTTGTCTCGATACACCGTGAGGGTCCGAACGATATCTTGAAGGGACTTTGATTTACGTTCTAACATTTGCACTAGATGTGCACGAATCTACATTCAGGTTAGTATCTGCTAGTAAAGTAAAATGTGCCAACATACTCCATCATCCTCCATCGAAACCCAAGCAAGAATATAGTCCACATTTTGCAGCGTGAAGAGACCTGCGTCTAATCGACGGAGATACCAAGCGTCCTCCATTTCAGAATCTATTTCCTCTGTTTGTGCCAGAAGCTCCTGCAGGTAGTCAAGGTCAAACGTAATCAACGTTGTCTGATGCAGGATCTCACCTGCTTCTCTTTCTCAATCTCGCTTTCAAGGGCGGCTAAACGACTCTGAGCAGAGTCTCGAATCTCCAACAGTTTATCCGCTTTTTCGTAATTGCTTTCCACAAATTTAGCCAGCAGGCGGACCCGCGCTGGGGTCTCTGAGGCCAGATTGGAAAATAAACTGGCGGCTATGCCCAGAATGTGTCCAGTGTCTTCCGATGCAGGAGCACCAGCATTTGAAGTCTTCTTTGAAACCTAACACTACCCTTCAGTACTGAGAAGTGATGTTATAAAATGACACATACTTTGCCCATCAAGGCGGAAAAGAGGGTTTTTAGGCCCAGTGCCTCGACAAAAGCTTCGCAACTCGCGCTCCCTGCGGCCCCCGACAAGGCGTAGTCCAATGTCTTTATGGCACGCGAACGAGCTTGGAGCTTCTCCCTGCCAAAGGATTAAACAAAGCGCACGGAGAGAATAAGGACACCCACTTCATCATGAGAACCATCAAATCTGTACCTTCGCTTGTAAGGAAGAGTTCTTTTATGGAGGGTTCACTGAGAGCGGAACATAATGCATCAAACAAGTTTTCCATGAACTCTGTCTCTTCCGCGTGAATGGGATCTTTCCGACGATATTGCTGTTTCAGTTTCTTTTTGAGTCATTCTGGCGTGTATTTTGTATGAAGACTCACAGCAAGCACTTTGAGCGCAGTTTCAACCCCGTCTTTCTTGCCGAATTCCAACCTGTTGTTCACATTGTCTTGTAGTAATATGGATATCAGTTCCGCTGCATATCCTCTATTCTCATCGTGCGATTTTGCTTGAACACGATTAAGAAGCCAGGTTAACAAATTTGTCTTCGCGATGAGCTGGGTTGATAGATCGGGGTTGAATCCAAGGATGTTCTCGAATATACCTGCAGGATGTTTAGTTGGACAGCTGCTGGCAGGAATTGCAAAAGGTGCTGACCAAGGACATGGAAGACACCTTGACGGTCAGATTCCTCGGTTTCATTGAGACGTCCAAGATTGTCTACCAATAACTCCAATATAGAGTTTTCCAGCTTTACAGACATCATCAGACAGTGCGCAGCGCATGTTGGCGATCAGCTCACCAGGCCCTCTATTAAGAGTTTCAAGGCGTCTTCCGCACTTTCCTCATCCTCATCATCGTCTTCTCCTTCGTTGCCCACATCCTCGTCCGTCAACTCATGTACCACTTCAACAACGTCGATCACGATGTCCGCGTTCTCGTGGCTAAGAAGGCCTATTAGCAGGGCCACTGTGCCGGAGCGCACCAGCTCTGGGTATGCGAGTACAGGTGCCTGTGCCAGTGGCAGCAATGCCTTCAACGCAGCATCCAGGTCCGCCTCTGAGTCAATAAATCTAGATCTCATTTGAGGATGCGACTCCACGCAGTAAAAAACAACGCAACTGACTTGGAGGGGTCGTTTGGGTATTTGGACCTTTGGTCTTGGTTTTTGTTCGCGGCACGTTCAAAGCGAAGGAGGATTCTTCGAATTCCAGTAATTGACATCTCTTCCAACTGACGGCGGCTACATTCAGCGATGATTAGATCAACTTCATACCAGAAAGATAGACGTACGTCTTCCAAAACACCTTCGCCTCCAGCATTTTCGAATATGTTCAAAATCTCCTTCTGTTCACCCGTCAAACCTCCACCAAAGAATCGTCCCTCCTCGTCCTCTTCAACGTAATAGTCCGCGTCACCTCCAGGTGCAAAATCTCGATCCATATCAACATCATCGTCCGCATCCTCGACAGTGGCTTTTCGCGATAGGGTCTTCTCCCGAACAGGTGGAGGCGATGGAGGTGTGTCTGCGCGCATTTTCTTCAGCATTTCCGGTGTGGGATTATCTGGCATCTTGCGCTTGTTCCCGCCTGGCAGCTTAGGCACCTAGCAATATAGCAATTAGAATTTCTTCATAAATGGATTCATCAAATACATATTTACCTTGAAGAGTGAATCAATATCCATGGTGAGCTGAACTAGTCTGTCGTCCCTGTTTTGCCGTGGAAAGCGCAATGCTGTTGCTGATCAAAGGCGAGAGGAAATACGGGCGCTTATTCTTCAGTGGCGTCGACGTCTTGAAATGTTCATGCCAACTAAAAGTGGCCACGGCTACGCGTGCCCTCATTTGTACCTCTGGTGGGAGGGAATTTTGGGACGCGACTACATCAGCAAGCACTGCCAGTGCATTTATTTCAAGCAAGACAAAAATATTACAACATTGTCCAAATTTACACCATGAGAAATACATAGTTAAATCATCAAATCATTTGTCCGCAATGCTAAGTATTAAACACCACAGTCAAGACTCAAAGTGCGGTAGCAAGGTAGCTCAGCATCAAAAGCATGCATCCACCGGCTAAGACGCTATTCATCGACTCTATCTGTAGATTACGGGTGGACCCAGAGCCTCTGTTAACTGCGATCTGAGTAAAGCCATGGCCACATTTTGTTGTGACTGCTTACTGCGAAAGCGCTGCAGATGGTGCCTTCTGAGTGTTGATGGTAACGTTCTTAAATTCGAGAACCGGTGTTTCAGACGCCTAGTATCCACAAGTAAGCAAGCTGGCAATATAACCTCAAGTGAGTAGCCTTACTCCAAGGAGAAATAAATGTGCAACATTGAGGATGCTTGACCCGGCTTGTGTGCCGTTGGGCAATGCCAAGGTCTTTAAAAGCGGGTCAGTGGCCGCCCCCAGAAAAGGACTGATTAAATTCTACTCACAAAGTTCTGGTACGGTGGCTAGGATATATATTAGCTTATTAATGTCCACAAAAAGGTAGACGTCTACACACCTTGTACGGTTCGTGAGATTGTGGCGTATAGTTGCCCGCGTACATGATGCTTCCCAGGCCCGCCGTTTCTGCCGTCAGATTCGAGCAACCTGTGCTTGCGCAGCCCAGGAGGGCAATCACAACTGAAATGTGTTGAACGCTAGTAAGTTGATTCTATTGTCCCAAATACAGGTCAGCATACTCTTCCTCACACTTCCACTAGACATGGCGGCGCCCACACCCACTCACTGGAAAGTCAAGTTCCAGGTCGATGGTTTGACCCAAAGTCTGCGTAGTGGTATTGCCGGGATAATTTATCTCAATACTTTGAGCATATGCAGATGCGCAGAGAGCGACCGGAAGCAGGAGACTTTTCGTGAAGGTTTTCATGATGATTGGATAGCGTGGAGATAATCGTAAAGTAGAGAAAGCTGATCAAGTGATGGAGGTAAATGCATTGTATCTGCGTCACATCTTTATACCACTCGGATGGTTACCCATATGATCGTTTGCCAGCGAAGCAACATGAGCTTCTGAGCGGGAAAGGATCATTGTTGCGCGTCTTCACAACAGCTCCACCGACGTGCTGGCAGGACCTCGTGCATTGCGAATCTGCGATTCCCTAAGCTTGTCAATCAACTTGTCAATGTCAGCTGCCGATTGCCTGCCGAGCAGAATAAGCATGCATTCGACCACATGATACAAGATGATGCAGGTTGACAGAAGGGCAAAGGTGGGAACAAAACAGCTGCGGAGCTCGAGTTCATCAATTCAAACGCGTATAAGTTGCAGTAGGGCCGCTTGAGGGCCGCATCGTCATCCAAAACGAATGGTACTTGTGATATCACCAACACCGGTGATACACTTCTATTATGGGCTGGCTCCAATGCTTGCGCCGAGCAAGCACAATATTTGTCTTTACCGAGGATTCAAAAGTGAGAAGACCGCCTCCCTGATCTCTCCATTCCGGGAAGATTGAAAGTCATACAACGCGGAATGTACGATAGAAAGGCTGTGAGATACGCTTTTCACAGCCTTGGCTTGTATAACGGGCAGTGCTGGTGACAGCAAGGCCGAACCTGACCGTGTAGGCAGCACTTATTTGCACATGTATCATGGTCAAAATAAAACCACTACTCGCTAACTCGGCAGAGGACTTAAATGCCCTTGGTAGAGCGTCACAACACTGATCTATAAAGACCAGGCAACCATCCCATCTCACAAAATAATAAAAAGGTTAGGAAGGCCATCTCTTCTGGAAACTGAGTATACATACATGCTGCAACTGGCACGGGAGCTTGTGGCCACATGTCACGGCAAAGCTCCTGAAGTCAACGCCAACCAGTCTAGTAAGGCGCGTGCCTGTTCTTCTTCAGATCGGACTCTAACTTCTTAGCTTTCCGGTGACCAATTTCAACCGGACGAATCGCACTATCATCTGCTTTCTTCAGCTTCACTGGACGATTGCCGACGTACTTGCCTGAAAACATATATGAGTATACCGAGGAGATCATACAAAACAATGCTCACCATCCATCTCCTTCCAGGCCTTCAAGAAGTCTTCAGGGTCAGAAAAGGCAACGAAACCGTATTTGGCCTGTGGTAGGTTCAGACAATGCGAATACGGATGGGACACATGAATCTTACCTTTTGACTGAGCCTGTCTCTTATAACGCGGGCTTTGGTGAATGAAGTGTACTTGTTGAAAGCGTTTGTTAAGACATCGTCAGAGACGTCGTTGCTCAAGTCTCCAACAAACAAGCGGAACCATGCTGAGAACTACGTCAGCGTTCCGCCGAGGAGTCAGATCGCACGACTCACAAGGGTTCCATTCTAGCAGAGTCTGGTCTTCCCATACTTTTCCGCCTCCTTTCCTCAAAACGGTTGTTCGCTTGCCTCCTTTAGCCAACTTGCCTCCGGCACCCCCACGCTTGTCGATCATCGCTCCTGGTACATATACGCTCTGCTGAGCAAGAATACCAACATCGTACTCGTACGCATTGGCAGGTACGGGGGCATGATGGGCTGAAGACGAGCCTGCTACTGGGTAGGACGGCTTCCACTCTTTGTGATATGGGTTCTGGAAGCGATTTCAGGCAAGCACTGAGGAAATTTATCCAAGTCACTTACAATGTCATCTGGTCCAGAAGATTGGTAGTATTGCTGATTATTGTAATAGTTGGGATCCGACATGCTGCAAGAAGATGAGAGCTGAAGGAAACAAAGGGCGTGGTGTGACTGCCGCAAGGTGCCTGCGTCGGATGCTGTAATATAAAGCGCTCACAAACACAGGCACCTCTGCCATTCTACATTTTGCAAATATAAAGTATTGCAGCCTCTTGTGAGACCACTCACCACAGAAGTCAAATTATATATATTGGAAGGGGCTTTCACAGTTCTAACCAGGGACGACTATATAGTATCATGATCATATATATACTTGATCAGCAAACGCATTTCGCCATATCAAATAATGAAATTTCCGCATCCGCAGATCGAAATCATCATTCATTCCCACAGCTGCAGTTAGGTACGTATATACGCTTAGCTATCGTTCGGTTCAAGTAAATTACTTGATATTTATTACCCTCATTTGCCACCAAACTTCCAAAAACGGATCCTCCCCTGTCTTTCTGTCGATCTCTTCCTCTCGCCTCGCCGAAAACCCCTCAACCCCTCCCCTCCTCAAGGTACGTCTACCGGATTTTTGACTCGGTCATCCACCGTATACACATCATGTCTCTCTGATAAGACTCTGGGCTTCATAATCGAGCTTAACGCTGTTCTGTTCGGCTTGGATGGCTGTAGCGAATTCGGATGACAACGCGCTGACCGATTGTGTTGCAGATGCCGTTCGTCAAAAAGGTCAAGTCTAGTGCCTACTTCTCGCGTTTCCAGGTCAAGTATCGCCGTCGCAGAGAGGGAAAGACTGATTGTGAGTGGTGCGCTGTGTTTCCCATCGATCTTCGCATTGAATTCCGGTACAGACTATGCCCGCAAGCGGTTGGTGACCCAGGCCAAGAACAAATAGTGAGCTGAGCTCCCCCCTTTAATCTTGAGCATCTCCTCATTTGCGCAAAGCAACGCGCCAAAATACCGCCTCGTCGTCCGATTCACGAACAAGGAGATCATCGCCCAGATTGTCTACGCTCGTCTCGTGGGTGACTTTGTCTTGGTCTCCGCACGCTCCAAGGAGCTTCCCAGATATGGCATCAACCACGGCCTGACTAACTGGTGTGCTGGTGAGTCCCATTGACCTGTTTTCGCGGATAAGCCCTGATCAATTTTACTACAGCCTATGCTACCGGTCTCCTCATTGCCCGTCGCGCACTCACAAAGCTTGGCCTTGCTGAGAAATACGAGGGCGTCACCGAAGCCGATGGCACATACACAACTACCGAGGCGCTTGATGACGAAGATGCCCCCCGCCCATTCAAGGCGTATCTCGACGTTGGTCTCAGGCGGACATCAACAGGTTCCCGTGTCTTTGGCGCTCTCAAGGGTGCTAGTGACGGTGGTATCTTCATCCCCCACTCCGACAAGCGTTTCCCCGGATACGACCCTGAGAGCAAGGAGTTGGATGCCGAGACATTGAAGAAGTACATCTTTGGTGGTCACGTTGCGGAGTACATGGAGAGTCTGGAGGAGGAAGATGACGAGCGATTCAAGAAGCAGTTCGCGACATATCTTGCGGACGGTGTTGGCTCAGAGGACATCGAAGAGATCTTCCAAAATGGCCACGCGGCCATCCGTGAAGACCCCGTCTTCAAGCCCACAGAAAAGGAGAAGGACTGGAAGGCCGAGTCTCTCAAGTTCAAGGTTATCCGTCGCACCCACGCCGAGCGCAAGGCTGCCGTGGACGCCAAAATCGAGGCGTTCAAGTCTGGAAGGGCTGCAGAAGAGGAGGACGAGGACGAGGAGTAGAGGCTTGTTATTTGTTGTACTCATTCGTATGTTTTGCGCCATGTATCGACAGGCTCATCTAGGCTGCATATGCCTATGCCCTCATGTTCACACTCCACAAAGTGCGGAAACGTCTATAATGTCTGCTGTATCGTATGCTGGACCCAATCAAGGAGCGACATGTTCATCTCGGTCCCATAAGTTTCCAGCAAAGCTTCTTTGTCACCACGACCATGATCCAAGCGAAATGCGGAGCAGCGTATTGCAAAGTCTTCTTCAAAGAAGACGCGGAAATTCCTGGTAATAAATGTCAGCTATGGAGGTTCACAGAAATCAGTTAGGAGCTTACAAAACGCAGCCCTCCCATCTGCCTACGGTCCTACCATTAACGATATCCACAAACCAAGTCCCACTGACTCGGTCAGAAATATCATTACCAACTTCGCAGAACCTATTAAGAAGGCACTGTTCAACCTCGTCTGAGAGAAGTTGAATTAATTGCGGGATCGAGGATAGTGGTAGCGTGGCTTGGGATAGGTGTGCAGTGAGTGACGATGGCGAAAGGAATGTCAGACGAAGCGTATGCCTGCATGCAACCGTTTAAGCAGATATCCATCGCAGTCCACGTCGACGTACCGTTCATCAATTCGTAGGACCGCTTCTCCACCTACCTTTTGAGTACCGCTGTCCTCTAGTAAATTCACTAGTTCATTTCCGTTTTCTCCCGCAGAGTTGAACCGGATGCTGCACGGAACGCCCGCAACACCAAGAGCCTTCA
The DNA here is from genome assembly GCA_001630335.1 of Athelia psychrophila. Taxonomy (NCBI): domain Eukaryota; kingdom Fungi; phylum Basidiomycota; class Agaricomycetes; order Atheliales; family Atheliaceae; genus Athelia; species Athelia psychrophila. The sequence continues at coordinate 683,896 of KV417484.1, read as the reverse complement.
CAACCTTGTGCACCTCGGTGTGCACACGTTTGCAGAAAACCTCATACTGCAATAGATCAATGACAGGCTGTAACAACGGCGGGTTTGTCGGGGCTCTTGGCGGTTGGCCTTGAATTTGCACGCGCATTATCCCTGTTGTACCAAGGCGGTGTGTCTTGGTATGCGCGTGTATGCGCAGGAGGAAGACATGAAGAACAGAGGCTATGAGGTCACACTTCGCAGCATTGGCTTCATTTCCTGTCTGTAGCGACAACGAGTCCTCTTCATTAATCTGTAAGAATATTAGAAAAAGCGTTCGAGCTCATCGAGCCGATTTTTGACATACGAGTTCGAAGCGAAGTTCTGTGCCCTGGGCCGCGTCGATAACAATGAGCCTTTCGGCAACTCGTGATGAAGCGGTTGGTAAATTGCCGGCCTCTCGAATGAGGACGGAGAAAATTTCCTGCTCCACCATTTCTTGTTGCGCTGCTCGCAAGGGCCCTTCCAGTGAACCATCATCTGCCGAGACGATAGTATTGTAGGAGAACGCCCAAGACCCAGCTGAGTCCAGGCATCGCAAGGATACTCGAAGACGAGTTCTTTGCCGATGTGGAAATATCAAGGAGCGCGACTCTGTCTCATACGTAGCCATGCGGCCGAGAGCTCTCTTACGGATTTGCGGAGGGGCTTTTTCATCCATCAGTTAGCGGTTTGGATCAATGAGGCACTACTTACACTCTTCCAGTCCGAAGGAGATCAAAAAGTCCTTCGATGTTTTGTCGGCACCTTTCCCTGTGGCAGATCCGAAAGGCAATGGTGCGGGTATCAGGCCCCAATTTGACCTCCGGATTTTCAAAGCATCGACCCAGTATTTGTCACCTCGTATTCTGCCTCTTTCCATGCTCTCTGCAGCTGATTTGAATATGTCTGCGGCTTTTCTCAGGGCCTCATCCTTGCCACCAACGCAAAGCTGCGCATTGAAGGCCTCAACGGATGGTATGGGAGGAGGTTTGGTCACGATAGTTGCGGTAAGAGTGGAGGGAGGCTGTGAAGATGTGGGCAATGTCTGTGTGGCGGTACTAGAGGAAATGAGTAGAGTCAACAAGTCTTTGGCATGCGACATTTCTCCTAGAGCCGTACTGGTCTATTCAGTCCGCCTTCGAAGTTCGATAACTTTAGGATGCTCACTAAAGTTGTGGTAAGATTTCCATCCGCATCTTATACAGTTCTTCCGGCGTCATTGCGTGCTGATGGACATCCTCCGCAATGTCGCCTGTCGCAGCAGCATCCGCGTCCTGGGATGCCTGTGCATCTGTCGGGGCGCCTTCTGATACCAAATCGCCCTGAAACTTGTCAAAAAAGTCGACGCCGCGTTCAGAGAATATACGCCTCAGTTTCTCGCTGAGTACTTTTGAAGGGTCTTCCTTTCTGATCAAGTGCATCAGAATGGGTTGAGAACCAATGAAGCCATGGACTGTACTCTTCATAGATGGGGCCATCCGGGGTTATGTCAAGGAGGACTGGAATATGATCGCCATTGTCGTTTTTATAGGGACGTTCAAGAGATAGTTTCAGCTGTTTCCATTCAGGTTCATCGGGAACGCTTTGCATGATGCTGCAGAGTCGGAGTGGTTGGGTGTAACTTGCAATATTAATAAGCGCCGATGCGATGCTTTGGATTTATGCATTCGGAGGTCCGAGTCCGACCGTTTGTTCACTCCACTTACGATCAAACTCGTATACGCCTTTCACCGCTGCTCACCATCTCCTGAGCGCTCAACCGATCCCACTACAAAAAAAAGCCGCAACTTGTATTGGATACTGTCATCCTGTGCTCGTGGGCAACCATGGTCAGAACAGCGCAAACAGAATCACCCCATCCGAGCTCATCGACAGCGCCCAAGCGGAAGAGGGATGCCGAGGAAGAGTCAGAGGCCTCTAAGAGAGCTAGGAGCCGGGTCAGGTAAGCACACCCACAACGACAGCTTTCCAGCTGTCCAAGCTGAGATCGACCTTTCTAGCTTCTCCTGCGGAGAATGTCATCGTCGAAAACAAAAGGTGCGCTTGCCTATGATCCGTCTTAGACGCGTAGCTAATGGGCTATCAGTGTGATCGACAAGTGCCATGTTCACATGTGCGTTCTCTCACATGTGCATAACCTGACACCATATTTACACACAATGAAATCATTCAACAGTGTGTGGCACGCAGGGTCCCAGAGCTCTGCAAAGCCTACACTCCGGGGAAGACAGACCAAGATATTAGCGCACGATTAGCCCGCCTCGAAAACATCATAGAGATGGCGTTGCCTCATTTCTGCTCACCTGGCACCCCAGGATATGCTGAACAAAATCGTCTGTCCGGCTCCGACGGTTTGGACGACGATGCTCAGTCACAAAACGGAGATGATCCTGGTGGTGGAACATTCCGACACGGCAAGTGGTACGGTAACAGTGCCTCAGGTTCTCTCGCAACAGCGTCTGTATTGGAGCAGGTGCGGTCCACAGAACAACTGTAAAGTGGATTTTAATCTGTCAAATTCAGTTGGCGCAGGTCGAATCCCGCGGACATAGACGTGTCAACTCTGGCGATTCACATGCACCTGGCAGCCACGCAACCGAAACGCTGCACATTATCAATGCCGTGTCTCAAGACTTGGAACCTTCCGCTACTGACAAGCTCAAAAGTCTTGTACAAGATTGCGGAGTTTCGCCACACAAGCTTGCAGAGTTACTGCAAGAACTTCCGCCTACTAGGCTATCAGACGTCCTTCTGGATTACTACTTTACTGTGCTGTACGTCATAATTTCAAGTTTACCCCCTTTTTTAAACATGATATCCCAGAAACTGGACGCGATACGCTCTATCAGAGCGAGATTTTCGCGCTTCCTATGCATCCATCACAGAAAACGGGGTAACCGCTCATCCGAATGACGTCCGTTTTCTGCCTTTGTTATTCGTCGTCTTGGCTATATCTGTAAGACAAGCCCCAGAACATGTTGCAGGAGATGCGCGAACCAGGCGTATGACATCTCTGCGATATTACTGGTCATGTATGTATCCCTATCACTCGCAGGAAATCCTATTCTGACGCCTTCCAGCGCGCCGAGCGATGCTTGTGGCAGCTGCTATACAGTCAGACTCTCTTGAAATGGTCCTGACCCGATTATTGGTTCGTTTTTTGGCCTCTTGTGCTTAGCCTCACTCTGACGGAGCCATAGAGCTCACGATACCTTGCTTCGGAAAGACGTGTCACAGAGGTACTGCCCCGTTTCTCATTTTCGCAGCACCTTTCTCATTAAGCCACTTCTGTATTGCAGTGCTGTTAGTGATCACTAGGATATACTGTGCGATGATCCTTCACTGATTGGCGTCACGCATCTGTTTAGGGAGCCAACTTGGAGCTGCTGTGCGCACGGCGCAAGCTATTGGGCTCCACCGTGATGCTGCTACAATGGTTTGCCATCGTTTATGTTGGTTGATCGTGCGCTGACCCCCACCCCCTCCCAGGGAATGGATGCTACTCAAGTAGAATATCGCCGACGCATATGGTGAGCCAGGGATGTTCATTTCAACCATAGTTCTAACTTGACCCCTTTTAGGTCCTACCTATACCACTGTGACAGGAGTTTTGCCCTGATCCTTGGCAGGCCTATAGCGATACAAGACGACTACACTTCAACCTTGCCACCTTCGAATATCGACGATGAGCTTGGCTCGTCTCAACTCCTTAATCCGCCTCCACTGTCTAGCCCCACCCCCACGACGTTGGCCGTTCTACGCCATTCATTGGCTGCGATAATGGGTCGCATCGTACACCATTTCCAGCAAGTTCGGAAGCCAAGTCATTACGCGGACGTGCTGATCCTCGACGACGAACTCGGTCGATACATTGACAGGTTACCATCACACTACTGTTTCGAACCAGATACATCCTTGGACGCAACGAAGAAATACATACCAGTCCATCGCTTCCTTCTCATCACGGAGATTTTGTTCGTGCGCATTAGCCTGCACAGGCCTTATCTACTGCGACGACTTGGCTCCGATCGATACGCCCGCTCGAGGACTGCATGCTTTGAGTCTGCGCTCAAAGACTTCCGCGTCCGACGCACATTCCGGAGTTCAATGCCTACGGAGCTTCGCGATTCTCTCGTCAACGCATACCGAGAGTTTCAAACAGCACTGATGAGTGGCATTTACCTAGTGCTAGAGCCAAGAGGAGAGCATGCTACAGGGATGCATGAAATACTGGACGGTTTCATCGATGATCACGAGGGAGTTCGTGATATGGACGAGACTACTCGCCGAGAGCTTAAAACGATAGAGTTTTTGAAAAAGAAGGTTTCGTCGGCGGAGAGGGCCGAGAGCCATGGGATGGAAACTGAGGATACGGAACATCCCGCCGACGCGCAGCTCCTTCTTGGCCTTCAGCAGTCTAACGCGCGAGCATCGGCGCCCAAATACCCTTCCATCAACTCGGGCCACTCATCTGCCTCTCGTGGTGGTCGTTCTATGCCCTATCCCGACCCATCTGCCGTGGCAACCTCGCCCACAGTTCAGATGCTGCAACACAGTACGCAGAACGAGTATGTTCTGTCCCCAAATGGCTCCGGAAGCCCCCATCCGGACGATGAATCGGCTGCACAATCCCTCTTGGATTATTGGTGCAACACCGTTGGGAGCACCGATGCCGTCGGCGGGTCTGCAGCGATGCAATGGGGTCCTAGTGGGGACCCTGCCACCCTCAACAGCGGAACTTTACCCAGTCTCGGAGACCCTAGTGTGGCGGGCGGAGTTGGAGGAGTGGATGGTTCAGATTGGACCTATTGGGAGACGCTGGTCAATGAGATTCGTGCGGGGCCGTCGGTATGAACTGGAATCAGAGTCGCAGTAGTATATTTTCTTTTGCTTTGCTGTTTGTTCTTTTGTCAAGCGTTTTCATGGTTATCTCGTTTGCCAACCTTTCGAAACGTTGTAAGCCTGCGGCGCAGTCATGCGAGTGCCTGTTTAACCCAGTTGGCCGGGCGCACGACTTTCCATTTCGGGCGACCCAGCCTGTTGCCCTCATGCAGTCAATCAATCGCTTTCTCTACGGTCCAACTCCTGAGGAGAAAGTGCGCGCATGGCAAACCAAGCTTCGGTCCGAATCTCGGCAACTTGACCGGGAGATGAGGCAGGTTGGCATCCTGCGCATCGGGCATGCCTCGGTTCATTAACTGCATTACATTCTATACAGCTGGATGTCGCCACCAACAAAGCTCGTGCAGCAGTCAAGAAACTCGCTGTCAAGGGAGATGTGAAGTCTGCGCGAATACTTGCTCGAGAGGTCGTTCGGAGTGATAAGCAAAAGGATCGTTTATCCGTCAGCAAGGCTCGTCTTGGGTCGATCGGTACACAGTTATCTCAACAAATGGGTACGTCGCTTGGTTCTGATCTATGCGTGAGACTTACTGTGGTGCAGCAATGGTCAAAGTCACAGGGGCACTCCAGAAGTCTACGGAGATCATGAAACTCTCCAATGAGTTGGTCAAACTACCTCAGATCAGCCAAGCCATGCGAGAAATGAGCATGGAGATGACAAAAGTGAGTGTCTTTTGACGCTTGGCGTAATGCATCGCTGGAACTCCGGGCATCAAAGGCAGGTATTATGGAGGAAATGATGGACGATGCACTCGACATGAATGAAGATGAGGAGATTGAGGAGGAAGCTGACGGCGAGGTCGATAAAGTGCTAGCAGAGCTCACCGATGGGAAGTTGGGCCAAGCAGGCGCCGTTGGGACCGGAATTCCGGTATGCATTCCAGACTGCTTGCATTTGCCTCTGCTAAATCTCTCGCAGCAGTCAACGCAGGACAAATTGGACGACGAAGAAACGGAAAGGACGATGGAGCAATACCGGCAGCAACTCAGCGGATTACTGAGTGGCTGATTAGATGCTTGGACATTCCTTTGGGTCATATTATTGCTTTAAATTTCCGCTTCTCGAGCTCCATGTGCATTAATAATTACATTTCTTCCCGATCTACCATGCTGCTATGAGTTTGCAAGTACGGTTGTGATTGTCGTCATGCCATCAGATACGTTATGAGATCACGTGCTGCAGCCTCCTCCGATGTTACGCGCCGACTTCTTCCGCTGTGATTGATCCCTCTGAACCGTTTTTTTGGTTCTCTCCGGTCTACCACCAATATACTATCCCTCTCATCCTCAATTCCAATGTTGGCTGCTAAGTCTATCGCGCGGGGCGCAACCAGGTCCTCACCTGTCAGTGAAGAAGCCTCTTGATACCGCCAATCACACTAACGGACGGACCGTGCAGCTTCTCAGACGCTATGCCTCGGCTTCACCCACAGCAGCTTTCGCTGGGCAGAAGGGCAGCAACGTGAGTCGGCACGCGTTTATCTACACTTCGAAGCTCACGCAATATACTAGGGCAAATACACTGTCACTTTAATCCCCGGAGACGGTCAGTTACCTTCACGCGTCATTGCCTAACCCAAAGTTTATCTATCCGTCTCAGGTATTGGACCTGAGATCAGTGAAAGTGTCAAGGCCATCTACACGGCTGCCAATGTAAGCCAATGTAATGTCCACTTGGCACGCTCGGCTAACTTACCCTTGCTTAGGTCCCAATCGAGTGGGAGGAAGTCAGTGTTACCCCTGTATTGAAAGGTGGAAAGACCGTGATTCCAGAAAATGCCATCGTGTCAATAAAAAGGAACACTGTCGCGCTCAAAGGTATGTGTACTCGTAACTCTTGCTGCGCCATTTTTTTGACCTTCCTTTATCAGGTCCTTTGGCCACACCCAGTGCGTTGATAAACAGTTATTACTTACTGCAAACTAATTGTGCTCTACAGTTGGAAAGGGCCATGTCTCCCTGAACCTAACACTGAGGCGTACATTCAACTTGTTCGCCAACGTTCGGCCATGCGTGTCTATTCAGGGTTTCAAGACTCCGTACGACGATGTGGACACGGTTCTCATTCGTGAGAACACGGAAGGCGAGTACTCGGGAATTGAACACGAGGTATGTATGCTACCCTATATGCATATCAATATTTCGCTCAATGTGCGCATTGGAGATTGTTGATGGCGTTGTACAATCTATTAAATTGATTACCTGGGATGCTTCCGAGCGCGTTGCTCGATATGCTTTCGAATATGCCCGCTCCAGCGGCAGAAAGCGTGTCACCGCCGTACACAAAGCTAATATTATGTGCGTAAAATACGACCACATTATATGGTTGATCTTTAACATCCGCACAGGAAAATGTCCGATGGCATGTTCTTGTCAGCTTGCCGTGAAGTCGCAAACGAGTATCCTGATGTCCGCTACGACGAGGACCTACTGGACCGTGTCTGCCTTCAAGTGGTGCAAAACCCAAGACCGTACTCTGACCGTGTTATGGTGATGCCGAACTTGTACGGTGATATCTTGTCCGACATGTGCGCTGGTCTCATCGGTGGATTGGGACTTACCCCCTCGGGTAACATCGGACGGGTATATATTATCCACTTCCTCATGCACTCATTATCTGACTAGTTTAATAGGACGCGTCTATCTTTGAAGCTGTTCACGGTTCGGCTCCCGACATTGCTGGCAAGGGGTTGGCCAACCCCACGGCATTGCTATTGTCCTCTATGATGATGCTGAGGTATGTGTTGCCGTTTGGCTCCAAAGTCATCATCGCTAACCCGTGTGGTTTCCAGGCACATGAATTTGAACCCTTATGCGGAGAAAATCCAAGCAGCTGCGTTGACTGTAAGCACTTTCATTTCCTACATAGTTCTTTGCTGACAAGTTATCGCCCATTCAGACCATCGCCGAGGGCAAGTCGATAACAGGGGACTTGGGTGGCAAGGCTTCCACACAAGAGTATACCCAGGCTATTATTCAGAAATTGGGCAAGGTCTAATATTATTGTACCATACCTCGTTCGTACATGTAGAATGCTACGCACCATATAGATTTTCTACATTCTCTGATGACTGGACCTAAATGAAAGCAGCATGGCCCGTGGGATAATTTGCATACAGGCATAATTGACTATAATTGCGTTGCCGCTTCGTTTCCTCCCCCGATAAACACCCTACGCCTACGCACGGCAATCACTCCATAAATTCCTCACTCGCCCAACAGGGCACCTCTTCACCCAAAACACGCCCGAATCCTCAGTATGTACAACCATACCCGTAATGTAAATGGATGAACATGCTCATATTACCTATGGTCGTCAGCGTCCGAACGAAGCTACGAAAAGAAAAACAATAACCCTCAAAACAATTCAAAAACCATCCAAAATATTCTCTCAAACTCATTACGATACACATGACCGACGAAGTTACGGCTCCAAACCAGCCAAAGAAGTCCACGCCGGGCGCGCCTGGCAATCGAGGCCCAAAGAAAAGCGCAGCAGGTCCAAACCAAGGTGCTGCCAGACCATCTTCCAGGTCGGGGCCCAAGAAACCGTCCTCTGACCCTCTTGCAGCTGCAGCTGAATCAGGATCGGATACCAACAAGAAAGACACGAAGAAACCCGAACAGCGCAACCGCAACATCAGCGGCGGTGCTGGCCGTGGTAGCACTCACCGCAAGGGTCCCTCACGCCAGGGCAACAATCCGAGGGAGACCGGAAACTCCTCCCCAGCACCTCCAAGTGGTGCAGAGTCCAGCGAAGCTATGTCCTCATTGCAAAGGGTGATCGCCGATCTTAAGACAACGTCTCCTCCGACCCAACAATCCCCTCTCACAGCGAACTCACTCTCCGCATCTATGCATGCCCCTGCCCCTCAACCCTCCAATCTCACCCCCAATGCTCCTGTATTTCAACCCGGAGGCGCCAATAACCCATTCGGAGGCATGAGTCCTGCAGATGCTGCTAGGCACAGGAAAGCAGCATCTCTCGGAGCTGCGGCACTGTCTGGCAACTTCGGTTCATTCTCCCCGCATCTGGGGGCTATGATAGAGGATGCCGAAGATGGCTCTGGCAATGCACCCTACGAAGATGGTGAAATTCAAGAGAACTACTATCACCAACAGCAACAGCAGCAGCCCGGACATCAGGCTCGCTCGCAGTCGCAGAGCTTCATGGCCCCCCGCTTTGCTGCGCTTGCTGCCCAGCAGGAACAGGGCGACAACATGGGTTCCACTGGGCGCCCCCAACTTGCTCCCAACTTCATGTTTGGCGCCCGTGCGCGAGGCGCTAGTGGTCCCATGGCGCCTCCCATCAATGAGGACGATCTTAACTTCCAATTCCCTCAACAGCAGCAGGGCCTCCCAAACTTCGCGCCGGAACCGCCGATGCACCAGGCGCAGAACCACAGGAAAAATGAGAGCGTAGAGATTGGTGGTATCATGGCAGAGCAGGTAACTGATGAAAATATCAGCTGGGTTTATTGGCTAACATGTGTTGCCATACAGATCGCGCTTCAAAACCAAATTGAGGCGTTGCAACAACAACAGCAGGCTCTTTACCAGCAGCAGCTTGCCTCCAACCAAGTTCTATCCTTTCAAACCCCTGGACTGGCTCCCAGCAGGCCACAGGCTCACAGACGCGTTCAAAGCACTGTCCCGGGTATGGTGGGCGGTGGCGGTGGTGGCATGAACTTCGGTTCCCCACAAACTGCCATGGGCCAATTTGGTGCCTTGGGCAACTTGGGGCTCGGCCTTGATGGTCAGCCCCAAGGCGTTCCGCGCGGCCACGGCAGAAGGCACAGCGTCAATGTTGTGAAGACCCCAGGCCAGGGCAGTGTTAGCTACGGCAATGGTCAACAGGATGGCTTCGACGATGGCTTTACTCCAGCTTCCTTCAATGCTCATTCTCGTCAAGCTTCCCGGCAAGACTCTAGCTGGAGAATCAGTAAGTTGAATCTACCGTCAAAATTACCCATGTCTGACCGGCCCCCTGCTTAGATGGAGGCGTTGGTGGCATTCAAGGAAACGGCGCGTTCGCTGCAGATCTTGCCCAAGCCCAAGCCCAGCTTCAAAGTCTGCAACAGTTCCGTGCAGCTGCTGGTGGCCATCATCAGAAGATGCCGTCTTTTAGCTTCCCCAACATGCTGCCCAATATGATGGCAGCTAACATGATGGGATTAGGTCTCGGGGGCGTCAATCTTTTGCAACAGCAACAGCAGCAGTTTCAATCTCAGCTCCAGCAGCAGTCTAACCAACCTCAGCGCAAGTCGTTGTTTGCTCCTTATCTCCCTCAAGCTTCCCTACCGCCTCTACTAGCCGCTGGAAAGCTTGTGGTCGGAATACTCCGTGTCAACAAGCGTAACCGTTCGGATGCCTACGTAGCCACCGAAGTTTTGGACGCCGATATCTACATATGTGGATCCAAAGACCGCAACCGAGCTCTTGAGGGTGATATTGTTGCAGTTGAGCTGCTCGACGTTGATGAGGTATGGGGTACAAAAAAGGAGAAGGAGGAGAAGAAGAGGAAGAAGGAAGAGAATGCTGCTTACGATCTCAAGGCTACTTCTGGTCGCAAGGACGACAAAAAGAAAGACGACGTCGAAGTTGAAGGGCAAGGACTGATGCTATTCGAAGATGAAGAGTACGTTATATTCCTGTTGCTTATCAACATCATTAACTAACAGATCTGTTCCTGTAGAGTTACCGACGAAATCAAGCCGCAGTTTGCTGGACACGTGGTTGCTGTCGTAGAACGTATGCCAGGGCAGTTGTTCTCGGGCACTTTGGGCCTTCTTCGCCCCTCATCTGCTGCCACAAAAGAAAAGCAAGAAGCAGAACGTCGTGAACGTGAAGGTGACCGTGGTGACGAACCGCGCCGTGCCCCCATCGAGCGGCCCAAGATCGTCTGGTTCAAGCCAACTGATAAGCGCGTACCTTTGATCGCCATCCCTACCGAGCAGGCACCCCCTGATTTCGTTCAAAACTCTGAGGCCTATGTCGACAAGCTCTTTGTTGCTTGCATCAAGCGTCATGTAACGATCCTCCTTGCCTGACATTGGCTAATACTGATTCTCATTTTCTTGCAGCCCATCAGTTCTTTGCATCCCTTCGGTACCCTGGTCGAAGAGCTTGGACCCATCGGAGATATCGAAGTCGAGACCAGCGCCCTTCTCAAGGACTGCAACTTTCCAACCGAAGACTTCACTGAGAATGTTCTCAAGTGCCTCCCGCCCACTCCTTGGACGTAAGTCAGCCCGTTCATCCAATGTCAATTGTATTGACTGTATCGCAGAATCCCTGAGAGGGAGTTCGAAAACAGGAAAGACCTCCGTGAAGAAAGGATCTTCACCATCGACCCCGCAACTGCCAAAGACCTCGATGACGCCCTCTCCGTGAAATTGAATGAAGACGGGACATACGACGTAGGCGTGCACATCGCAGATGTTTCCCACTTTGTCAAGCCCAACACTGCACTGGACCGTGATGCCCGCAAGAGGGCCACCAGTGTTTACCTCGTCCAGCGCGCTGTACCTATGTTGCCGCCGGCGTTGAGCGAGCAGATGTGCAGTCTCGTACCTGGAGAGGAGCGACTTGCATTCTCCATCGTGTTTACAATGACTCCAGAAGGGAAAGTCCTGAACAAGTGGTTCGGCAAGTCGGTGATCAAGTGCGTGACCTGTGCAGGTTTTGCTACTGTTTGCTGATGATGTTTTTAGGTCTGCATCCAAACTTGCATATGCCGACGCACAGAATGTCATTGAAGGGAAAGCGTTTGGCGATGTCACTGTCATCCCTCAGCACGATGCTGCCGACATTGCCCATGACATCAAGATTCTGGAGGGTCTGGCCAAGAACATTCGGGCAGAGCGCTTCAAGAACGGGACGCTCAGGTTGGAGTCGCTGCGCCTATCATTCCAACTGGACGAAGAAGGTCTTCCGACAGACTGCGGCCAGTACCACCAGACTGACGCAAATGAGCTGGTTGAAGAATTTATGCTGTTGTCGAACACTGCTGTTGCGCAGCACATCGCTGTCAACCTGCCTGAGCAAGCTCTCCTTCGTCGGCACGATACTCCTCTCGAGCGCCGACTCGTAAGTCTAATCACTACACAGTTCATTTGCCGAGGCTAATGTTGTTCAGAACTCCTTTGTCGAGCGTGCTGACCGCTTGGGTTACGAGATGGATGTCTCGTCCGCTGGTGCACTGATGAAGTCTTTCGATGCCATCACCAATCCCACTGCGCGCCGGCTGCTCGAGCTCCTCTCTTTCAAGGCCACCCAGCGCGCCAAGTACTTCTGCGCCGGCATGCTGGACATTGCAAAGTACCAGCACTACGCCCTGAACACGCCTCTCTACACGCACTTTACCTCGCCTATTCGTCGCTACGCCGACCTCCTCGTCCATCGCCAGCTCGAGTCCGTTTTGCAGGGTGGTCGTGAGTTGTAATGACCTTCCTGGGTTGCATCTGACTGATACGTGTACGCAGCGGAGCCCAAGTTCACCATGGACCGCGATGCCGTCGCCAAAGTCGCCCAGCAGTGTAACATGTGAGTTTGGCGGTCTGTCGCAAGATTATGCGCTGATGTGTTCCACAGTAAGAGGGACTCTGCCAAGCTCGCACAGGAGCAGTCTAACCACTTGTTCCTGTGTGTCCTCGTCGCGGATCTCACGCAACGCTACGGCCCCGTCATCCGCCAGGCCAAAGTTGTTGGTGTCCTCGACGCCGCGTTTGACGTTCTCGTCCCAGAGTTCGGCATCGAAAAGCGTGTACATGTGGACCAAATGCCCATCGACGTATGTGATCGTAGTTGGATACTGGTTGTCCGTGCTAACCCGCATATAGAATCACGTGTACGACGAGCACACGCACACGCTGCAGATCTACTGGTCGACGCGCGACGTGATAAGCTGGCTCGCGGAGAACAGCGATGACGAGCACTTGAAGAAGGTGAAGCAGAATGCCGAGCAGCACGCCCTCAAGATGGAGGTCGCCTCCCGCTCTGTGAACGACGAGCGCGCGCTGTTTGATGAGGACGAAGGCGAGGACGAGGACGAGATTGTGCTCGGCCGCGACGAGAAGAAAGAGGCGGCAAGAGAGACGTCGGCGCAACGCCTGTTGTCGATGGCGAGCGTCAAGCCTGAGTTCGAGGGCCTTCGCACCTCGTCGGCGGGCCACAAGATCCAGGACATTAAGGAGCTGATGACTGTACCCGTGAGTGCACTCAACACTGTCCTGTTCTCTGTTCCTTGCTGACATCGTTTGCCCAGGTGATCGTCACTGCGGACCTCACCAAGTCCCCGCCCGTGATCAAGGTTTACAGCGTGAATCCCTACGCGGAGTCTAATAAGCAGTAGACATCTCACTACTCACGAATCAACACGAACGAACGACTGGATAAAGACCCCCACGAGCACGCCTCGTTGTACCACCCCAATGAATATCGTCATGCCCTTCCTGGAACGCTGTCCTTCGCCTTGCCCTCGGTTTACTAACCACATACATGCCGCCATGGTACCCACGTTACATTGTTACACACCCCACCTATATCGCCACACCCCGCATATCATCCCTCACATTGTGACTGTCCTTTGTACTGTAGTCGTCGTGTATCATTGGTTTACGAGAATAATTATTACAAATGTTGTTTCTACCTTCCGCCTGCGTGCCGCTAAGCTTGATGTTCGTTCAAACTTTATTTGTGGCAGCCCGACGAATGCTGCTCGTTGAGTCCTTGGGATCATGGCCATGGCTGGCATCTATTTAACCGACACGTCGTTGCTGCCCGTACGAACAGTCCCGCAGCCAACGCGGCGAGACATACGTATTTGCTACTTATAATTAGACATCATAATCGCCCGGCCAGAATTGCAGGGCCTCTGTCAAGAACTTGGTGTTTCCTTGGCGCACTTCTTGCAAGCGGGCCCGTATGAATTCTGTTAGTCAATAATCGATTGAACCTGCGTAAATTCCGGATATCATGTCTGTAGCCGGTGTAATAAGGTGAGAGTCGGGACATGGTGGCTGCCATGGGTGCTGGGATAGAAAATTATTACTTTTCTGCTGGACCACGCAGCTGTAGTTATTTTAATCTTTCTAACGCAAAAGATAACAGGCACCCTACTTACTCAATTCTGTCCCAACAAGTACATATCAACATCATGACTATGACTATTAGGAATTAAACTGAGAGGTACATGAGGAAGCAGGGTGCACGAAGGATCAGAAATTTGAAAATTGTTATGCTGAGGGAAGATGAATTATCACTGGGACCCAATGGTTTGAAGAGGCCTCTTTCCATATAACGCAACGGGATCCACGACATGTTGCCCGCGTGAATGCAAAGCCTACTGGGATCTTGCCTAGATAGTGTCCTGAGTTAACATCCGTGAAATAGCCCTGCTTGTCCAAGCTCAAGGTTATCTGGGCTTTGTGGTGGCTGGTGTGACGGGGAATTAGAGCATCACCATAATCTCCGTTGAGCAGCTTGCCAGTGAGGGTGTCCCACACCCAGATGGTCTTGTCCTCCGACCCCGAGACGATCTTGGTGCCATCTGGCGAGAAGGCAACAGACAACACTGGATCTTCATGACATTCAAGTGGCGGGAGGGTTTGTTGTCCCGTAACAGCATCCCACACTCGCACGGTCTTGTCTTTTGACCCCGACACAATCTTGGTGCCATCTGGTGAGAAGGCAACAGACCATACCGAATCCTCATGTCCTTCAAGTGGCGGGAAGGATACTTGTCCCGTGATAGCATCCCACACACGCACAGTCTTGTCCGCCGACCCTGAGACAATCTTGGTGCTATCGGGGGAAAAGGAAACAGACCACACCTGGCCCTCATGTCCTTCAAGTGGCGGGAGGGCTGCTTGCCCCGTGACGGCATCCCAGACCCGTACAGTCTTGTCCGCCGACCCCGACACAATCATGGTGCCATCTGGTGAGAAGGCAACAGACAAGACACCATTCTCATGGCCTTCAAGTGGCGGGAGTACTGCTTGTCCCGTGATGGCATTCCACACCCGCACAGTCTTGTCCCATGATCCCGAGACAATCTTGGTGCCATCCGGAGAGAACGTGACAGACCACACATCCTCCTCATGGCCTTGAAGTGGCGGGAGAGTTGCTTTTCCCGTGACGGCATCCCACACTCGCACAGTCTTGTCACTTGACCCTGACACAAACAAGGTGCCATCAGGGGAGAAGGCACCCGACCACACCTCAACCTCATGGCCTTCAAGTGGCGGGAGGGCTGCTTGTCCCGTGACAATATCCCATACCCGCACAGTCTTGTCTCTCGACCCCGAGATAATATTGGTGCCATCTGGTGAGAAGGCAACGGAAAATACCCAATGCTCATGGTCCTCGAGCGGCGGTAGGGCTGCCTGTCCCGTGACGGCATCCCACACCCGGACAGTCTTGTCTCTTGACCCCGACACAATCATGGTGCCATCTGGCGAGAAGGCGGCAGAAAACACCAGATCCTCATGGCCTTCAAGTGGCGGGAGGGTTGCCTGTCCCGTGATGGCATCCCACACCCGCACGGTCTTGTCATCCGACCCCGAGACAATTTTGGTGCTATCAGGCGAGAATGCAACAGAATTAACATCCTCCTGATGGCCTTCAAGTGGGGGGAGGGTTTTTTGTCCCGTCACAGCATCCCACACACGCACAGTCTTGTCCGTTGACCCAGAGACAATCATGGTGCCATCTGGCGAGAAGGCGGCAGAAAACACCGGGCCCTCATGGCCCTCAAGCGGCGGGAGGGTTGCCTGTCCCGTGATGGCATCCCACATCCGTATGGACTTGTCCTTCGACCCCGAAACAATCTTGGTGCCATCTGGTGAGAAGGCAACAGACCACACCGCATCCTCGTGGCCTTGAAGTGGCGGGAGAGCTGCATGTCCCGTGAAAGCATCCCACACCCGCACAGTCTTGTCCCATGACCCCGACACAATCTTGGTGCCATCCGGAGAAAATGCAACAGACCACACCTGAGCCTCATGGCCTGCAAGTGGCGGGAGGACTGCTTGTCCCGTGATAGCATTCCATACCCGCACAGTTTTGTCCCTTGACCCCGACACAATCTTGGTGCCATCAGGGGAGAAGGCAACAGATCTGACCCAATCCTCGTGGCCTAATAACACCTGCAGCAGCGGAGGCCATGTTGGCTCAATGCCAGATATGACATGTGGCAATTTGGTGTCATGGAAGGTTTTGTATACAATTGTGCCGTGCGGGGTGAAGGGCAGGGCACTGGCATAGATGAGCAATGGATGCTCAATAATGGTATTTGCAAAGTACTGAGCGAAACGATGGGCATCATGCACAAAATGATACAGTTTGCTCCCGGGGAAGTGTATCTGGATCATGAATTTCAGCTTTCTGTTCATACGTGCTGGTAGGAAACAAACCTGAGTCCACTTGAGTAGTTTTGGAAGTAGCCGCATGACAACATCATATCCTTTCATGATGACAAGGGACTCCATCCAATGCAACAGATGTTTGTGCATAAAGTGGGATATTGTATGGCCGAGATTGTCCGAGACACCTGTTATGGAGCAGACGTGCTCGATCCAATACTTGGATGCATACAGAACGGAATCTGGTAGTGACTCGTCCGTGACCGGATGCGGGAGCATCAGATCACACATGTTCTCGCGTAACTCCTGCTCGAGATGAGCGATGCAGCGGTAAGCCAACTGTGTGTTGTACTGCCCGTTCTTGATCGCCCAGGGCTCGTCCGGTTCACGGAGCCTCAGGTAGTCGTGGAAAGAGGTATGTAGGATCCGGATAGGCTCCTCTCTGCTCCCGCGAAGCACGCTGCCGAGACGTGACACCGTTTGAAAGGATGGTCGAGGCAGTCCGAGCAGAGCGTCAAGAGCTAGGCAAGAGAGGGGTGTCTGGGCGCATAGGATGGTACCGAGGATGTTTTGGAAGTCACTGCAGAATGATTGGTCTTCCCAATTCCCAGCGGACTGCAAGGCAGTCTTATAGAGGTGATAGAGGTTCGTGAATATGGAATTGTAAATATCTGATGGGTTCTGCTTGATGAGCTTGTTCGTGGATTCCTTGGGATCGTGGCTAGCATCAATCAACCGACACGCCGTTGCCGCCCATATGAACAGTCCTGCAGCCAATGCGGCGAGACATTGAATGTCATAATCACTCGGCCAGAATTGCAGGGCCTCTGGCAAGAACTCGATGTTTTCCTGGCGCACTTCTTGTAAGCGAGCCCGTATAAATTCTGTGATGTCCGCTTGACTCGTCTTTGCATCGATCCTCAGTTCTTCGCAACGCACACTGGAGGGTTTGAATCGACCGGAAATGTCCCGCTCGGGGCGACTGACGATAAGAAGCCGCACGAACGGCGGCAGGTCTGCAGATCCCTCGGACAGAACTCGCAATAACTCTTTCCGCTCGGCTATACCTCCGGACTCGTCAAGAGCGTCGATGACCACCAAAATAGGACCCTTCGACCACTGTATGCCTCCGAGAGCCGCCGCGCTGAGCAGCTTGGAGAATTGTATGGACAGAGGCATGTCTGCGATGTCTGGAGTGTCCTTGAGAACTTGTTCCACCTTTGCGCCGATATCCACGTCAAATTGAGCCAGCCGATACGCTATCGTCCGTATCACCGTCGAGAAATTCCGCTCTGGCAGCTGGCGGTCGAAGAAGAAGAACGCGCCCAGCAGGTCGAGGTCCTGCACCATCCGGGCTATCGTCGTGGACAAGGTGCTCTTGCCCGTCCCGGCCCACCCGTATAACCACATGACATTCTGCCGCTGGTCGGACGTGTCGGAGTACCAGTCCATGATGGACTTGATGATGTTCAGTCGCGTGTTCGGGAGGCATACGCCTCGATTCATCTGATTCATGTCCACTGGCTTGAGTTTATCCATGAGCTGATCGAATCCTACATCTCGGTTAGCTGCGGATATCGTCCAGTATCGGGAAAGAACGTACGGATGTCGTGCACCGTCGATGCAATGTCCCGGGTGACCAAGGCCGTATGTGTCGCTATGCGCCCCACGTAGTCGTCACGCAGCTGCTTGAATGTGTCCAGATAACGACTAATTAAACTGTCCGTACTCGTGAAGGCTTCCGTAACAGCTTTTCGTGCTAAATTGTCAGCGAACGGTCCTACCAGGTGCGTGTAGGTGTCACCGACCTGCCAATGCGCGAGGACGCATGTACTCCTGGATGAAGAAACCGCACAGGATAGTCTGCTTCAAGATTTGCTCGAGGACGTCTTGGAGAAGCTTGTCGTTCTTTAAGGTGTCCGACCCAGCCACGGTAGAGTAGATCGATTGCATGGTTTGGACAAGTTTCGTGATCTGGGTATCGCGATCTTGCTGCGCCTTCACGAGCTGGCGGGGGAGTTCAATGTTCATATATTGCATTTCAATACAAAGATAAGTGCTTACCTTCAAGCCAACCGAGAGCACGTTCCAAGCGAGGTTTGCCCAGGGATGTATCTGACGAAAAAGCGACGAGATGAGTAAGGAGTTAGGCGCAAGATAGACGGGACGTGCCTTGGCTATCTCGTCCGCGATCTTGACCAACACATCCAGACTCCCCATCAGCGAAGTGAAGGATCCTACCAGGGAGCTGTTGCCTGCGTCGGCGGCGGTGCTGATCGCGTCGGCAGCTGCGCCCAGTTGGGATCCCACCAAGTCTGCGCCAGCGCCTGGAAGGTGTTTTACTGCGCTTTCGAGCGCTGAGGTGGCAGCATTTTTGATGTGGACTGTGAGTTCGCCAGTGCGTTGATTCTTCTTCTCCAACAACAGAGTTATTTCTGAGACAGCGACGTCAGTTACTGGAATGGTGGGTTGGAGGAGTACTTGAAATGCCTGCTTACCTTCGCCGTGGTGACGCGCGCAGAGTGCGAGGAGCTCTGCCAGCTTGATCTCGAGGCTGCCAAGGGGCTTGGACGGCTTGAATCCGCGGCTGTCGCGAAATAAGCTGAACGTGATCTTGGCCGCGCTGGGCAATGGCAGTCTGCGGCCCAAAGTCAGCTTGACGGCCCCGCACAGGTCTCCGTCGGCACGCACAGTGTGAACCGTTCATCCCATCGCAGATCTCCACCTTCCGTCCAAGCCACGTCCTTGGTCTTCCATGAATAGTTTGCAGCGCCGTTTGCGGCGTCGATTTGGACGTAGGCGCGGATGTCCTTGCCGAGCGTGAACTTGACCCTCGCTATGCCAGTAGCCTGCACGACTGTGGATCTGATCAATGCCCATGGAACATGGTACGAGAAAGAGCAAACGCACCTGAGATCTCGTACGACTTTGTTTCTGGGTCCTCGCTTCAGGCTATGGGTGAGCAGAGACTCTTTCTAACTTTCGTGATACACTCACGCCGAAGATGCCATCAAGAGACCAGGGGCCGAGCAGGAATTCCAGTAGAGCACAGGGCAGCTCACTGGCAGACCTCGAAGTGCAAATATGCCAATTGTATCGACCGACGATCCTTGTGCTTAATCCAGTGGTTTGTGGGCGTCCATCGTTCAAGTTTGGTCATTCAAAATGTTGCAGCAAATCAAGCCGTAGTTTGGGCGCAGTCCTCTGCGTCTGCCACTTTGATGGGATGCGTTTAGCCAACATGTATCGACACATGCACCATCGTAGTGTAGAATGGGTATCTTTGTCATCGAGGAATTGGTTCAAGCTGAAGACGGTGCAAAGAGTGATCGAATAATTCAAACCCCACGGCCCGGGGCGCTTAATGGAACTGCTGCGCGCATGTTGCGGTTCGGAATGAAAAATTAATGAGCAGTTATATTTGGCACCTCGGGGTGCACAATACCAATAGATGGCACCAGATGGCCCCCCCTTCCAATGCACCAAGTTTCGCGCTGACCACATTAGCAGGCTCCGCTCAGACTGCACTCAGCCAACCGGGGTCGGGTGGATGTTCTGCCAGTGGACCATGGCGTGTGTATGGCTCTCTTTAGTTTCCTGGGTTGCTGTTACTTAATCATGCATCCAGTTTATTTATCCACGACATGGGTATATTGAAGTTGAACGACATTGTTAATTATATGGAGTGACCGCTCACCCTCTCCTTTGAGGATTGGGTGGCAATATTATTCCGCCACCCATGGTCGGAGTTGTGGAAGACCCTTGCTAGGAAAAACGGAATACCGGCAGGTGTATCAATTTACTCCTTAAAAGAATCAACCACAGAACAATCCAACAGCAATTAACGAATACGGAGGTAAGATAGCTACCACAACCAGAGCCCAAATGCAACCAAGCAATCGATGCCCGTTAATTACAAGTATCTAACAAAGACCAATCTGCCGGAAAGAATTCAAAGGGTGCATGCGAATAACCAAAGCGTCAAAGGAAATCAGAGGACATCCCTGTCCATGCGTCGATGTGGGAGCTCGGCCAGGGACCGTAGTCTGTGTGCGGCACCTCGGCGCGCCGGGACATGGATCGACGCGCGTGTGTGCTTCCGACGGGCGATCGAATGCAGCGATTTCAAGCAATTGCGTCCCCGTTGGAGGCAACGGCCATCGCGGCTATGGGAGGCCATATCACGCCCATCGCGCAACGAGATCACCCAGCGCACTTCCTTTTCCCCCACCGCCATGCTCGCATTATTGAGCTCCCTGGCCGTTGCCGCCGCCAGCGCCGCCGCGAGCCCCCTGGCCGGCCGCGCCCAGTCACCTGACATCCCGCGCCCGGCGGACCCCTTTGCGGACCCCAAGGACGACCCGTACAACCCGCTCAAGTACATCGCAAACGACGTCCTCACCGCCATCGCATTCAGTACGTCCCGCAGTCTTGGTGGCGATTTTGTGTGGTTCTAATGAGTGTGTTGACAGCGCTGGTGGTACTGGTCGCGTTTATCCAGACGTGGTTCACGTGGAAATGGAAGACGCGGTTCATGCTGTCGATGGTCATCGGCGAATACAGTGCGTCCCCTGCCCCCTATCTAAATATTTGGCTGACCGCGATCCGACGACAGCATTCGCGCTGGGCCTGGCGATGCGCTTCGGGCTGCACACCAACCCCGAGGGCAAGGGGTGCGTACCTCGATCCTCATTCATGATTCGTGCCACCACTAACATCCATTCGCAGATTATACATCGTCGAGTACCTCTTCGTCGTGCTCTCCCCCTGCGCCTTCATCGCCTCCAACTACGTCCTCCTCGGCCGCCTCGCGCGCTACCTGCACACGCCGCACCACCTCCTCGTCCCCGCGCGGCGCATCACGCTCCTCTTCCTCTCCTCGGACATCACGACCTTCCTCATTCAGGCCGCCGGCGGGTCGCTCACCATCTCCGCGAACAACCCCAAGCAGAACCTCGCCGGCTCGCACATCTTCCTCGCGGGGCTCGTCCTCCAGCTCGTCTCCTTCGCGTCCTTCACCGCCGTGTACCTGCGCTGGCTGCACCGCGTGCGCCGGCACTCGCCGCAGGCGTGGGCGCGCGACGCGGGCCTGAGCTGGTGGCGCGACTGGCGCGCGCTCGCGGGCGCGCTGGTGCTCTCGTGCGCGGGGATCCTGATCCGGTCGGTGTACCGCACGGTCGAGCTGAGCCAGGGCTTCGAGGGGCGCCTCGCGACGGTCGAGGCGTTCTTCTACGCGCTCGACACGCTCCCGCTCTTCCTCGCCGTGTCGGTCTACGTGCCGTTCTGGCCCGGGCGGTTCATCCCGAGCGGGGTGTCCGCGCTCGCCAAGGACGGCGCGGCGGGCGACGGCGTGGTGGGCGATGGGGTGGTGGGCAGCGGGGCGCCGGCGGTGGAGGGGGCGGGGGCGAGTGTGGAGGGGAGCGTGGAGAAGCAGGATTGACGCCGCGATTAATGTATACTTTAAAAACTTGATTAGATGTAGATCGATAGGCCTACGCTCCAATGCTATAATGTATTGAGGAACGCTGCCAGCCCGCCGCCGCGATCCGCCTTGGCCTTGTTCGCGTCCGTGGCCGACTTGTTTTTTTCCTTCTGCCTGTTGCGCGCGAGCATGTCCTGCAAACCGGGTTTCTTCCTGCTCCGATCGCGAGGTGTGATTTGTGGCGGGGGGGCTGGTGAAGGCGGTGGAGCGATCGAAATTGAAGACGCAGATGGCGCTAGTGTCGTCAAGCCCCTCGGATCTGCCCGCGCAAAGGCGTCCGTCGAGGGGGGCGGTGCAGGGGCCTCGTTGTCTCGCACAGGCACATTGTCCCGCTTTTTCTTTTTCTTCACCCGCGGGAACAACACGGCGTTGCCGCGCTGCACCACCGTATCTCCTGCGTGCCCACACGCCGCACACAGTGCCCTCCGCACTCGGCCTTGTGGCCCTTTGCCCACACGCAGCAGCCGCACCGCGGGCAGGTGCCATCCGCAGCGCGTGCAGTGCTCGGCATCGCGCACGCCCCCGCGGGTGGCGTGCAGCGCGGCGAGGTGGGGCGAGACGGCGAGGAGGGTCGAGGCGAGGTCGGAGTGAAATCGTGTCTCCGGCGAGGCCATGGTGTGAAAGGGTGTTGGGTGTGGCAGGGAATGGCACGGCAACAACCGCCGGGACAGAGAACAACTGTCGCGCATTGCCTTATTAGGCCATACAATGATTCTCGCCGGATGCGGACGTGAATGTCTCGGTTTGCACAATGGACGCCCTCTTATACCGCAGGCCAACAGAATGGGACGTACAATACTCTGAGCTTTGACAGCCATGTCCCACTCGCCTGACTCGCACCTGCACTCGCCCCCACGCACCCCCCCAAAGAAGAACATCAACATGAAGGGCCTCTCCTGGCTCGCCCGCTCCCATTCGAGCAACTCCAACTACAACAACAACTCCAGCACCAGCACCACCAAGATCCGCATATCCGAGCCGCGGTTCGCGAGCGTGCTCGAGTACACGCCCGCGCGGACCGGCGTGCTCGGCAGCGGCGCGGTCGTGGTCAAGACGCCCATGGAGGCGCTGGCCGCGCAGTTCCGCCTCGAGGAGGAGCAGCGCGGTCTCGGCCCCGAGCGCGAAAAGGACGACCTGCCGGCGAGCCCCGTGCTGCCCCCCGTTCCCTTCCAGACCACACCCATGCAGCACCAGCCCCAACAGCAGCAGCACCAACAGCACAAGCAGACGCACGCCTCGCCGCGCCTCCCGCACTTTGCGCCCATCCTCCTCGGCCCCGCGCCCGTCGCCGGCGCCGACCCCGCGCGCATCATCGTCGCGCTCGAGACGGGCACCGCGACGCACCGCACGACGCTCGCGACCCTCTCCTCGCGCGCGTCGCACCTCGCGCTGTACCTCGCCGCGCTCCTCCCCGACGCGGACGCGGACGACGCCTACGCGCAGAGCCCCGTGTTCGCGTCGATCTTCCACGCGCACCTCGCCGAGAGCGGGCTGCTCACGCAGGCGTCGTCCAGCGTGCACGTCTTCCTCGACCGCCCGTCTGCTCCGTGAGTCCCCTCCGCCCCTTCATGCACACCGCACTGATGGTTTTGTGCAGATATGAACACATCGTAGCCTACCTCCGCACGCCCCCCTCCACGCGCGCGCACCCCGCGACCCTGCCGCGTGCGCTGCACCCCTCCCTCATGGCCCCCGCCGCGCGCACAGCCGCATTGTTAGAGCTCAGGGACGAGGCGCGCTGGCTCGCGCTCGACGAGCTGTACATCCTCTGCGCGGCGGAGCTCCTGGGCGTCGCGCAAGAGGTGTGCGTGCCGCGCGAGAGCGTCGCCAGCCGGTACTCCGAGCAGACCGCCACACCCGAAGAGCAGGACGTGCTGGAAGAAGAAGAAGAAGAACGGGCACAAGCACACGCACAAACACAGGAGGAGCAGATGCTGGTGGTGGTGGAGGTGCCGGAGGAGGACGAGGAGGAGGCGGACGACTTTGCGCCGCGCGCACCCGCGCCCGACGACGCGATGGCGAGCTGCCGCTCGCGCGACACCGTCGCCGCCATCTACGCGACGTACTCCGAGCCGCTCACCCCCCTCCCGCCGCTGCCCCCCTTCCCCGCGCCCAAATCCGCATCCTCATCCGCATCTACGTCCGCATCCACACCCGCATCTACGTCGAAGGCCAGGTCGCCCCCGCCCCCGCCGCCCAAGATCTCACACGCCTACTCCCAGTCGACCGCCCCCTCCTACGCGCACTCGACCGCGCAGCAGCCCGTCCCCGCGCCGTCGATGCGCGGCTCCGCGCCCCCCGCGACGCCGCTCTTTGCGCACTTTGCCCGCGGCAACGGCAGCGGCGACGAGGAGCAGGACGACGTCGTCGTCGTGCGCCCGGACGCGCACGCGTTCGGCGCGGGGCCCCCGACGCCGACGCCCAAGTCGTTCTCGCACCCGCCGGCCGCGCGGCCGACGCACAAGATCAGCGCGAGCGTGGGCATGGGTGTGAGGGCGCCTGTGCGCGGGCCGCCGGGGCCTGGGTGGATATGATATCGATCTGTGCCGCAGTTCCCAACTTCCCGCCTTGCTATCGATTGCGCGCATCCGCATGCACCCTTCGCTTTCTTGCACTTGTTTCCTGTCATGACATTTACGCTGCTCGCTATTTATCCTGCTCCATCTCCATTCCTTTCGGTTCGTTCTGTTGTCGTCTCTCACTCTCTTCTGGGTCCTTGTTTCTCGTCTCGTCTCGCAGCACATAACATATACAAACTTCCATAGATACCATACGCACACTCACTACCTACACCCTCCTGTCTCGTCTCGCATGCACGCCCCTAATAGCCTTCACAAAACACTTGACATGTATTTCTAGTCTTTCCTCCAGAACCTCAGCAATGCCATTGATATTTTGCGCTTCCATGATCACCATTCAGAAACCCTTCGCATCATGCAGATCCTTGCAGATCCCACTGACAGTGAACAATCAAATCAATTGCAAAGCTATACAAGACTACGGATGTCAGAACGAAGCGAAGCTCAGCCCCGTACGCGGCCAGCGCCCGCCGAAGCAGGCGCAGGCCACGGGGCAAGCATTATATCGTTCATCATAACTAGTGAGTGGTCTTGGTCCTCGCCATTTAGTGACTTCAACGTCGATGCTTTCTAGTTGGCCACCTGGGTTTAAGATAGACCGTAATATGTAAGGAAGAAACGGTGGCCCGCCGAAAACTTTGCCTATACGCGCGGACGTTAGGGCCGGCGCGAGCGCATCCCTAAATGTGACATGTGTAAACGCGGCTGATTTATTGGACACTACAACGCCCACACATCCCGACGGAACGTCAATGTCATGGGTGCTGATCGATAAACGTTGTTGAACGCGTACTACGGCCCAACGGCCTATAATAAGACTATGCACAGCCAACCCTAGCCTGCACCCGTCCCCCCAGCTGCAGCATGCACGGCCCCGCGAGCTCCGCCCTGCCGCCCTTCTACTTCGCCGTCTTCGCCGTCTACGAGCCCTTCCTCTGCATCGTCGGCTTCCTCGGCGCCATCCTCGACCCCAAGGCCGTGAGTACCACGCTGCCCGCGCGCGCTCCTGAAGCTTGAAGGCTGACGGTGCCCCCAGACGCACGACCAGCAGGCCCCGTGGCCGCGCGACACCCCGCCGCGGGGCGCGCTCCCCCGCGCGACGCTCGTGACGATGCTCCAGCTCGCGCACGTCTGCGCGCTCCTCGGCGTGATCAACATCTTCGTCCTGCGCGCCGCGCGCACGCACCTCGCCGCCCAGCCCGCGCTGCAGGAGCGCATCGTGCGCTCGCTGCTCACGCCGCTCGTGCTCGGCGACGTCGTGCACCTCTACGTGACGCTGTGGGGCCTGGGCGAGGAGAAGTGGCAGTTCGCCCGCTACACGCCCATGCTGTGGACGACTATTGTGCTGGGGGTTAGTTTGCTGGTGCCCCGCGTGGCTTGGCATCTGGGCATAGGGCGGTATGTGCATGCGCGGGACCATCGACTCGCACACAAGGAGTAGCAGTTCAATCGATTGTTGTTTCGTACGCTGCCCGACCGACGTTCTGCACTGGCATCAATTTATGGTGATAAATCAAGAACAATATACAACAAAGAGCGCAATTACAACACAGCGATAAAAGTACAACTAGTAGTAAGACGGTTCGCAGCAAATCAGAGAGAGGAATCAGTAGGGACTGTTGACGATGCCGGACTTGCTTTGCAGCGTGTTCATGGGCGCTGCAAGCGATTGTCGAGTGGGCTTCTTCAGGTTCTTCTTGTTAATCCCGATGACGTTATTTGCCAATGCGACGATCTACGAGGGCTGGTCAGAAACTTTGAAGGAAATTTGATAGCAAAGACTGACGATATTCTTATCATCTCCGAATTTGAAGTTGTCTTGAACAACCATGTCTTCGTATCTAGCACCGCGAGTAAGCAATTGAACTTTTAAAATCAAACAGGCACGCACTTCTTGATCTCGTACTTGTCGAGCTGGCCATTCTTGACCTTCTTAAAGTCCCAAGCGACAACAAAGTGCCCCGTGGACGTGACAATCGCGTTCTCCTCTAGCCCCTCGCCCTGATTGAACCTGCGCATGGATGTTAGCGAAATCCCACATCCAACACATGTCACTCACTTGGCAGGCGAGAACGAGATATCGTGGTTCATATACGCCACATGCTCGCCCCTCAGCTGTAGCCTCCGCGGCATAGGCTTCGCACTCGCCGGGAAACTGCGGTCAAAGCCCTGCGCGCCCTTATACCGCCCCTCCCCAATCAGCGTGTCAATCAGCAGCAGATACGTCTTCGTCGTCGCCACGATCCACCGCCCGTCCGCCGTCACGTCGATCCCCGTAATCGGGTCCCCCAGCGGCGGCAGCGCCGTCTTCGCGTTCTTCCCAATCGAGTCAAACAGCCGGATGTCGCCCTTCTCGCTCGCGACCGCGAGCCGCCCGTCCGCGGTCGTCGCCACCCCCGAGAACTTGTTCTTCCCCGCGTACTGCTTGTACTGGCTGTCGACCATCTTCTTCCCCGACACGCGCGGGTCGATGCGGAACAGCGCATTGTGCGACGCGCCGACGAGCGTCTGCTCGCGCGTCGTCCCCGCGAACTTGTTGTCCGGCGCCATGTGCGAGACCGCGATGTCGTCGTGCACCTTCCACTCCTCGACGACCTTGCCGCGCTCGATATCCATGCTGTACAGCGAGTTCGGCTCCGCGGGGTTCATCAGGATCATCTTGCTGTCCTGGTCGTGCAGCATCACCTGGCAGCCCGTTCGTTAGCGTCCGGAAATATCATCTGCTTTCGAGATTCCTCACCTGCTTGGGTATGAACTCCTTGCCCTGGGGCGTCGTGAGTTTGCTGATGGTGGCATTGTACCTGACCCCGTTGTCGGCGCCGTGGTTGAACACGCCGATGTTGTTTCCGCGGACGACGTATGAACGGTCGCCCTTGTAGCCCACCGTAAGCTGAGAATTGCGCTCCCCCTTGCCAAGGGCGGGAGGAAGCCCCTCCTGGTCCTCCTCCATATCTTCGTCTTCCGAGTCGTCACTTGCCTCTGTGCAGGAGATCAGATGAGAACAGGGGGTATCACAACGCAACGCACCTAATTCGGCGTCTAGCTCAGAATCCACTTCCCCCTCCTCGTCTTCTTCTGAAATATCACGCATCTCCACATCCTCTGAATAATTCGAGTTGATAATATACCCTTGTTCTTCCGGCTTTCCCACAAATCAGCGAGTGTCCCACCCAAAATGCAAAATCGTGACCCACCTTAACCTTTGCCCACGACGCCTGATGCAGCCCCTCCCACGACGCCATGCTGAATATATTCTTGAACTCATTATACCCCTCGGGCGTCGGGAACCTAAACAGCCAACTGCTCGCCGCCCCGTGGTCGGTGAACATATTCCACGTGATCGAGAGGTTCTTGCCCGACCAGCGCGGGTTCATCTCGGACGTGATCTTGTGCGCGAGAAAGAGACCCTCTGCGGTGCTCGCGACGATCCAGTACTCGAACGGCACGCCCGTTGGTGCCGAAATCTGGGCGGTGACATGGCATTCCAGCTCGAACTCCTCCTTTTCCATGCTCCAAAAGTGCAGGTCCGCCGGCTGCCCAAAGATCGCGGCCAGCGGCGCGGTGGGGACGGGTTTCGAGGCGGGCGCGGCTTTCGCAGGCGAGGGCGGCGCAACGGAGAGGGACTGCATCGCGCCAACGAGCTCGGGGTCGCTCTTCCGCGAGCCCTTCCGCTTCGGCGGCGACATCGCGGACGTCTTCCGCTGTGGCGGCCTGTAAAGCCACGTCCAATTCAGTACCCGCCACTGCCACAAGGGCACAAGGGGCAGAAGTTAAAACGCACTTGTAGATAAACTGCTCGAGGTCCGCGTCGGCGGTGTTCTCGGCGCTGCGGCGGTACTTGCGCTCGTACATCGCGCGGTACATGCACGTCTCGAAGAAGGCGCGCGTGGGCGCGTTCGTGTCGGCGGCAACGAACTCAAAGGACTCGTCCTCGCCGCCGTTGATGTCGTTCCACATGAAGGTCGGGTCGCCGTCGCGTTCGCCGACGCGGAACGCAAGCTCCTCGCTGATCAGGAACGGGCGCTCTTCGTCCGCTGTGCATGAACTCGGTGGTTAGCGGGCCGGGGCGCGGGAACGGAGAGGCAAAGAACAAGGACACGAAGAACAAAGTAAACGCACTCTCGTCCTCGTCCTGGAGCAGCTCCTGGTCTCCTTCTTCGTACACGCGCGTGATCACGAGCTGAAAGTGGTGCTCGGCAGCGGGCACACGGCGCACAGTCGCCATCGCATCATTGAATCTGGTGATGCGAGTTAGTTCATGTATGCGATTAGATTAGGCCGTGATCCGGGCGGGGAAGTCATAACGCACATGCACTCGCGCGAGGTGCGGATGTTGCCCGGGCGGACGAGGTAGAGCTGGCCGCTCGAGATCTTGACGACCTCTGCCGCGTTGGCATCCTCTGGAAATGGGGGTGCTTGACGTCAGTGGCATGCTTCGCGGACAAGGAGGACGATGATCTAAATCAGCTCACGCACGCCAGACTTTTCCTATCACTTGATAAGCGTGTTAGCAGATGTGCAGGTGGGTTGAGAGAGGGGGGTAGTTACAGTTTCTGAAGATGTTCATGGTAGAAGGAGAACCACGATTGTAATTTGGCGCTGCTCGAACAGTTAGAGTCACTCGTGATCTGGTCACGCAGTCACGCGGGCGTATGGGCGTGACTGCTGGGCCCCGCTCTTTACTACGCGCCATGGCTTCACCCACCGACCCCCTTTTCAACAATCGAAACATGGTCGAGATTTATCTGAGCACGCCCAATGAGGCTCAAGTTCTCGCCCTTTCGGTCCCCTCCAGTGACATTCAGAGGCTCTCCAACCGGCCTCTCAAATGGCTTCGATTTATTATGTTCACCGTTTGCGGAGTCCATGGAGATCTTTCCGCAACACCAAATGGCCACCCTGTCGACTATGGCAATATCCCCCACGCTGATATTGCTCAGGCCTATTACTATACTCCTGAGGGTGAGACTTCTTTGAGCTTTTCACTCGCCGGTGGCAACTAAGGTTCTATGTTGATAAAGGGGATTCTAATTTCGTCGACTACAAAGCACTGCATGATCGAATCACATCCTCTGAGCTAACAGCACGCCACAGTCAGTTCCGTGATGATGTTATGGATCACGACGGTTCAGTATGTGTCTTCAAGAGGGTAGATAAGGATCTTTGCGACACAGTACACATTATCCCCCAGGAGCAAGGGTGATCAGGTACCCTTCAAGATCACCTCATGCCATCCTCTGACTAAACCCCCCCTTCAGTATATCTCCCAAGTTTTGCAAGATCATCAGCATATATATGCCCCCATTTCAGGCCTAGTGTCACGAGTTGCCCCAACACGTTCATACATACAGATACTATACGGATACATTTACATACATCAAGAACATTCTAGCAACGGACATATTAGATACATTGTCACGTGACCTGATTACTCTCGTACATGTGGCTTGGTCCCCACGTGACTCATTAGTTATTACGCTTACGAATGCCGAATGACTTCAGACTTTTACATATGCATCTCTGACTCACCGGGCCCCGCTTCGTCAGACACCTTACTACATGTATTGCTAAGCCTTACTCATTAGGACATATTATCTCACGACTCTTTAGTATAAGTACATAGACCTGTCGACAGAGGATCCTCAGCTTATCCTCTTTGTCTTCAGGTATAGTCTACACTTTCTACTTATGATTGCAATATTAACTTTGTCTTCAGACCTATGTTCGCTCTCGACAATGGTCGATCTCTCTCTCTCTCTCAATGTTCTAAGACACCACCTTTGCTTATCAGCACCACGAAGAAGCCCTTTCGGGATTACACATGTTACCTTGTAACACCTAGGCATCAACTCTGTTGAGAATGGGATATTCTTGAACAAAGAGCTGCACACTATGTTTAGCAGTGGGCGGGCCGCATTCCTAAAAGTACGTGGAACTGTCGGACAAAACTCAGACATGGTAAACAATTGGTGATTTCTAGACCCCCAACTTTGCTTTGGATACCGTTGACATTCCCCGCGTCGAAGCAGATCCAATGCCACCCAGTTGTATCACGCTGCAGCAATTGGTGCCGCCCACTGGGTATGCCCAGCTTCCCGATCTCAACACTCATTTTGCGGGTACGGGAGTCTTGCTACCGCCCAGCATCCTCCTGGACTACATGTATGGTGCCGCTGTCTATCGGCGCTGTGGTGCTGGGCAGGGTATTGAAGGAATGATGCAGAACCGTTTCTTGGCGCATTATGAAAACATTCCAATGCCACCACCTTCTCCAACCTCGTCCGCTAGCAGCAATCCTGGCAGCATATATGATGGTTCTAACGGTGACAAATTTAAGCTCCCGCCCAGACGGAGATATTACAAGTCGGACATGTCGGCTGAAATGCTACAAGCAATGGACAGTATCCACCTGCATCAGCAAACCCTGATGTCTCTACACAGACCGGACAGACGCCCATAGAAGCTCATAGAGCTCATAGATACATATATGGTGCCACAGCTCTGGACAGACTGCTGCAACATCTTTCCAGGCTGCTGCAGACTCTGCACAGAACTCGACAGATGCCTACAGGCTCTGCACAGAGTCTCATAGATATAGCTACTATAGGGGGTCATATATAAAAATTGCTCTATTCAGAAATGCTATAATTAATGGATGCACACAATTGCAATGCAGTCATAAAATATAAATTAGAGGTAATATTAACACGAGAATATGCTATGTATTCATTAAATTGGTTCTGCCAGCGAGGAGTGGTCAACACGAGCTTTGCAGCAGTTCATACCCTCAATGACAAGGTATATCACCCTGTCCTCCCTCTCGTCACACCAATGTCCACCATCGCGCCTAAACAGTACCTTAAGCTCCAACCCCATTTCTTTTGTGAATGCGGCACCGGACTTGAAGTGCTGCAGAGCCCATGGCCAACACAGTGCATGCAGTCCCACTTGATCTCGCTGGAAGCGGTGCTGTTTGGGACAAGGTGGTGGCCATCACAGAAAGATGCTTCTCAAGCTCGCCAAAGAAGTGTGTGCCAGTGTCCTTGAGGAGCAGCCCGTTGACGTTGGTGAGGACCTGGCCACTGATGGACGTCCAGTGTGCGTGAACCTTCTCCGTGTCAATCATCTTTACACCTGTCTGCATTAGTATGAGCTGCAACCGGTGCCACGAAGTCAATACAGCACACATCATACCAAGAAGGGAGCGAGGAGAGGGCACACCTTGTACCTGTTGCTAGTACATTGGTCCCTTTTCGTTGTTGAGCCCCTCGACTTCGCCAACATCAGATCCTCCGTGATGTTCACTGCGTACCTTGCATGTCATTGTCACGAGCACCACTGGTCATACATTACCTTCCCAATGCCCCACCCTAATCCGCTAAGCCTGCCTCATGCTCGTCGGGAAATCATATCTGCTAGTGTGGAGACAGGTGAGTGCAGGATTCTATGCACAAAACTATCGCCATGACACAGGTGACTTGTGTTGACTGGAGGCTAGAGGAGAGAGAAGTGGAGGACAAGTGAAAACTCGAAGACACCGAAAATGTCAATGTGGTGATTTTAGGGCCGGCAAAAGGATACTTAAAATTTAATTTGCTTAGAGCTCAAAATGCGTGTCTTAAGAGAATAGTATTGGCAGAATTAGACAGAAGACATTTGGAAGACGACAGTGCTGCAAAGATCGAAGTGAGTACTGGCCAGTAACGACCCCTGTCTGTACAGCTCTGTCGGGCTCTATGAGATTCTATGGCTGCTATGAAACACTATGGGTTTCGACCACTTCTATGAAGAGAAATCAGAGTTTGCTGATGCTGCTGTCAATGTGGGTCAAAGGAACTACTCCTGAGGCGATGGCTGCGGAAAGACAGAGGCAGGAGGAGGAGGAAGAGCTGTGTGTGCAGAAAGCTGGCCAAGTGAAGGTACTGGATTGGTTGCAGTCCGATGTGCATTCTCTTTCTTGACATGCTAACTCCGCGCCAGCAAACACTGAACGTCTGACATAGGTAAATGAAGATCCCACATTAGCCTCCCCCTATTATGGTATGGATGAGGTATCCTCACCTCAAGATTTGGAGTAGCATGATGCACATATGCCTTCCTTCTGCCACTGTCGTCGTGTCTTCTTGTTGTCTCAGACCCTTGTCTCCAGTATTTGCATCACCGTCGCACCGTTGAATAATAAGGTACGGATGTTGCCTGGGCGGACGAGGTAGAGCTGGCCACTTGAGATCTTGACGACCTCTGTCGCATTAGCGTCCTCTGGAAATGGGGGTGCTTGATGTCAGTGGTATGCATGGAGGACGGTGATCTTTTTTATTTTTATTTAAATCATTGTTTAACCTTCATTGGGGGGGGTGTCCCTATGGTAGAGGTAAACTATCCGCTGTAGCTATATGTATACTAAGTGTTTGTGTGTGTCATCAAAAGCCGTTGCCCGTAATGAAAGGCACCAGTAGTGTAGTATTCAGAAAGAAAGTGATATAAAGGACGGTGATCTAAATCAGCTCACACGTGTTAGCAAATGTGCAGGTGGATTGAAAGAGAGGGGTAGTTGCAGTTTCTGAAGATGTTCATGGTAGAAGGAGAACCAAGATTGTAATAATTTAAATTTGGCACTGCACGAACGGTCGGAGTTACTCGTGATCTGGTCACGCAGTCACACGGGGTATGGACGTGACTGCTGGGCCCACTCAGGTCTGCTCTTTACTACGCGCCATGGCTTCACCTAGGCAGTCCTTTGGCAACGGTTCGTTCATGATCTGCAGTCACCCCCCTCCCTAACCAACAGTCATTCTGTAGTCATGACACCGCGTAAATCCAATCTCTCGACCGTGCACACCCCCGACTCCCCCCAGGCGAGTTCTTCCCCGCGCCCTCGGTTTTTCACATCTCACGCGCACGCCCAGACACCACACCACCCAGGGCCTGCCGGCTCACCGACGTCCACCCTCTCTGGCTCTGGGGACGTGCCCGTGTTCACACCGATGCTGTCCATGTCGTCAACCACAGCGCTCTCTGCGACGCACACGCCGTCCGCACGCCGGGTGACCGTGCGCGCCGATCCGGGTCTCGTGAGCTGCTTCGACTCCGCAGACAAGGAGCTATATGCACTCTGGGCACCATCGTCTTGAATTAGCGATGCTATGTGTCGACAATCTTATGCGTGGTGCACCTCCTACTTCATTCGCGGGCTCAAGTGCAATATACACTGTTCTACTCACAAGGATTGCTGCGGTGCAGACCGCAGCTTCTTGAAGCTGCAATTCGCCTTTCCGAATGCGTAGAGACGATGGTGACTATACGATAAGAAAACGGCTTCAATGCAATTGTCCTAAGAACGCCGATAAGTAATAGCTTTGACAGTGAATTCAGCTCCAGTTTTGCTCCATCTCAAGGTGTCCTGTCATATGTATATTTACTCGTTTGCCACCCTGTACATTGTCATTGGTACTGGAACCCGAGTGTCGCCCTACTACTCAATCTTATTCGGACAGGAGTGAAATTTACTATGCCTTACACTCCCGGCAATAGGCGCCCGTGGACTTTGAATTGTTCTCTTTGCACTGTCTTCAGCTTAAACCCGTTTATCGATGAGAAAGATGCCCATTTGAGAGGACAATAATGGATGTGTTGATACATGCTGGCTAACCACATCCGCATCAAAGTGGTCGACGCACCCAGAGGACCACGCCCAAACTTTGGATTGATCACGAATGTTGGACGCCCACAAACCCCCAGATTAAGCACAATGTCACGGTATGATATTTTGTCGATACCACTGGCATCTTTGCACCTCAAGGTCTGAACTCTCCTGTGCTCTGAGTGAAATCCTGCTTGGCCCTCTGGCCTCTTGATGACGTCTTCGGCGTGAGTATATCACGAGAGTTAGAGAGTCTCTGCTCAACCATAGTCTGAAGTGAGGACCCAGAAACGAAGTCCTACGAAATCTCAGGTGTGTTTTCTCCTCGTCGTACCGCGCTCCATGGAAGTTGATCAGATCCACAGTCGTTCAGGCGACTGGAATCTCGCGGGTCAAATTCACGCTAGGCAAAGACATTAGCGCCTACATCCAAATCGACGCCGCAGACCAGTCGTGGAGGACCAAGGACGTCGCTTGGACAGACACTGGGAATATTCGCTGGGATGATAGGCTCACCTTGTAATTATTCATCGAGACCTGCATCATGCCGCCGGACTGACGTCCCACCCCAGACTGCCTTTGCCAAGCTCGGCCAAGATCACATTCAGCTTATTTCGCAACAGCAGGATCAAGCTGTCCAAATCCCTCGTGGGCCGGCTCGAGATCAAGCTGGCAGAGCTGCTCGAACTCTGCGCCCGTCACCAAGGAGAAGGTAAGCAGGCGTTTCAAGTACTCCTCCAACCCACCATTCTAGGGGCTGAAGTCGCTGTCTCAGAAATAACTCTATCGTTGGAGAAGAAGAATCAGCGCAGGGGCGAACTCACGGTCCACATCAAAAATGCTGCCACCACAGCGCTTGAAAGCGCGATAAAACACCTTCCAGGCACCGATGCAGACTTAGTAGGATCCCAACTGGGCGCAGCTGCCGACGCTATCAGCACCGCCGCCGACGCAGGCGGCAGTTCTCTCGTGGGATCCTTCACTGCGCTAATGGAGAGTCTGAATGTGTTGGTCAAGATCGGAGATGAGATAGCCAAGGCACGTCCTATCTGTCTTGCGCCTGACTCCTTGTTCACCTTATCCCATTTCATCAGATACATCCTTGGGCAAACCTCGCCTGGAACGTGCTGTCGGTTGGCTTGAAGGTAGGCTATGCTTTTTGTATTGAAATGCAATATATGAACATGGAACTCCCACGCTAGCTGGTGAAAGCGCAGCAAGATCGCGATACTCAGATCGCGAAACTTATCCAAACCATGCAATCCATTTACTCTACCGTGGTTGGGTCAGAAACATTGAAGAATGACAAGCTTCTCCAAGACGTCCTCGAGCAAATCTTGAAGCAGACTATCCTGTGCGGTTTCTTCATCCAGGAGTACATGCGTCCTCGCGCACTGGCAGGTCAGTGACACCCACACACGCCAAGAGCTTTCTCTCACATTCCAGTACGGAAAGCTGTCACAGAAACCTTCACGAATACGGATAATTTAGTCAGTCGATATCTGGAGACGTTCAAGCAGCTGCGTGACGACTACATGGGGCGCGTTGCGACCCATACGGCTTTGGTCAGCCGGGACATTGCATCGATGGTGCACGACATCCGTACGTTCTTTCCCCGTATTGGGCGATATCTGTAGCTAACTGAGATGTAGGGTTCGATCAGCTCATGGATAAACTCAAGCCTGTGGACATGAACCAGATGGATCGGGGTATATGCCTCCCGAACACGCGGCTGAAAGTCATCAAGTCTATCATGGACTGGTATTCCGACGCTTCCGACCAGCGGCAGAATGTCCTGTGGTTATACGGGTGGGCCGGGACGGGCAAGAGCACCTTGTCCACGACGATAGCTCGGATGGCCCAGGACCTCGATCTGCTGGGCGCGTTCTTCTTCTTCGACCGCCAGCTGCCAGAGCGGAATTTCGCGACGTTGATACGAACGATAGCGTATCGGCTTGCTCAATTCGACGCGAATATTGGCGCAAAGGTGGAACAAGTTCTCAAGGACATTCCAGATATCGCAGACATGCCTCTAGCCATACAGTTCTCCAAGTTGCTCAGCGCGGCGGCTCTCGGAGACATACAATGGTCAAAGGGTCCCGTTTTGGTGGTCATAGACGCTCTTGACGAGTCGGGTGGTATAGCCGAGCGGAAGGAACTATTGCGAGTTCTTTCTGAGGGTTCTGCAGACCTGCCGCCGTTTATACGGCTTCTGATCGTCAGTCGCCCCGAGCGTGACATTTCTAGCCGGTTCAAACGCTCCAGTGTGCGTTGCGAGGAATTGAGGGTCGACGAAAAGACGAGTCAAGCGGACATAACAGAATTCATACGGGCCCGCCTGCAAGAAGTGCGCCAGGAAAACATTGAGTACTTGCCAGAAGCCCTACAATTTTGGCCGAGTGATTATGATATACAGTGTCTTGCCGCATTGGCTGCAGGACTGTTCATATGGGCAGCAACGGCGTGTCGGTTGATAGATGCCAGCCATGATCCCAAGGAATCAACAAGCAAACTCATCGAGCAACATTCGTCGGATATCTACCATTCTATATTCACTAGCCTCTATCGGCTCTATAGGACTGCCCTTCAGTCCGCTGGCAATTGGGACGACAAGGCATTTTGCAGCGACTTCCGAGATATCCTCGGTACCATCATATGCGCGCAAACACCCCTGTCTTGCCAATCGGTGGACGCTCTGCTCGGATTGCCTCGACCGTCTTTACAAACCGTGTCACGCCTCGGGAGTGTACTTCGCGGGAGCAGAGAAGAGCCCATTCGCATCCTGCATACCTCCTTCCATGACTACCTCACGCTTCATGACTCCATCGAGCCCTGGGCTATCGACAACGAGCGGTACAATACACATTTAGCTCATCGCTGCATCGCTCATTTGGAGCGGGAATTACGTGAGAACATGTGCGATCTCACTCTCCCGCATCCCGTCACGGATGAGTCACTACTAGATTCTGTGGTTTATGCATCCAAGTATTGGATCGAGCACGTATGCGCCATAATGAATGTCTCAGACAACTTCGGCCACATATTGCTGCATTTCATGCACACACATTTGTTGCATTGGATGGAGGCACTGGTCATCATCAAAGCATATGATGTTGCATTGCGGCTGCTGCCGAGGCTACTCAAATGGATCCAGGTTCGTGTTTACTGATGCTATCCAAATATGATACTAAACCTATCACTCAGAGGCAATTACCAGGGGGCCAGTTGTACCACTTCGTGTATGATGCTCTTCGCTTTGCTCAGTACTTTGCAACAACTATCCAGGAACATCCACTGCTGATCTACGCATCTGCATTGCCATTTACACCCCACAATACTCTCATCTACAAAACATTCTATCACAACAAACTCCCGCGGGTAGTGTCTGGTGTAGACCCAGCCTGGCCTCCTCTGTTGCAAATGCTACATGGTCACGAGGGAAGTGTGAACTCTGTGGCATTCTCTCCTGATGGATCAAAGATTGTATCGGGGTCGGAAGACAAGACCGTTCGGGTTTGGGATGCCCTCACCGGGCGGGAGACCCTCCTACCACTTCAAGGCCACGAGGATCGTGTGTGCTCTGTGGCATTTTCCCTTGACGGATCCAAAATCGTGTCGGGGTCATATGACAAGACTATTCGTATTTGGGATGCCCTCACCGGCCAAGAGGCTCTCCCGCCACTTCAAGGCCACGAGAATTGGGTGCCGTCTGTCGCATTCTCCCCTGATGGATCCAAGATTGTGTCGGGGTCATATGACAAGACTATTCGTGTTTGGAATGCTCTTACCGGCCAAGAGGCCCTCCCGCCAATTCAAGGCCATGAGCGTCCTGTTTCTTCTGTGGCGTTCTCCCCTGATGGATCCAAGATTGTATCGGGGTCGGAAGACAAGACCGTTCGGGTTTGGGATGCCCTCACAGGGCGAGAGACCCTCCTGCCACTTCAAGGCCACAAGAATCGTGTGAAATCTGTTGCATTCTCTCCTGATGGATTGATGATTGTGTCGGGGTCGGATGACCGCACTGTTCGGATATGGGATGCCCTCACCGGGCGAGAGACCGTCCTGCCACTTCAAGGCCACGAGGATTGGGTGCGGTCTGTAGCATTCTCCCCCGACGGTTTCCAAATTGTGTCGGGGTCAGACGACAAGACCATTCGGGTTTGGGATGCCTTCACGGGCCAAGAGGCCCTCCCGCCACTCCAAGGTCACGATGATTTTGTGTGGTCTGTGGCATTCTCCCCCGACGGATCCAAAGTCGTGTCGGCATCACATGACAAGACTATTCGTGTTTGGGATGCCCTCACTGGCGAAGAAGCTCTCTCACCACTCCTTCGTGTGAATTCTGTGACATTATCCCCTGACGGGTCCAAGGTCGCGTCGGGGTCAGCAGACAAGACTGTTAGAATATGGGATGCTGTCACCGGCGAAGAAGCTTTCTCACCACTCCAAGGCCATGAGCTTCGTGTGAATTCTGTGGCATTATCCCCTGACGGGTCCAAGGTCGCGTCGGGGTCGGAAGATAAAACTATTCGTGTCTGGGACACTTTCACCGCCCAAGAGGCCCTCCCACCACTTCAAGGCCACAAAGATTATGTGTGGTCTGTGGCATTCTCTCCTGATGGATCCAAGATCGTGTCTGGGTCATTAGACAAGACTCTTCGGGTCTGGGATGTTCTCACTGGCCAAGAGGCCCTACCGCCACTTCAAGGCCACAATAAATTTGTGAGATCTGTAGCCTTCTCTCCCGACGGATTGAAGATTGTTTCGGGGTCGGATGACGGCACTGTTCGGATATGGGATGCCCTCACCGGGCGAGAGGCCCTCCCACCACTTCAAGGCCACGAAAATCTTGTGTGGTCTGTGGCATTCTCCCCCGACGGATCCAAAATCGTGTCGGGGTCATATGACAAGACTATTCGTGTTTGGGATGCCCTCACCGGCCAAGAGACCCTCCCGCCACTTCAAAGCAGCCAAGAGTATGTGAAGTTTGTGGCATTCTCCCCTGATGGGTCCAAGATTGTGGCAAGCTTCGTGGCAAGCTTCCTACTAGATGCAACCATTGAGGTTTGGGATGCCCTCACCGGAGAAGCTCAACCCCCCTCTGCGCTGAGCCCGCGAGCAGATAATGACACTCAGTCACCGGTCCATCTGAGAGAGGACCAGTATTTTGTGGATGTTTCTACAGGGCATCATTTGAGCAAGGTTCCGTCAGGCTTTCCCCTGCGCCCCTTCAAACTTTATAGGCCAGTCGGTCATGAGTCCTCACGTCGTTGGTTTGGATGGACAGTGCACCGACGGAGGTCAATTCTCGTGGTCATTCATTTCTCCTCGTCCTAGCCAGTTTATTTCCCCTTGTCTTAGCCAGTGCCTGTCATTTTACTTACCATCTAGTTATAAGACTCTAACGGAATTCCACTTGACATTCTGCTATTTCTCAGATTTTATCACGTTGCCTTTCACACGAAATCTTAGTGGCAATGAATCAGTGCATTGCTAACTTGTGGTCTGCAGTATTAATATTATTCTCTCTGTGTGATGGCTTTTGAGACCCGCCATCCGCTGGGTGGCTGTGCGCGCCGCGCTCTTGTGAGCTGCTTTGACCCCGCAGTTGTGCTCTAGGCGCCATCGTCTTCAATTGGCGATGATATGTATGAAAATCTGAGCTGTATGCATGTTGCACCTCCTTCCATTCGCGCGCTCAAGCGCATTATTAATATACAATGTTCCATTCACGGGGATTGCGCCGCTCGTTGAAGCTTGTTGGTTCTGAAGCCTTCCGAATGTTGGAGACGACGATGACTATTTAATAGGACAGGGATTTCTCAACTAATAGTGTAAGAACACCGATAATAGCTTTGACAGTGAATCCAGCTTCAGTTCTCTCACTTGGTCCATCTCAGGGCGTGCTGTTATATCTCCCCCTGGCACTCATTTGCCACCTTGTCACGGTATATTGTCGGCAGTGGTGCAACGAAAGTACAGGTCGAGTCTCGCCTTACCATTCAATCTTCAAAATCGAACAGTATCGAAACATACATTAGATTTCTTGGTGGATTGTCGAAGCTTGGTGAAGACAGCCCGTTGAAGTATGTGGAACGCTGAGTGGAGTTTTCGAATATTATTGAAGGATAATGGAGACGCAGTCTTCTCATTAGGTAATATAACAGGAACTATTCAAAGTAAATGGGGCGTATGGTGTAGGTAGTCGTAATGTTTATAGGAGTGAGTGTGTCGTCGTCGTCGTCGTCGTCGTCGTCGTCGTCGTATAGTACAGTGTTGT
This sequence comes from Athelia psychrophila, assembly GCA_001630335.1. Classification (NCBI taxonomy): domain Eukaryota; kingdom Fungi; phylum Basidiomycota; class Agaricomycetes; order Atheliales; family Atheliaceae; genus Athelia; species Athelia psychrophila. The sequence continues at coordinate 643,650 of KV417484.1, read as the reverse complement.
ATGCATAATTTAAAAGTAATAAAGTTATATGCGTAGGAAAGGCGTAGCGTAAATAAGAGAAAAAAATCATAAAACCCTGGACTTTAAATTTAATTGCCGTATGAGATGGCGCTGACCGGCCCGACGTGCTTGAGCTTCTTCAGCATATGGCCCAGCATGCCGATGCGCCCCCAGAACCTGCTTTTGGGCTGATGCGAGACGTCGGGCGACTGCATTTCCAGCTTTCCCGCGCAATGCAGATCCTCGGTCTCCTCAGCGAGTGGGAGCACGGGCAGTATGTACCAGGTGTCGCGGAACCACGTCTCCCTGAGCTCCGAGGCCACAGGCGAGGACGGCACGCTGGCCACCACATACTCCGCCGATATCTGGCGCGGCTCGACATCGGACACCGGCTGCGCTGATGCGCTCCGGAGCGACTGCTGCGCAGGCTTCTTCACCCGTGGAGTCGCGTTCGGGACGGCGAGCAGGCGCTCAGGGTCCTCGGACATCTGTGATGAGCGTTAGTGGGCTTTTCGGCGGGTTACGTTTAAAGTGCGCACCCCTTGTACGTTTGGCGGAGCGGTGGGTCCGCTGATCCTTCGCGGATGGGCGGCGAGCGGCGGCGTGGGCGGGCGGTATTCCTGCTTGGACGGTCAGTTTGCGTGCTGCAGCGATGCATATGATATATCCTAGACTGACTAGGTTCGGCAGTGTGCGCCTGCGCACCGAGCGCGGGCTCGGCGTTATGGGCGTGGGCGCGACGGCGAGGGTGGACACCGGCACCTCCACGCCGTAGTCGGACACAGACGACCCGGAGAAAGAATAATCATCGGATAAATAAGCCTGGGTCTGGACGACGTTGAGCGCGGCCCTAACATTGAAGAAGGAGGGAGAATAGTAAATACATACCGAGGAGGGAGAGGAGTCCTGCTCTCCTCCGGATGCGGAGCCATACACCGACGACGCCCGGCTGATTGTAACAAAATCTGAAAGAGGTGTGGCGATGACGACGCTCTCAGGCGCGACACTCGCAATCCGGCGCTTGTCCGACGACGTTGCTTTGTGGATTGCGTCCCGCCACCCTGAGGGAAGCTTTGTTTGCACCGTTAGCGGGCGTCTATATGCAGTCGCAGAAAGGAACCTACCGGCGGCATTTCTTTGTCCATTGCCGCCTCAAAGGACTGCAGGATGCGCTCCCTCGGAGCGGGAGAAGTCATCCGCGGGCTCGAGGGCGGCGAGGGCACGGGCGACGGTACGAATGTGGGCGCAGGCTTGCGGTAGCTCGGGCCGCGACACAGGTGGGACATTATGCGAAATGAGACGGTGCACGCAGAATATTGTTGGAGGCAGGAAATAAGCAGGACGTAAACAAGAACGATGAGCAGCACGGCCACAGCGGGAATGTGGCGCTGGGTGAGGAACCGTATAATAGTAAACAAGGCGGGAGACTCCGACAGGTACAGATACTGAGTCACTGAGAGTCAAGGGGGAGTAGAGTTTGGGTGAGTGGAGCCCGGGAGAGTGCTTTATACACGCACAGGCGCATGCTATGCGCGTGGCGAGCAGAGGCGCCCAGGCTGGCTGTGCCTCTCTGACGGCCGTTGATAGATCTATCATCTAGCAGCCGGGGACCCGTGCCAGTGCAATATGCATGCGGGGTAACGTCCGAGCTTTCAGTTTAACTCAGGCGGGACGCATTGCGTTTCCCCCCTTCACGTTGGGTGAGTCAAGATCCATGGGTCGGGTTGATCCTTGGGAGTGAGCCTCGTGCCCAGCAGTGCTAGTGCTAGTGAGATAGAGACGCCAGTGAGCCTCGAGGTGCAGCCAAGCGCAGGCCTAAGGGCAAGCATATCCGCATTCCAATGTCCAATTTCGAGCTGCACAGGAGATCACCGCGAGTCCATTGGGATATCGGCCTCTTGAAACAAGTTTTCCCCCACTGGTATTCGGGGGGCTGTTCACATCGATGGGTCTGTGGCGCCGCGCACGGGGATATCAGCCAGAAATTCCCAGACATAAGTATACGTAGCTCGAAGCGGAACAACTGCAAGTGGCGGTTTGAACGCCAAATATTAATGAAAGGGGGTCCCAATTGCAAATGCTATCCCTGGCCTAGTCTGAAGGTGTATGGACGCCGGTGCAGGCCTGCGCGGTGGCTCTGAGTGCCCGCGTCATGGATGTTCGATCGTCCAATTGCAAGCGGCAAAGCCCGGCGACCGGGGGTTGTGAAACCCCTGATCCCACGCTCGAACGTCGCTGCATGATGCTCCCAAGCTGTAAAATTCATTTATATAGCAGTACGTGGGCCATCTGCAGTACTGGTGGGCCGTCTACATAATAACGCGACCTCCGCTACACCCACCGTACCGCGTACCCGCACCTGTACAACCCTGTGCCCCCAATTGCCCAAACAAAGTAACAAGAAATTTTGCAAACGGTCAGATGATGTCAACGACTCAATTGTGGTGTGAAGAAAATGCAATGTGCAGAGAATGCGAAAATGTATGTAGCGAAAAAGAAGGTAGTTTGTAATGTTTGTGCTGTAGTGACAAGTCGTGACGCGTGCATCATTAGGGGGGGTAGCTCGTAGCGTGTGGGTTGTATTTAGCAACATGAAGATGAATAAGTGAAGATAGTGCGTAGATGGGTGTCTCGTGAGATGTGAGTGGTTTATGCCAGCGCCGGCTCTCTGCCGGCGCCGTGGTGGGTATCGCGCGTAAATAACACCTGGTGCCAGCCCGGACACCAAGCGCTCGGTATATATGCAGGGGCGCCGCTCCGAATCGCCCCAGCCTGCCTCGTCGTGCTGCCTTGTCTGGTCCCGTCCCGTAAGTCCTGTAGTCCTGTCGTCGACCCGCCCGTCGCGTCGCGGGAATAAGTTATCCGCCGTGGTGTATAATAGTACAACCGAGAAGAAACCCCCACCCGCGGCTCACAGCGCCATCTCCTCCTTCTCGCGTATGAGCACCTCGAGCTGCCGCTCGTCCCGCGCGCGCGAGCGGGAGGACAGGCGCAGCTTCACGCGCCACTCCTGCACCCACGTCGAGCGGCTCTGGCGCTCCTGGTCCAGCTCGTCCGCCACCGCGGGGCTCGGGGACACGAGCGCGCGCAGGCGGTCGCGCCCGAGGATGGGCGCGAGCGAGAGGAAGGAGAGGAACGCGAGCTTCATGATGATCTCCGGCGACGCGAGGATGGACGATATAGTCTGCGGCGTAGTCGACGGCGTGGTCGCGATGGCCTGCAGAATGTCGCCGATCTGCGATTGAGGCGTTATTAGCAACGGTTTCAGGACGGCGAGACGGAAAGCTTACCTGGCAGGTGACCGCAGTCCAGGGCAGGGTGCCGATGAACGAGCCCAGCGCGCAGTCGCTGATAGCGACGCCGCAGACCCCGCTGGCGATGTTGATGCCGGACCAGGGCACGACGCCCACGAGGCGCAGCACGGACAGGCGGACCCACGCGGACGACTTGGACTTTGTGCGCGTATCGAGGTGCGCGTCGCCTTCCAGGGCGTTGCGCGTCATGTCCAGCGCGCGGGGGAAGAAGCGCGAGATGAACGGGGCGAGGGGCATGGCGAGGAGGGTCGCCAGGACCGAGCCGATGGTGGTCAGCGCCGTGAGGAGGATGGTGGCAATCGCGGGGGACAATAGCGCGCCCGCCACAACGTTCTGTCAAGAAATAAAGTGTCAGAAGAGGCGCTCGCGTGACACATGTTGAAATTGGGCTGACCCAGATAACGCTGCCCGGCACGGACCACGCGTGTTTCCACACCGCGGTGACCGACATGACGCCCAGCACGTGGGCCATGGAGGCTGGCCCGCTCTGGGAGTACTCGTGCAGCTCGCGACCGAGGGTTGCTACATCCGTGATGGTGCGTGGCCAGGACATGGTGATTGGTAATGTGGACAGACAGTACAGAACCACTGCGGCTGACAGCGGGAAGAGGGCGATCACAAACAGGATTGGCGCGTGAACCTGGGGTAGTGTCAGCCCGAGTACGTTCGAGGGATGATGAGTAATACGTACCGAAGTCCACCGTACAGTGGAAGCATGCGCCGACGCCAGCTCCTTCTCCCCAAATACGTCACCGAATGTAGTCTGCTGCGAAGATGCTGATATGGGCAGGATGTAGTCCTCGGAGCTGGACCGCGGGGACGAGGGTGCTGACCATTCCACGGCCGCGTGCTTGGGGGAGAAGTGGAGGAGCTGGAGACATCGGGAGGCGAAGATGGCAAACATGTTGTGGGGGGTGGGGGTCGGATCCAAGGCAAGTACAGGTATCTCACTTTGCACTGGGGTTACTGCTGCAGAAGTAGTACAGCTCGAACTGGCTTCGCTGGGCAGTGCAGGCGAGTCGCAGCTAAGAGAACAGGATCTGCGGCGGCCAAGGGTGTTTATAGTCAAGGCGGGGCGCAGATTGGTGGAGTGAGCACGATGCCGATTTGGGAGGATAGGGGGCGCAAGGGAGTCGGACATGGACATGAGGTACTGGCGAGGCAATGGGTTGAAAAGGAGAAAAGACGCGAATGAAATTCAGTCGGCCGCAGTAGTAAGTCGTTTGATGATATCAAAAGCTGCCAATTTATGCTAGCCCAGTCAGCGCAATAACGTAGCCCCGACCGCCGACGGAGTTTCTGAGTGACGCATCCAGTCTACTCCGAGGCCTACGTTTCTACCCCGAGGCACGCTGAGGCACGGCGATGCCTCCCTGCGTCTCCCTGCGTGTCCTCCTCGATTCCATCCCAGGTATCGACATTCGAAGACGATCGCTCCTCAGCAACTATCTTTGATGGAAATGTAAAGCCGACAGCAAGAAGGCCATCGGACGAGCCGACGGCATTTCCACGCAAAAGTCCGTGCTGCATCGCCGCGGCCTGTCGCGGCCTGTCGCGGGTGACCAGAGCTGACCAGAGCTGACAAGTCTCGCTGACCGGCCGCTGACCGGCCATGACACACACGATGACAGACGCAAGACCGCGGCAAACGGAGAATGATTCAAGGATCGTCGAGCCGGGACAATCACCAGGTTCCGGTACCGTCCTCAGATCTGATAACAAGCTTCCTCGCCCGACCGCACAGCGGCAGAACGTGAGGAGGATGACCACATAGCATCGAACCGATCCCAGCCTCTGCGGTTGCGGCGCAGTACTTGAGCGCAGTTTCGCAGTCAGTCAAGGTACATTTGTGCTGTATCACTACTACTGAATGCTAGACATCTGCTTCTATATATCTGCTGCGCCCTACCGAGAGCCTTCGAGACTCCTGATGGGCTTGGCCGGATGGCTGCGTAAAAATAGAGTTGTGCGGATATCTGCGTAGATGTGCACATGCGCAATTCCCATGACTGTGACATGCACAGTCAGAATTCTGAATTGCCCTTCGTTTTCCATCTCTCGCACATGATCAATTGACGACTCTATTGTATGTAGGGTGATCTTATCGCAGCCGCGCCTTGTTCTCACTAGTTACTGCAACCTTTGTTCAGAAAGCTTGCTTCCCTGACATGTAACCAAGCCGATATCTATCTATTGCTAACGTTCCTGAAGGCTGCCACCGACCAGATTGACAGATATTGGCACAACTCCGAAGGCGAACGAGATGGGCACACCTCCGAAGGAGAACGAGCCTGATCTGCACGGAGCCGCGGAGATGCTGCAAGCGATAGGACTTGAAGCGGGTTTGCCGCTTGCGACGATAAGATGCGTCGATAAGTGGGCTGAGCGCTGGGCGCCCGGGCTTCAAGCCGATCAAGGCAATCATCCGAAACACCGTCGGCTGATGGCAATGCAGTCGAGATTCATCGGAGCCACATCCTTCAACGCGAGGCCAGGCAGATATGAGATAAAGCAGGATCCAGCCGCGTCTGCTTGGCCGAAACATCCGCAGACATCCGCAAGATGGGCGCAGTACCAGTCACGGGCAGGTCACGGTCGAGCGAGAATCCGACTCCGAGCGAGCGCGAGCATACACTGGCGATTGAATGCATAATCAAGTTACAAGCGTGTGCATGGCATACCCCAAATCTCCTCACAGCGCGTCGTCGACACCTCCTTTTTAATGCGCCGTCCTCCTGCTCTCCTGGATGACCGTGCCGAGCTCCTCCAGCTTGCGCTTCGAGCGCAGCAATGTCCCGAGCTGAAAACGCAACGCAAATCCCATTAGCAAAAGATACGCACGCACAACACCACACGAGACGCATGCGCACCCGCTTCTTTGTCAGCTTCCTCGCCTTCTTGTCCTACAACAGCAAGACAACGCATTAGCCATCGCGCAAAACCGCGATCAAGATCGCACGCACCTTGGAGTTGCGGAGCAGCTCCATCACCCGCCGCTCGTACGGGGAGAACCCGGCAACCTCCCGGATGATCGCGCGCACGAACTTGGTCTTGGTGGACTGGATGCCCTTCCGCTGGCTCGGGCGGACGGCCTTGGGGATGGGCGTCGTGGGGTGGCCGTGGTTGGGTCCGGGGCGGAGGTCTGTGCGCGGGCGAGCCGTTCGGTCAGCGCTGCGCGACGCACGACCATAATGCTGGTGCTACTCACTGGTGCGGGCCATTTTTGCTGAAGTCTTGACGAGTGCGTTGGTGGCGACGATCACTACACTCAAGTGCCGCACCCTTTCAGAGCTGTACAGTATTACAAATCTCATCCCACGGTCGATATTATTGCCGCCGCCTGCGGGTACTGCCACCTGTGCCACATTCGGGTTTGTAGCCTTGTTGTATTTAGACATGTCTACAATGTAATATAATAAAAGTGATGTATCAGACCTGGGCTGTAGGCGCCCAATTCGTCCACTGCCTCACCGCCCGCACCCGGCCGCTTGCGCAAGAGGACGCCGGAATAGACAGCTTCGGGAGAGGATCCCGCGGTGTTTGTGGCCCACTCGACAGCGGGGACGTCCGCGCTGAATTCGAGGAGCCTGGTGGATGCAGAGGCGTCGCAGGGCGCAACGCCGCCGCGAGCGTCGCCGCGTGTCGCTTGGCGGCCTGATGCTGCTGCATCGGCGCATCGTCCTCCTCCTCTTCCTCCTCCTCCTCGTCATCTTCCTCGTCGACCGCATCCTGTGGCACACACGTCAGCTTCAGGTCCCGTCGCACTTGTTATACTCAAACATACAGGATCGAACTCCTCCATCCGCCGGTCCTCGCTCTCCCCCTCTTCCTCCTCCTCGTCGTACTCATCCTCCTCGTCCAGCCATCGGCCCCGCCAGTCCACCATCTCCATCTCCTCGGGGCTCTCGGGCCGCAGCCGCAGCCACTGCATGCGCGGGCCGCACTTGGCCTTCTCGCTGACCTTGAAGCCGTAGATCCGCGGCACATAGACGTGCCCCTCAGCGCGCTTCTGGCCGCCGTGGGGATTGGGGTTCACGAACGGCGACTGGCGCGCGGGGTTGCCCGTGGCCCCCCGCGGAGATCGCCCCGGCGAGAGGGGCGCGGCGGTCGGCTTCCAGAATGGCGCGGGGGCCAACTCGCGGTAGCTCTGGAAGAACAGGTGCGCAAAGGTTGTCCCAAAGAAGGCGCCTGCGTAGCAATGCCATCAATGAGTACATGGCACGGATGATCTGTAGATGAATGAAAAGATACCATCGACTCCCTGGAAGCGGCTGCTGGGGGGTATGTAGATGTCGTTGCAGTTAGGGCAGAAGAGCTTCACCGTGTCCAAGCCCGGTAAATCAGAGCGCCCGCATGGCACGACGTTGCAGCCTAGACAGTAGACCCGCGGACACACACCGAATACGCCGTTTTCGTATTTGTCGACCTGAGAGCGAGTTTCGGGGTCAGCACGACATGTTTGACGTTCAAAGGGGATAGATTACCATGGCCTGTAACCCCGCGCGTGTCAGGATATACCGTTGATGCACGAGCCCATAGAGCAGCTCGGCAGATGCCTCGACGATCGATACGTCAGGTATTTTGGAGGAGTCCTCGTCTGCACGGTACAAGTTAGATCAGGGCGCGATACCCCAGATCAACGCGCAGCGAGACGCACCCGGCTCGACATCCAGCACCATCTCCATCGCCTCCTTCCAGAAGGGCACCATCGCGTTCAGGCCAGTGAGGTTGAAGTCGTCCTCGATGAAATCCTCGGATACTTCGCAGAAGTATTCGTGGCCGGGCAGCGAGCAGAACCAACTGATCCAGGTCAGCGTCGATGTCGGTGTCGATGAAGCTGCGCATAACTGTGATCAGCGCCGGTTCATTCGCGGGCACGCGCAGTGAGGTTTGTGCGGCGGGGAGGGTGCCCTGTCGTCGATCGAGTAATTGATACGCACTGTAGCCTTCTTGCTCTTCCGCCTCTTCCATCACCTCGTCCCCCTCCCCTGTCCCACTGATGGCCTCCTCCTCCTCCAATTCGGCTTGACTTGCGTCCAGTGATGCTGATTGTGCCAGTGGCGGTCGAGACATGGCGTGCAGAACGGCGCGTTCGAACTGCCCGAAGCCTCAAGGTCGTGTTTGAACTCCGAAAGCTGTGCTCAATTTGGAAGGTGGTTCATTTACCGTTTTACCGAACAGCCTGGCATTTCATTCTACTTGGCTTACGTCTAGTAAATCTCTAATTAGGCAAATTTACATGTCTGTTGCTCTCTGACATGCCCCGCCCAGAATGAGGGTCCGAGAATGACCAATAACAGCAGCTGGCCCGTCATCCAGCTCGCTGCAGCATAGAACCACGCCTTTCCTTTCTTTAGGGACCCCACTTCGGCCGCAAACGTACTGACTGTAGTCAAGCACCCGCAGTAGCCATCCGATAAGCCCTGCAACAACGCACACGCGCCCGCCGATTTAGGACTGGCCGTATTCTGCAGCACGTGAAACACCCCTAGCAGCGCTGTGCCGAAGGCATTTGCAGTAAATGTGCCCAGCGGCATGCTTTTCATCAGTGGGTTCACTTTGATGGAGAGAATATATCTCGTCAGGGTCCCGGGAAATGAGAACAGCAGCGCAGCTGTTGCTTGGTGGCGGTACGCAGCAGGTAGCAGAAAGTATGCTGGGAATGTGGCAGCATAGATCAGCACAGATAGCGCAGTGAGTGCGTAACGGATCATAGGCCCAGGCGATGGCAGCGCAGGGAGCCGGCGAGAGAGGTTTGACGATATATGGGCGCCAAATTGTACCGATGTGAGGGACACGATGAGGGTGAATATGGTTTTGGTAATGCCATCAACGAGCTGCGGGAAATGATTAATCGGTGCAAATGACGGAGCACGCAAAGAAGGGCGCGTACGTCTCGCAGTCCGTTCCTTTCATATCGGCCTTCATTCACCCACGACTCGAATACATCGTATTGCCATCCCGAAAATGTCGTAAGAGAGCCGCAGAACCCTGGCGCTTATGAGCCGAGAACGAGCGTACGAGACGCAAACACGATTTACCTGTGGTCATCGCGGTGTACAGGGGTCCGTAACTGCATAGAATATTAGCTCTAACAGGAAAGGTTCGATGTAGGGCAACATACAATCTGCCGAATGGTTCCTTGATACCCAGCCCGATCCCCATTATGAAGCAGCCCGTTGCCTGCACATACGCCAATGGGAAGATACTCTGTCCATCGTACGTCACTAGCGCCTGCAGTCCCAGCCTCGCAAGTACCCCGAAAATGGACGCAGGCATGAGCAGAGCGAGAACCGGAAGTGAGAATGGGTGATAGATCTTGGCTGCGGGCAGCTTGCTCTCGCTTGGAGGACGGTCGATGGACGCGAGGGACTCTGCATCATCTACCGATTCGTGGTGCACCAGTGCGGAGCCTGCATCGCCGGGGTGTCGGTGAATGGCCGTGCTATGCCCTGACTGGGTTTGTTTCTCCGCTTCGTCTGCGGTTGGGGGGCGGGAAGCAGACATCCGCAGGCTGAGGTGGTCGTTGCGGTCAGAGCCGGCCACGGTCACGTCCGCGTCGCGATCGACATAATCCCGTGCACAATACTTTCACTGCCTTTCCCGCTTGCATTCCACATCTTTCATTATGCAGCATAATATGCACACGGTCCTTGTCTTATCAGACTTTTTAATAAATGACGATGAGGTACATCAGCATCAAGGAGGCCATCATCCAAACGTCCACTGCAATCGGAGTGCACTTAGTTAGGCCAACTTTGGGCGCTTCCCCACTTCTCCTTTCTCTTCCCTGAAACTTGTTATGCTCCTTACGACTGCCTCAGCCTTATTAGCGTCTACTGCACTATTCATCCTGTGGCAAATGTTTGGCAGCAAGAAGTGGGATCCCAAGGGACAGGTAAGCAGTGTAGTTCAAATTGCATGGCGCGAATTCTGAACTCGAGGCGTTTCGCAGCACTGTTACGTGACAGGTGGCTCAGCGGGGCTTGGCCTCGCTCTGGCTATCCACCTTGTGAAAAAGGGCGCAGATGTATCCATCGTCGCTAGGAATGAGGGCCGCCTCAAAAAAGCGCTAGAGGACCTGGAGGTGCGCTCGAGCGTCACCCGCCCACCGCCCACCATTTACTGACCCATGTGCCTTCCCAGGCCGCCCGCCAAACGCCGAACCAGATCCTCAAGTCGTACGCATTCTCTATGAGCGACCTCGCGTCCTCCAAGGCGGCGCTGGACGCAGCGTGCGCCCCGCACGGTGGCCGCAGCCCTCACGCCATGTTCCTCTGCGCAGGCATGTCGCGCCCGGGCTTCTTCATTGAGGAAACGGAAGGGACCATGCGCGACGGCATGGACGGGGGTTACTGGGTGCAGGCGTTCTCCGCGCTTGTCAGTGTTTGGTTTACGGCTGGGGAATGATTTTGACTCATGAATTATTGGGTTGTTTGTTCTTCAGGCCGGCTCGCAGCGCATGGTCGCGGACCGCACACGGGGCAAAATCATCTTCGTGTCGTCTTTGCTGGGGTACATGTCCATCGTCGGTTACTCGACATACGCGCCCGCCAAGCACGCTCTCAGAGGTTTGTATATACCATCATTGTGGGATACTCGGTTCTCATTCACGCTATTCAAACTCTAGGTCTGGCAGAGACGCTGCGCTCCGAGCTCGCGCTGTACGACATCGGCGTGCACATATTCTTCCCCGCTACGATCTACAGCCCGGGTTATGCGGAGGAGAACAAGAGCAAGCCGAAGATCACGCTGAAGATCGAGGAGGGCGATGAGGGGTTGAAGCCTGAGCAGTCTGCGGCTACCTTGCTTTCTGGTTCGTTATTGCTGGTCTTCGTATTTCTATGTTGCCTTACTCACGAGATTCCGTAGGCGTGGAGAATGGTAACTTCCACATCACGAGTGATTTGCAGGCACACCTGTTCCGGGCTGCCACGCGCGGTGCCTCGCCTATGAACAATGTGTTGCTGGACGGGCTTTATGCGTTCATTGGATGGGTATGTCATTCACACATTCTGCTCTATGACATGGGCTAGCACTAAGTGAATGTGCAGATTGGTATCACAATATGGCGAATGACCGTGGACAACCAGATTATTGCACACAGGGCGGAACATGAACAGTATCTGAAGCGCAAGGGTTATTTTACAGTTTCGAAGTGATGCGCATGACCTGTAGACCGTTTGCTTATTTATAAAGAATATGAGTTTGTTTTGCGACATCCGCAACAATACTGGCTCAAAGTTTATAGGCGCCGGCCAACGTGCCAGGGCGCAGCCTGTAAAGTTACGACCGCTTCATCTCATACACACTCGCTTTCTTTCTGCGCCGTACCTCTCGCTTACTTTCCTGGCGTAGAAAAATGAGTTTCTGAGAGCAGGGCTCTCGATTGCAGTCTCTATCTGGAAGCATTAACAACCTTTCCTTTCTCGGGCGACACCAACGCGTATAGCACGCCCTCCGAACCAGAAATCGATAATTAACCATCGATACGCTCGCGTCGCCTTGCAGACGCTTTCAGATGGCCAAGTCTGATGATTCACAGGAGCGGCCTTCCGCACGTGAAATCTTTGAGGCCACCGTGTCTGGTGCTCAAGCCCGCCCATTCATACCGAGACTCAGATCGGATCCACCTGCCTACCTCTCATACCACCCATTACCGCAGAGTCTCGTCGAATTCCGAGAGCGCGAAGGGAGAGCAGAACGGAAGAAGCTGTTGCGTCAGATTTGGAAGCAGTTACCACGTCCCGAACATTATGTCCCCAGCGCAGAGAAGGCCTCGCTCGGTGGCAGAACAAAGTTGACCCCCATGAAGGCCGAGAAGTTGAAACTGGTGTATGAGGAGGAGCTGCTCGGTTCGTGTGGAGTATATGTGGAGGGAAACTCGGGGAGCCCGGTCAACTGGAAAGAGTTTAAAGAGTACGCGGAAGCGAAAGAGGCTGGTGCGTGCATTTCGGTTTCCAGTCCGCCCAGTGTGCTTATAATACCCAGAACTATGGGATATATTCCACAACGAGTTGGATTTAGATGGAAACGGGCACTTGGATTCTGAGGAACTCGCGACCGCGCTGAGCAAGGCCGGTGAGCTGATATGTTCGATGGTGTGCTTGGTCGTCGGTTGACCCGGGGACAGGAATCACACTCTCACCGCCAACCCTGGTCGATTTTATGACACACTTGGCACCCAGTCCACATTCGCATGCCATTTCGTTTGAAGTAAGACAGGTTTGTGGACAATATTGGATCCAGTTGACCGTTTCTCTAGGAATTCCGCCGCTTCTTGCTTCTACTTCCGCGCAAGATATCCGCTGCTGAGATTTATCGTTTCTATGAGGTGCACAAATATTTGGGCGACGATGGAAGAGGCGCTGGCAGAGTCACAATGGAAGGTCAGATATAAACTGGCCGAATTCATTGTCTCATCTCACAATGATCTTGCTCACTAAGGGGACGTCACTCTCAGCGCGGAAGATCATCCACCGCCTTTTTCTTTTCACAAACAACCAGCAAGCCAGGCTGCCCAGCTTCCTGTCGATCATACCGCTGTCGATGACGATGAATACGAGGACGATGACTTCGGCGATGAGCATGAGCATCACAGCTTGCTAGACGGGCATCCCGCTATCAAATTTCTTCTAGCGGGCGGGGTTGCGGGTGCTGGTGAGTGGTGTATTTCATGCCTGGCGTTGTTTGCTAACAGTTTTCACAGTCTCAAGGACATTCACAGCTCCCTTCGACCGTCTGAAGATATTTCTTATGACCCGCCCCCCGGATCTTGGTGGTACGCCCCTGAACACTAAGCCAGGTCTGATGGGCGCCAAAGCGATAGTCAATGCTGTTAGCCGTATATATTCCGAAGGCGGGGTCTTGGCCTTTTGGACTGGCAATGGTCTATCCGTTGCCAAAATATTTCCAGAGTCCGCCATCAAATTCATGACATATGAGTCTTCGGTAAATCCATAGCGTGCGGTATCGCTCAACATTGCGCTAATCAACCTGTTCCAGAAACGTGCCTTTGCTAAGTATGTAGATCATGTCGAAGATTCGAGAGACATCAGCGGTACAAGTCGGTTTCTATCGGGCGGCATGGGTGGAATTGCCAGTCAGCTCAGTGCGTCTTGTTGGCTTATAATCCGAAACCTTCCTTATCCTTCTCAAAACAGGTATATATCCCATGGAGACGCTGAAGGTGAGTGTCGTATAACACTTGCGAGCCTTCCAGCCTGGATGTTGACTTTCTTTAGACACAAATGATGAGTTCAACGGGAAACCAGAAACGAACGCTAGTTGCTGCTGTTCGACATATATGGCAGCTTGGTGGTGTCCGATATTTCTACCGAGGGTTAACAGTGAGACACTATTCTCTCCACTTTGTGAATACCGTAACTCAACGTCTCCTGCAGATAGGCCTCGTCGGCGTCTTCCCGTAAGTCTCAGTGCGCAGATGCAAACTCAAGGTCTAATTATGATGATGCAGTTATTCCGCCATCGACATGAGCACATTTGAAGCGCTGAAACTTGCCTATCTACGCTCCACTGGAAAGGAAGAGCCCGGGGTGTTGGCCATACTTGCATTTGGAAGCGTCTCTGGAAGTGTGGGCGCTACGAGCGTGTATCCTCTCAACCTAGTTCGCACTCGATTACAGGCCTCAGGGTCTTCTGGTCACCCGCAAAAGTACACTGGCGTCTGGGATGTCGCCTCACAGACCTATCACCGAGACGGGTGGAGGGGCTTTTACCGTGGATTATTCCCCACGTTGGCCAAGGTAAAGTCCAAAAATGGACAGACTTTGCATCTGAAGCTGACCGAGAGCTTTAGGTTGTTCCCGCTGTGTCTATATCCTACATGGTATACGAACATACCAAACGCCGGTGCGTACATTTTCATTTTTCCTGCCTGCTCCACTGGCTGACTGGTAACACAGGCTAGGCGTATAGTTATTTATTTTGGCACTAATACCATAGAAACCTTATTATATCTCTCGATTTGCATATGTACCTCTTATAGCATCAACACCTGTCGCGTTTTCGATTCGTGCGCGCAGTCCTGGCATGAGATTCAATGCATTCTGGGACATGATTGCTTCTTTTGAAGCGTCGTTGAGGTAATACTCGTCCAGATTGTCCGTATACCAACCCGCCATCGCAGTGCTGACCGCTGCGCAATCTGATTTTAGCAGATGTACAAACCACAAATGCGAGCACTGCGCGCACCTGGAAAATCAGTGCCAAACAGAATTTTATCTGGGGTAACGAATTTCTCCATCGCAGCAAGATTGGTTTCGTGAGCGCTCAGGGCAGTTTCAAAGTAGAAGCTTTTGAAGTCTTCCAATATCTCCTCCGCCGTGAGTGCGCACCCCATGTGCCTTGACAGTACGGCCACTCGTGCTGCGAGGAAGGGCGAACTCCCTCCAAGGTGAGCGAGGACAATCTTGACTCTTGCATATTTGCGCTTCTTTCCTGTTACTACAAGGTGGGCGGCAGCCTTGAACGTTTCGTTGGGCACCTTTCGAATCGTTGAGTATTTTTCATGCCTGAAACAAGCACCGGAATAAATCACCTCTACGACAGGTATGCCAAGCAATGGGTCGGGATGAGGTGTCGATGATGGCAACTGAGCGCCATGCAGGAATACAACAGCTTCACGTCGATTGAGCTCTTCCCATACTCTGTCGTATTTGTCGTGTCCTATATATGCTATTTTGTTTCATCAGCTCATAAACATGTACAGCCAGAAAAGGCGTGGGATCAGCACTGACTTGAATCAAGTCCTGACCCATACGATGATGCTAATGCAATGCCGTCTGCTCGAAGGACGTCGAGAGCATGCGCGATCTCCTCCAAAACACCTATGCAGCTGGTCAATCCTCCGCCAAAAATGACTGCGAGGAGCACACCTTCTATGTCGTCAAGGAAAGGGAGACTGGCTAAAAAGCCAAACCGTCCAGGATACTCCTCGCATACATTTGCCGCGAATGTGTTGTGAGCTCTCGCGAGCTGGCGGTTCTCCCCGCTGACCTCTCCGAAAGGATTAGCCGGGAGTGAAAGCAATGCAAGTTGAGTCCCCAGCGCATCCATAGACTGCAGGCTGATGGTGGGGTCCCATGGCAGGTTGCCTGCAGGAGTTTTCCAGCCAAGGTCAATGTTCAACTTGGCCTTATTCAAGGTAGATGGGAAGAAATGGTGATGGAAGTCGACACGGTGAAGGTCTTTTTCATGCGACATGACAAGCTAGAAAAGCTGACAAGAGTCCTCGAGTCCCGATTCTCAGCCGATTGGGCTTCTAAATTTGCGGCCTTGTCCAAAAGGAAACCGTGTTTCCTATTGGGATTCAAACGCTTTGAGCTATATAAATTTGCAAAGGGTCCGCCACTTCTTCTCAGTATTAATCCTTTCTTCTGTAATCCGCACAGTCAGCCGAGTCCCAAGATACAAATTGTCCGCTGAGAGATTTTGGGGCACGCAAGGCGAGCTCCGCAATGCAATACCCTACATCTTCTGTTTTCACCAACTTGCCGTCAGTGTGGGCCTTGATGAACCCTTTATGGTCTGCATCCTTCATGGTCGATCCCCCAAGTGACCGGATGGTTGCTTGCATCTGTAAAAGTCAGGCGTGAGTATGGGAAGAGCAGAATGGCAGGCACACATACACTTGTATCAACCTTGCCTGGGCGAACGGCTACAGACACAATGCTAGGTTCCTCTTCAGCCAGAGTCCTGCCATGATAATTTAAATGTGTATCATAAAGAGATATTGGGTGCATGTTCACCTGCACAAGCTGTTCATGGCTGCTTTCGCAGCATTGTATGGGCTTTTGCGTCTCTCAGCGCAGCGTAACATATTATAAAGGTACTGCTTACCCCCAGCCTTCTGTTCCGCCAACAGCAGCACCAGAGCTTACGAAAACGATGCGACCCCCGTAGTTACTCTTGCGAAGTTGAAGTAGAGAAGCCTTGACAGCAGAGATTAAAGAGAAGAAGTTGACATCAAAGTGTGCCTTCCAGGAGTCCAGATTGTTATCTTGGGATTCAATCCTTCCAAGAGGATCCAGAGTTCCAGCATTCAGAATCAAGCCGTCAATGTGACCCTTCTCATTTATAGCGCGAGAGATGGCGTGTGACAGGCCATCTTCGTCGGAGCTGCCAGATTATGTTTTAACGAATGCGAGGGATCAAGGAACTGATAGCACGAACACGTCGCATTTCAGAGCTAGCAGCGAGTCGCATGCCAGTTGCTCAAGCTCTGGAGTGCTTGTCCTGGAAATTGCCACTACAGTCGAGTTGAGATTTTGAAGGAGAATTTTGGTGACAGCAAGTCCAATTCCTCTGCGGGGAATTCTGTGAGCCAATGGTCAACAGCACGTTCTTATAAGTCAATTACTTGGATGCGCCTGTGACGACGATGACTGGCTTAGACATTTTGGAACAGTTCCAAGTGGGTCAAAGATACAAGCTAATTTGATTGTCCCCAGGAGTTGTTTTTAGCGAAAGGTGCCGTAAGCCCCAAAAGAGATTTCGCGTAAAACCCACGGTGCTTCGTACAGCGCAACGTCAACTCTTGTCTTACCACCTTCGTTCCCTTCATCACTTTAATGGCGTCTCGCTTGGCATTGTCTCGGTTCGCGCCTGCGCTGTCCCGCTCTCGCGCGGCACCCCCTGCTGCTCTCCGTAGATTAGCACTTACTCGCGGATATGCGACGAGCGAACACACGGTAGGCTCACTTTCAACTTTGGGGTACGTCTTTTCTAATGGTCATTTCGCAGATGACCGTCCGTGACGCGCTCAACGTAGCAATGGAGGAGGAAATGATTCGGGATGAGACAGTGTTTGTCATGGGTGAAGAGGTTGCTCGTTATAATGGCGCCTACAAGGTACGCTTATGCCATGCGCCCGTCTATGTATACTAAAGCTATCTCTCCAGATCACGAAAGGGTTATTAGACAAGTTCGGTGAGAAGCGTGTCGTCGACACGCCTATCACAGAAATGGGCTTTGCTGGTATTGCCACGGGTGCCGCCCTCGCAGGTTTACGACCCATGTACGCTGTCACTTTCTGGTCCACTCTTCATATATATGGGAACTAACTATCCGACAGATGTGAATTCATGACATTCAACTTTGCCATGCAAGCCATTGATCAAATTGTCAACTCGGCTGGTAAAACACATTACATGTCTGGCGGAAACGTGCCGTGCCCCGTTGTCTTCCGTGGCCCCAACGGAGCTGCTATGGGTGTCGGCGCACAACATTCCCAGGATTATGCTGCCTGGTACGGCTCTGTTCCTGGCCTTAAAGTTGTCAGTCCATGGAGCGCGGAGGATTGCAAGGGGCTGCTGAAGGTGTGTAATCATTTCTGCTGCTAATTTTAGCAGGTATTGACTGGATTCTTTAGTCTGCAATTCGTGACCCCAACCCTGTGGTCTTCCTCGAGAATGAGATGCTTTACGGCGTCTCCTTCCCCATGTCAGCGGAGGCCATGTCCGACGACTTCCTGATCCCTATTGGCAAGTGCAAGGTCGAGCTCGAGGGCTCCGACCTTACATTTGTGGCGCACAGCAAGATGGTCACCCACTGTCTGGAGGCCGCAGCTGAGCTTGCGAAGGAGGGCATCAAAGCTGAAGTCATCAACTTGCGCTCCATCCGTCCCTTGGACATTGATACCATCATAAAATCTGTCAAGAAGACTAACAGGTACGTTCACCAGTTACTACATGGACCTTGTACAATCGCTGACCTCACAACAGACTGGTCATTGTCGAGGGTGGCTTCCCTGCCTTTGGTGTTGGCAGTGAGATCTGTGCCCAGATTGTTGAGAGTGAGGCGTTCGACTACCTGGATGCGCCCGTTGAGCGTGTCACTGGAGCTGATGTTCCCACACCTGTGAGTGCCTCATCTTTTTCAGTCAACTTTTGTTCTGACTTGTCCTATAGTACGCCGCCAACCTCGAGGTCTTGGCTTTCCCCGACACCCCCCTCATCGTCAAGGTCGCCAAGCGTGCCCTCTACCGCACCAACTAGGCCACTCACCCTATTTATTTCCGGGCAGCATCGCGTGGGGGCATTATCCATAGATTCTTATGACCACTTAGCTTTGACGATTACATTGCTTGCCGTCGTCTTACTTGCTAATCATAATTCCGCAAAACATGACCCGTGCGCGCCAAACTGGACATCAAGAAAATTATCGGTGTGAGATACAAAGCTGTCTATCTATCTGCCTCGCATGTCATTCATGGCTCAGCTGCCCGTAAGCGTATTCGGACTGCGTTCGCGTGGGCCTGCAGTCCTTCGCAGTCGGCTAAAGTGACCACGATTGGCCCAAGCTCCTTCAAGCCGGCCGGCGAGATCTCTTGGGACGTGATGTGTTTCTGGAATGATAGTGTGTTGACACCGCTGAACTGTCGTGCGTATCCGTTTGTTGGGAGAGTGTGATTAGTGCCTGATGCGTAGTCACCACAGCTACGAAGACGCTGAATTCAATATACGCGCAGTGTGCAAAACCGTGAGACGGACCTTTCTGGGGTGTACGGCCCGACAAAAACGCTTCCAGCATTATCGATATTGGCTACCTGGTCGCGCGCATTTTCCAGATGCAGGATCAAGTGCTCCGGCGCGTAATCGTTCGAAAACGCGATGGCCTCCGCGACCGAGGATGCTTTGACGATGATGCTCTTCGCAACCGATTCTCGCACTATGTCCACACGTTCGAGGGCATGCGCTTGCTCGTCGACTTCGCGTTCGATGGTAGCGAGCTCCGCGGACGAGAGTTTGATTCCGACCAGCACGACTTGGGAGTCTATGCCATGCTCGGCTTGCGAAAGGAGGTCGGCTGCTACGAACGCTGGGTTACTCGTGTGGTCTGCAATGACCTGGAGTGGAAATGAGACAGCAGGTCTGTCTGATGCATATTGTCACGTACCAGAACCTCTGACGGCCCAGCGGGCATGTCTATAGCCACCAGGGCATCCGTGTCATTCTGAACGAGCATCTTTGCTGCCGTGACCCATTGATTGCCAGGCCCGAAGATTTTGTCCACTTTCGGGACGGTCGCCGTTCCATACGCCATAGCCGCCACAGCCTGTGCCCCGCCCGCCTTCAAGACCGCAGATGCGCCCACCAGGTGTGCAACATACATCACCTCCGGCGAGATGCTGCCATCCGGCCTTGGCGGCGTCGCCAATACGACCTCTTTGCACCCAGCCACCTGCGCCGGGATCCCCAGCATCAGCGCCGTACTGGGCAATATCGCAGTGCCGCCCGGCACGTACAGCCCTACGCGCGCAATCGGCCGCGCAAAGCGGGAACACACCACCCCCGGCATGGTTTCGACCACGAGCGTAGCCTTCTCCGCCTGCGCCTCGTGGAACTTCCAGATGTTGGCATACGCTTTGTCGATGGCATCCCGCACGTTGTCTGGCAGCTGCATCGACTCGGGCGCAAAGGGCGGCAGGATGACCGTGGATGTCATCTGCACCTTGTCGAATTTGGCGGTCAGCTCGAGTAGGGCGGCGTCGCCGCGGATGCGCACGTCCTCGACGATCGGCTTCACTTTGGAGATCATCTCGTCGGATTTGAGCACCGGTCGGTGAAGGAGCTGGCTTCGCTGCTGGGGGGTTATGGTCGAGAGATCCGAGGTGCTCATGCGGATTGGCGCAGAAGGGTCTGTCTGTGGCGCAGCGGGGATGGATGGGGCTGGCTTAGGAGGAGGAGCGGCTTTCACGAACTGGGGCTTCGCGTTGCCCGGCCTTCTTGTGATTTTCTTGGCCTTCTGGTCCAGCGAGTCTTCGATGTCTGCGAGAGTCACCCCCGCGGCAACACAGCGCGTCAGCGCGAAGTAAATGAGGTCCGCTGCCTCGAAGGCGATATCGTCTTTTGTTTCCGCGCGGCACAGCTCATCTGCCTCCTCCATGATCTTCGACTGCAGGAGCGCCTGGTCGTCGAATAACCTGCGGGTGTATGAACCTTCCGGCGCCGACGCCAAACGGGTCTGCAATGTGCTCTCCAGCGCGGCCAGCCCGTTGATCTCGCCAAAGCATGATGTGCGATTGAGGTGGCAGAATCCAGCGCCGTTCTGTATGACGCTGAACTCCAGCGCGTCTGCGTCGCAGTCCAAGCGGATGCTGACAACATCTTGCGTAGCCCCCGAGGTCTCGCCTTTGCGCCACAAGCCGTGCTTGCGCGACTGGTACACCCCTTTGCCGGTGATGATGCTCTCCTTTATGGACTCCGCGGAAGAGTACACCATGCCGAGCGTGCGGCCGCCCTGGAGGTGCGAGGAGACGACCGTCGGGAAGAGGCCGTCCGGCCGGTCGGATTGGATCGGCGCAATGAACGCGTCCGCGACGTTCAGCTGCGTTTTAGTGGATGCAGAGAGCGTAAGCTGCGAGGTCGGGACGACCAACGAGGCCCCGATCCCTGCCAGCTGGCGGAGTATCGATGCGGAGGGCAAGGTCGCCTCATCTGACTGGACATGGATCGCGCAGCCGACGAAGAAGCGCTTTAGGGAAGATATGAGGTCCAGATCGACCACCGGCGTTTTCAGCAGCACGCCGGATACGCCGTTCCGCAGGGTGTCCGACACCGCGCTGACGTTCGCGACGTCCAGCAGGAGGAGCAGGCGGTTCGCGGGCACGATCCCGATAAGCTCTTTGGCCCAGGGCAGCGGCACTATGACCTTTTCGGCGCCCTGGTCGAGCCAGGATGTCACCTCCTCCAGGTCTGCCGAGGTATCATGGTTGGCGTAGATGTAATAGCTGGGCAGATGTGGTATCTGAGACGGCTTCTGGGGGGCGGGAAGCACGACCGGGCCGATCCTCGCAAGGGCGTCGAGGAGGTCGTCTTCCGCGTGATCCAGCAATGGCAGCAGGGCAGACATCTCACTGGCTATGAGGGGGAAAGGCAAAAATTGGAGTGTTTCCGAGTCACGTCCGTCTTGAGCTTTCGATCGGACATCGCGTCAACCAATAGACATTGCTGTGTTGGATGAAAGAGTCAGCCCAACAGCAGGCGCGGTCGGTCTTTCACAACGGCCCAATAGTCTAGCGGTTATGACGTTGGATTCTGATTCCAGAGGTCCAGGTTCGACTCCTGGTTGGGCCTCGTATTTTTGCTTCTATGGCCGATTGACAGGGAGCATGATGCTTGTCATTGCTTACGCCTTCTTTTACGGTGCTTAGGCATCTACTTCTTTCCAGTCATCCATGGACTACACACCGAGATACCCTCAACCATTCTCCCTGGAGCAAGCCATCCACCTCGAAGTGCCAATTATTTCTGAAGGTTGCACTGCACATCAAACGCGTAACGCAACCCGCTGAGCTCATGGTTTATATGCACAGAAATAACCCGTCTGCAGCATTCTTTGCAGCATCTGAAAAGCACTCAGGAGGAGCTTCGGGAGTACGTCGCGTCTGAATCGCAGCCAGATCCTGAGTTGGTGGCTGCGATAGTGGAGAATGAGGGAGTAATGTGCGTTTTTGAACTGCTGTTGGGTTATGTTTGAGTGCTAATTCGAGAGTAGAGGCTCTCAAGAGGAGCGCATAACCATCCTCCGACTGGCCCTGTCACATAAAGGGATACCGACCAGCAATCACTACAATCTCTCCCCCCAAATCGCTCATGCGACTCCCTCCCCCATACCGAATGGGATCACCGCAAGGTCGTTATCCACCGCCGCCAACCCTGCGATCGAAGAAGACGACGAGGATGGGGTTCATCTGTAGCCTTAGAGTCTTACAGCTTGCGCGAATTAACTAATTGCTCCGATGAAACGCGTCATCAGAGTGTGCCTGCGCACGGCCGTTGCACGATCTGTTGCTAAACGTTGCTCCTTTGCTCTCACACTCAAACTATGTCTGTTCACCTCCCAAACATCCTATATGATATCCCCCGCAACATCTACACCGCCATTGGTGTCCCTGTGGCCGTGGGGCTCCTGAGCGGTTCGCAGACGCGCAGTGTTGTAGACGGTAATTGGTACAAGGTCCGTAGCAATGTCTTTGCGTGCGCGTGGACAGTGGACCAACGCGTAAACAGTCGCTCGCCGTGCCTCCTGGCCGCCCGCCGCGCCAGGCGTTCCCTATCGTCTGGACCACACTATATGTCTGTGAGTAAGCACCGTATACTCCTCGCGATGTTTCTGATGGCCGACTAGGCATGGGTTACGCATCTCATTTGGCCGTTACGGCCTTGGAAGCCTCGGTCGTGCCGTCGACACGGTACTTGCAGTCCCATTTTCCGTTCGCTCTGATTCTGACGCGTTTCTGCCCGTAGCTCGGATCTCATCCTCGGGTTGAAGCTCTACTACGTCCAGCTTGGCCTGAACGTTCTGTGGACCCCGCTTTTCTTTGGCGCAAAGCAGGTCAGTCAATTTCTGTGCTTGCTGTTTCATTTGACTGAACGATCTATACAGACCGGTGCCGCTCTCATTGACAGTACCTTGCTTGCTGGGACCAGCATATATATGACGGTGCGCCTAAGAAATACTTGGATAGACGATGTGATGCTAATGCTTCCTTTGACAGAAACTGCTTCACGGACCGACAGGCGGAAAGTCGACGTACTTCCTTGCGCCATACTGTGTCTGGCTGACGTATGCTACCTACCTCAACGGTGGTATCTGGCTGTACAACCGCGGACGTAAGGACAGGTCGGTTTAAACATTGGAATATTCACGCGATGGCGATAATACATATATGTGCACACGCACTTGCTGCGATTACAAGAGATAATATATCACAAAGAGATGATATAAAACGCGACGAGAAGAGAGATCCAAGAAAGCAATGAGACAGCAATGGTTCGAGAATATAATACAAAAAGCGCAAGGGATTAGGAAAAGTACATGACGGTGGTCATCTTTGCATTCAGCGGCTTGAAACCTTGTCTGAAGGCCTCCAGCGTGGTGTTCGTCGCGCCTTCGTTCGTCTGTGTGGCTGAGTCGGAGAAGTCCAAAGTGCCCTGGGGGTCGTAGTGGTTCTTCGCCCGTGCGCAGACAATGTCGGCATCTAAGCATGGTCGATGAGAAAAAGTTACTTAGTATTGGATAGCACGACTTACAGTACACAGGAGCTGGGATCGAGACGGATCTCGTAGCGCGCGCGTACACATGGCAGAGCGTGAAAGAGAGCGATTGCAGTCCGTCAGGGCTAAGAGGTTGAGCATTAGTATCAATGCCGATCTAGGTCTCATGCGATGATTGAGTACGCACGTGAAGTTGTTCTCGTCGGAGAGAACATTGTAATGCGCCGGCCGACTAGTGCCCAGCAACCCGGCATGGCTCTGCAAGTAAAAGTCGAACTCCGTCGGGTGCGCAACTTCGCGGTCGACAACGGTGCCCGCCGGGCAATTCCCGCTCCTGTCTGCGTCCTGGGGCCTCTGCGGGAAGAATCTGACGTGATGGCGCTTGCCGACCACGATCATCGTGATCTTCGGCTTGATACCGAGTTCGGCGCAGGCGGCCTTGAGGGCGGGAAGCTCTGCGGAATTTGCCTGTGAGCACATGTGGCCCACGGCGCATGCATGTTATTATTAGCGCACCTATTTCAAGGACTTGCTTGAACTGCCCCTCCGAGACACCGTCGCGGTAGAAGATAATCCGGGTGGGTGCGCCTGAGCCTGGCTTCTTCTCCGCCTTTGTGCGGTACTTCATGTACATCTCCAGAACATACTGAGGGGATGTCATGTCATGTCAGTGCGTATGTCCACATGTAGAGGGAGAATAATGAAAACCTTGCTCATGCTCTGCAGATCGCTGATCATCTCCTGACGTGACGTCTGGACCCGGCATGTAGCGACGTATTTCGCGGTGTCGGAGTCCACGTTCGCGACGAGCGCAGTGAACGAGGGACGCCCATCAGCACCAGGAGCAGGGTGAATGACATCGGCACCTAAGCAAGCAAGCGACTTTTAATTTCGGATGAGCCAGAAAGAAAGTTTGTACATACCCATCACCTAAGCAAGCAAGCGACTTTTAATTTCAGATGAGCCAGAAAGAAAGTTTGTACTAACGATGGTCGGATTCTTGGGATCGGTCAAGAATGTGACCGATTGAGGATCTGGAATGGTGTTGATGCCTCCCAGTTTCACGTTGATCCTGGTGGTGGCATTAATATACGACTCGAGGATTGTAGCGAGGAGCTTACTTGAGACAAACGTTGGCATAATATTGGGCCTTGGCGCGGAAGCACTTCCCGCTCTTCATGCACTGAGTAGCGACTCCCACCTGCGCTCGTTAGTACGTGCACGAAGTACAATACCGGTAAACATACCGTGATGTCACCAAAGCTAATACCAAGTTAGGATTGCTTTAGCAGGAGAAGACGAGAGAAACTTACTGCTTCACCGCCGTGTAGATGTCATTCCCTCCCTCGGGCAAAATGACTACCACGAGATCTGGGGGCCCACGTTTCGCCTGCACGCACTGGCGACCAAGGTCTTTAAGATCCTTCAAAGACGAAAAGCATCATCAGCGCATGTCCATCACAATCCATCCAGGCTACATACATCGGAGATGCGTCCCTGGCCATTGAGCCACGTAATGATCGGATTGGGATCTTTGACGATAATACCTGTAGTGCTGTATCAGTAATGAGGCAACACGATGTTATGTTATCACCAACCGCAGTCCCTGCAACTGGCAACAAGACCTTGCACCATCTCCCTCGCAGCGTCGTCATTGAAACGTTGTTTACGCTCGTATATGGCCACAACGAAGCGTTCGATGGTAGAGGGCTTCCAAAAGCGCTTGTCCATCCTAGAGTAGATTTAAGCACATGCAGATCGCGGGCAGTAAGTCAGACGCACATGTTCCAGGCACCATTTGCGGGGGTCTGGGCATAAATTAGCATCGAGCGCGGGCAAGATATGAAGTAACGCACAATCGTCGGCTGTTTGGATCCTGGGCCGTATTTGAGTACTGGTGGCTTCAAGACCCTCGCTTGGATCTTCAAAGGTCCAGCAGCCTCGTCTACAATCATCCCGAACTGTCTGACGTATTCGGATTGACCGTAAGCCAGCACCTTTAAGGATTTACGGTTAGCACATCCACAGATAATTTCGAGGTGCGCGAACGAACCGAAAGGCCAGCACGGATGCTTGCAAGACGGTCGTCAGGCTTTTTCGTCGCGAAATCCAGAACGTCCTTGGTCTTCTCAGGTGGGACTTGCTTGCGCATGATCTGGCCTGGGGGAACCGTGCAAAGCTCGAAAGGAATGAAAGCGCCCGAGCCAACCTAAGACACTATTAGAACTTATTAAGCGATACCAGATTGACCTTCATACCTCAACGCAAGGAAGGTCGGGGAATTGCAATGGTCGGTTGTTAGCGCGCCGGAAATATTCGGCCACCGTTTGCTGGCCTCCCTCGCGCAGCTTGAAGCTCAAGTCCGCAGCGCCAGCGTTGGTGATTTTCTTGATGACACGAGGGATCCTGTTCACCTTCCCGGCCGCACCGGCGTTCGTGGTCAGCATACGAACTCCAGCAATGAAGCGTTGCAGCCGAATTCTCTCGCGATCTGGGAAACCCTTCTTAGGCGCCAATATATTTGGGTTTCCGGCGCGTCCGAGGAAGTCGAGGCAGAGATTGATGAGGGGCCCTGGTTTATACATCGTACCAGTGGATATATCGACGTTGACCAGCATTTTGCCGATGCCCGGACGAACGGACTGGAAATATCCGCGCCAAAGGACGATACCGCCACCGATGTCCTTCGTCTCTCTATCGGTGAAGAAAGAGCGAACGTTGAAGGGATACTTCATCGTAGGTTCCATGCGCACGACGACATTCAGGGCCTAGTGTATGAGACATCAGAATCATTTCGTTAAAGTTATGAGGAAGACGGCGTACAGTGATAGCGGTCAACACATTGTTGTCGTGAGATTGCTGACCCTCTATGAAACGCTTGAGGACGCTGATGTGGGAAATTTAATCGGTGTTATGCAGTGCAAGGATGTTGACTTACATGGGGTTGATCTCCGCGACCTTTGTGAGTCTGATCTTGTAGCCTTTAGGCCCGCGCCCACCTTCTGGGATGGGAGCGAGAGGGTCACCGAGACTGACATTGAACTGAATCGATGTCAGACGCGTCAGGAATAAGGTAATTGAAAGTACGCACGTCCTGCGACTCAGCACCATTTGCGAATGGTAGAAGGCGCGATGCGAACATGTTCTTTCTGCCATCGTAAACAGCAGGCGGGGTGAACACATTAGGATTGTTATCCTGCATCCGCTTGATGAGCTCCATGTTTAGTCTTGCTGGCAAGACCTTCTCGGAAGGAGATATCACTATCATCGAGGATTAACTGGGAACTGTAAGTGATGCTACGCGGCACATACCAACTGCAATGCTTCATGTCAGTCGCGAGTTTTGTGAAGATGTACAGTGCACTCACCGTCATAATGAATGATGAGTGATTCGGGTGAGGAAACGACGAAATTGTTGGTGAATACACCTATGGGTCTGCCGTTGGATCCGTAACCCGGCCTACGGACGCCTATCGTCGTTATCTGGGCTCCTGGCAGAGCCCCACCGGCAACCCCAGCACCACTACCTGCAAGCGCGGGACCACCACCTCTTGCACCACCTCTTGCAGCACCTCTTGCAGCCCCAGCGCCCCTAGGAGCAGCCCCGCCTCTAGGAACAGTACCTCGAGCCCCTCCTCGCGACTGAGATGGGACAGCACGTGGAGGCATTTCGGTTCAGGTGTGAGTTGAGTATGAGGGAAAGATTGGAGCGGAGAGAATGGGAAGTTGCTATGATGTCTTGCTTTTAGGTCAAAAACGACACAATGCTAATCGGCACTCCACGGTCCCGTTATCGATCAGAAGAGTGAGGTGGGCTTTGCAAGGCTATCGCAACCCCCAACCGCAGTTCAAGAACGGCTTCTGATCCCTCCTCGTGTGTGATCAAATATCATCACAAGACACGCGCAGATCCTCCATTTGTGGGTATACGCATTATTTGATAACTTATATATGGAACTACATATTCTAAATACCATCCGATACATCGTGTACATCTATTGCTGTGCGCGAAGCCAATTAAGAATCTTAGTATGTCCCGGTTGCCCCTCAATGAGGGATTGGCCATGCAGTGCATTTTCCACGTAGAAGAGAGATGTAGAGACCCCGTGCGATCGAAGATATCGCTCCACGCGCTAGAATGAGACTATCAGCTCACAAGTCAATGTTAAAGGCAGTTGTACCGACATGTGAAGCGACTACATCGTCTTTGCCACCCAGCACGAACAGAGTTCTCTGCTCGTCTCGAGCATTGGGGATTTCCTCGTAAAATAGCGAATTAGATGACCAGTCAAAGTGGCGTTGAAGTAGGTTGGCGGTGCCAAGTTCCATCGAGACGAAATAACGCATTATGAGTTCGATGCCCTATGCATTAAGGTAAGAAACATTGAAGCTCCTCTTGAGGTTAAAGGGCGTACCGTCATGCAAGGCCGATAAATAAAATTATAGCAAACATCACCTATGTGGAAACCATCATTAGGATAATGTTTTCTTCTAGCATCATAAGTCGAAGGTACCTTCCCATGCACAAAACGCGACCGGGTCAACAAAGCATGAGCTCTTGACCAAATTAGGGTGATCTTTGAGCATCCAGGCATGAGCATAGGATCCGCTGAGCAGGTAATATCAGTGGCAGTCCTATATCGGTGCCAGCTCAGACTCACTTCGAGTGACTCATCATTGTGACCCCTTTGGAGACAGCAGGTGATCCTTCATCCGCGTCGGTCCCGGAATCTGAGCCATCTATCTGGCTCCTGGTGACCCAGCCCAGCTCTACCAAAAGGCTGGTAAAACCAGCAACAGTCTCGCGGCGGCCCATCGGAGTCAAAAATCGTGGATGAAAGATATCCTGGCTGATCTGGGGTTGAATAGGAATAAGCAGTGGGCGGTCGGGGAACAATGTCGTCAAGTTGGTGATGGTCATTTTGTATTGTAGCATTCCCAGACCAAGGCCATGCCAGAACACGACAGGACGAGGGCCGGTGTTCCGATTCCAAGACTTGGGAATTTGGAGCAGGTATTCCTGCCCATGGTATGTTCCGTAGTGCATTCCCCCAACGGACTCGTACCACTTTCTTAGCAGCACATTTACAACCTTGATCGTCGCATACCAGGCAAAGGGCCGCCACATGCTGACGTTGACTTTGTCCAACGTCAGAAGAATGGGCGTGACGGATGGGTTGCTTCCGACCGGAATGATAGTGCCAGAACGCTTCTCGATGAGGCGCACTGTGTCTTGCAGAGCGGCGAGGCGTTCTGGGGGTATAGAGTCCACGGGAGGCATGTGGCAATTAAAACAAGACCAGTAGAGCCAGGACCACAGCTCGTGGGTGTGTATAGAGGACCAAGGGGCGCCATTAAACCTACAGAAAACGTTGTTCAGCTCGTTTACGCCCGGATAATATACAACGGAGCTGACCAGATTCGTAAATAGTTGCGAAAATCGGTCGCTCGTGGATCATCGTGGCGCATCTGTACAATGTCCTCTGCAGAACTGCCTGGTAGTGAATCATCAAGAGCTTCCCCGTCGAAACTCTCGTCCAAGAGGTTCGCCATGCCTGATTTCAAAACGCGGCGAAAGGCGGCCTGTAGCTCGGGCAGGTTGCCACATGGGGCCAGTGGAGTAGGCCGGCAAATATATTTGACAAGGCGATAGTAATGCACGCTAAACGCGACCTGAAGAGGCAAGTCAACCTACATAAACGAAGTGTAGCGAGGCTGTCACCACGTACCTCGACAGCGGCTGCTGCCAATAGCGCTCTGCCTGGCCATCCGAACGTCATCCATGCCCCAGACCGCAGAGCGTGTATTAAAAAGAACCAGGATAATGGGACGATCGACCAGAGGGGAATAACTGCAATGCACAGTACAAGATAATATGAAATGTCCCGTTGCCGGGGAAGCGCCAGGATCTCAGCGATGTCGGTTTTACCCATTTTACAGAGAGAAAAATATGTGGTATGAATAATGAATAGTCAAAGAGTGTGGGTTAAGTAGAAGAGCATCCGGATAGCATGAAAAGCAAGGACGATGATTCCAGCGATGATTCAGCTACGCTTTAAGTTTGAGCGCTGCAGCGGCCCAGCGCCGAAAGCGCCCGCGCGATATGACACGCGCGGTACCAGTGATCCGACTTTTGAGTTTTCTACTTCCCGAATCCCGATATCCTCCCTTCAACCTTTTCTTCAACCATCCCAGTCATGTTGCGCAACGCTTTGTCGGCTGCAGCCCGCCCAGTTCTTGCCCAGTCGGTATGAACTCTGCATGATAGCCTTACGACGCGATATTTACCTCCTAGCAGCGATCGGCAACCACCCTTTCTGCAGGTTTCCCGAGAGTCACTCAAAGGGTGCGTGAAATCAAAGTCGCGTAAAGAACTAGCATTTAACATACATTTGCAGCTCCCGACCAAGTATGGTGGTGTATACACGGTACGTGCCTGTGAGGGTGGTTGGGTTTGGGAAAAGTGTGCTTATCTGGTTACAGGTTACCCTCATCCCCGGTGACGGTATTGGTGCTGAAATCACCGACTCTGTAAAAGAGATCTTCGAGCATGTCAATGCTCCTATTGAGTGGGAGCAATACAATGTCTCCGGAGTGTCCTCGTCTGGCGAAGAACTCTTCAAGCAGGCAATGGAGAGTCTGAAGCGCAACCGAGTTGGTCTCAAAGGTGTGCAATTAGCAACAGCCGTTCCATAGAGGGGGGCCTGATCATTTCTGCTAGGCATTCTCTTCACGCCGATATCCCAGTCTGGACATATTTCCTGGAACGTCGCCATGCGTCAACAGCTGGACATCTACGCGTCAGTCGTTCTGTGCAAGTCCCTCCCCGGCTTCCCAACCCGTCACGACAACGTCGACTTCGCCATCATCCGTGAGAACACTGAGGGAGAATACTCCGGTCTTGAGCACCAAAGTTTCCCTGGAGTTGTTGAGAGTTTGAAGGTCTCCACTCGGGCCAAGGCGGAACGTATCTCCCGCTTTGCCTTCGACTTTGCTTTGAAGAACAACCGCAAGGTACGACACTGCCCCCTCACTTGCCACCCCACCCACTGAACATATTGCTTGTTTAGAAAGTTACCTGTGTCCACAAAGCCAACATCATGAAGCTTGGTGACGGTCTTTTCCTCAACACCTTCCGCCGGGTTGCAGAAGAGTACAAATCCTCCGGGCTTGAGTGGAATGACATGATTGTCGATAACACGTGAGCGAACTTCGTCGCAGCGGCGACCTTTTCACTGACAAGTTGCCCAGCTCCATGCAACTGGTTGCGAAACCCAGCCAATTCGATGTGATGGTCATGCCTAACTTGTACGGTGCCATTGTTTCAAACATCGGTGCTGCCCTTGTCGGTGGCCCCGGTATTGTTCCTGGATGCAATGTTGGCCGGGTAAGCTTTGAATGAGCATGACCAGAAGTACCAAACTCTGATACCAATATTCCAGGAATATGCGCTATTCGAGCCGGGTTGCAGACACGTCGCACAGGACCTCATGGGCACGAACAAGGCCAACCCTGCTGCCATGATCCTCAGCGCGACTATGATGCTCAGACATCTTGGGTTTGTTTTGTTCCCCTCACTTTCTCTACATCTCTTATTAATCACTTCTTATACTACAGTCTTGACAGCATTGCCAACAACATTGCAACTGCCACTTTCGATGTCATCAACGGTGGCAAGGTCAAGACCGCGGACATGGGAGGTTTGTCGATTCAGTTTGACGGGCTATTATCAATGTTAACCACCTTTCTCGCAGGCTCTGCGACCACGTCCGAGTTCACCTCGGCCATCATCAAGAACCTGTAAAACGGCTCTATTTGCATCCTCTGCATCCTTATCTATTAATGGGCCGGACTTGGGTTGTAGATCTTGATAGATGCCCTAATTCCGCGTTGCACTGCGATGTACTATTTACATTCTCGTGTACGCAAGGCAATTCAGAATTCAATATCGTCAAACGAGTGATCCTGATCCAGAGCCGCTTCGTACTCTTCCAACGACATCCCTCTTGCCTTTTTCCTTTCGGGTTCGCCGTCGTCTGTGCTGAGCTTTCCCAGTTCTTGAAGTGGATCACCTGGTTCAACTTTGACAAAGGTATTGCCTTGCTCTTCCTGAGTTTGAGGCGCTGAAGGCTTGCTGGGCTCCTCTGACTCCTCCTTGATGCTAGTAGGGTTTGGGTGCTTTCGGAGGGCGAGTATCTTGTCACACCGAACCTCGCCTCTTCCCCCCCATCCCTCGACATCGGGTCGGAATTGTGCGTAGAGTCCGAAACCTTTCTGGTCGTTTAACTCTTGCGGTGAATAAGTGCTCGCAAGCGCACGCAGCGCCCCAATCATGAAACCAGTATTTTGACGAAAGGCTCTCGAAATGTATGAAAAGGCCGCGCTAGGCTGGGCAGGGGTGTTGTTGGCGAGCGCGCGCCATGAACCCGATTGAGCTTGATATAACGCGCTAATGATGGGGTCAAACGAGTATCCAGGGTTTAAAAACATACAAAACTCACACTCTGGTAGAGCAGCGAATTGTGTCAATGGTCATTCTGATGGCTAAAGTGCACAGCACTTACTTTCTGCCCATGAGTTCAACGTATGGCTGGGACCCTCCTTTTTTCGCCTCCATCCCATTATTTCTGCTGGGTTCGAATATCGCTAGCGAGACCCCTTTCGAAACTGCATTCATTTCTGTGTAAACGCTAGCTGCAGGGCGCATCAGTCGACTATGATCCACGAGATGGAATGTGATTCACACAACCTATGCTCAGTGCTTCCTCCCGGGAGAAACCCAGTCTTTCTGCCACTATGAAGGACCATGCTGTCATCACAGGTGCCCGATTCACCACACAAAACTTGGTGCTGAGGATCTACAGACAACAATGAGTGCTAAGTATCTTGTTTAATGAGCGCAGCATGGACTCACGCGTTCGTCGAGAATCTCGTCAAATTGGAGACTGCCGTACGTTGCTGCCTCGTCGGACGGCTTAGGCAGGAACTCGTTCACGTCGTCGTCGTGCTTCCGCTTCCTCTTAGTTGGCGTGATCTTCCTAATCTGTGAGGACCAGCCTGGTGTACCCAAAATTTCACGGGGACTGACTAATTTTTGAACCGCTGAGGATGAGCCCGCAGTAGGGCTCAGCTCTGCACTGAGGGGACCTGATTCCCCCTGCTTCGTAAGAGCCTTCCGAGTGGGGCGGTAACCTGAGGCACGAAACGCAACAAGCGTCGCCTTTCTCGTATCTTTGTCCTCTACCCCCACTGCCAACAACTTGGCATCAGTCAGCTGTGAGATCGTTGCGGGAGTGTTGAATTCCTTATAGCTGTATGAATGGCGTCAAAGATTAACATGTACAGGCATCTAAGCAACCTTTGTTATACATTTTACTCGCCACCGACATGGCTTTCGGAGTGGGCATGCCCTTGCTCGTCAAGAGCTTTAGAAAGCTGGGCAGAAGTATCTTTGTCTGATCCATGCGACTGTCTTCGATACAGAAACAAGCTATAGTTGACTGGACAAGCTCGTCCAAATATTAGAACGCGACGCGTTGGCGCGCCCTGTTTGTGCATATTTGCGTCCGTGACTCATGCTCGGAGGTTTCTGTCATACGGACTATAATCCTATAAAACACTCGATATTCAAGTCTAAGAAGAAAACCACAGTGGCAGATCTGGTGTAATATACAAGCATTATTATATGTGGTGCTTCATTGTCTATTTGTCGAGGAGGGTCGTCTCCACCATGATGCCAGTAACACGGTAAGGGTCTGACAGAGGACGTCAATATATGGGACGATTTTATACGATGAAAGCACCAACCA
Organism: Athelia psychrophila; assembly: GCA_001630335.1. Lineage (NCBI taxonomy): Eukaryota > Fungi > Basidiomycota > Agaricomycetes > Atheliales > Atheliaceae > Athelia > Athelia psychrophila. The sequence goes on along the minus strand of KV417484.1, from coordinate 610,506 downwards.
ATGTTAGAAGCAGGGCGACGGTCCTCCAAGTATCCATAGCCTTGTGCACCAACGTGCCTGGGAATACGGATTGATGCACCACGGTTGGCAACGCCAGAGCTGAAAGCTCCAATGTGCCCAGTCTCGTGGCGACCAGTCAACCTGAGGTCATTGTCCTCTCCATAGACAGCAATGTGCTCCTCGTGCTTCTTGGCCAACTTGGCGATGGCAGCTTCGATGTGCGCCATTCCTCCGGGCTCACGCATGGCCTTGGTGCTGTAGTTGGTGTGGCAGCCGGCACCGTTCCAGTCACCAGAGAGAGGCTTCGGGTGGAATGAGACCTTGATGCCCCACTGCTCCGCGATACGGATGAGCAGGTAACGGGCCATCCAGAGGTGATCACCCATGGAGATACCCTCACACGGGCCGACTTGGAATTCCCACTGAGAAGGCATGACCTCAGCATTGATGCCGCTGATGTTCACGCCAGCGTAGAGGCAGGCACGGTAGTGAGCTTCGATGAGGTCACGGGCAAAGACTTTCCCAGTACCTGCAAATCGCTGTCAGAATATGACGAGGTAACTGTCCAAGGTATAAACATACCGGCTCCACAGTAGTAAGGGCCTTGGGGACCGGGGAAGCCGCCCTTGGGCCAGCCGTAAGGAGTGCCGTCGACACCGAAAAGAGTGTACTCCTGTTCGAGACCAAACCATGGGATCTCCTCCTTGACGAGATCCATGGACTTCTTTGCGTGATGGCGGTAGTTGGTCCTGTTGGGGGTGCCATCGTTGTTATAGCACTCCGCCAGGACAAGGATGTTGTCGCCGCCACGGAAAGGGTCCTTGAAAATGGCGGCGGGGCGCAGGTAGACATCGGAGTCGTGGCCGGGGGCTTGACCAGTCGAAGATCCATCGAAATCCCAGATACGAAGCTCGCCGATGTCTGTGACTTTCTTGCTCACAGTCTAGAAACGTAATGATCAGTTAGATCCGGTGCAATAGGGAATCCAAGGAGAATACTGACAGTGGTTTTGTTGCGAAGGCCACCCTCGCCGTCAATCCAAACATCTGAATGAATTTTGATATCAGGTGGGGTAAGATAAACACGTCGCGTGAGGCGTACATTCGGCCTGGACTTTCTCGCCCTGGGGAAGGGCAAGGTAAGGAGCCAGAAGGTCGTTTCTGAAGGGATATCCGTTATCACTGGCAGACATGGTGTGTATAGATATAGGCGGGTGGGCGATGGGGATTTGGATTATGATGAGCTGGTTTAAATACCCGCCTGTTTACGCCTGTTTTCTCACAGGAGCACCGCAATAAAACAGCCGAAGCCGAGCCCCCCAAACTTGTGACCCACTGAGGTGAAGCCATTTAGTAAAATCATCTGCGCCCGCATAGGATTTGATTGTCTGATCAGCGTGATACCCGAGTAACCTCCTCAAAGGCACATTTGCTTGTTCCCCCTGAAGATAAGCAAGATAGCGTTCCCCGGATTTGCTGCGGATCTGGGCAAGAACTGTGGCAATGTGGCCACATTGCGCCACCGTGAAAGAAGTCCGCAATGTACCGACACGTTGGACCCGGTCGTCGCCTCGGCACTCCTTCAGCCTTTTTTTCCGCTGCGGCATGCTTGGCTTGCGGCCGCTAGCCTCCACCTGGGCCTCCACTAGCGCTGTCAGCTGTGCGGAGATACGTTTTCAATCACTTTGGGGTATGTAATTATGTATGTATCACGTCGCGCTGTACTGGAAGGGCCGAAACACAGGCTGTGTCGCATTTGCAATTTTCGGACATCCGGGCGGCCCGCTACGGTAGTCTCCCCTAGCCACACCAAAAAAAAATGCAGACAATTGTTCCTTATGGCGGCCCGTGCTCATGTGTTTGAAGTCCCCCACGAATTAGCTTTAGCAAATGCTAGCAATTATACTAGCGATGGTATTGCCACGGAACAGACAATATAAGAATAACATCAAGATCTGGCCATTCATTCACCAGCTCGTTCAGCCGCAAAAATGTCGCACCCTCAAACATCGACATGCTTCGAAAGTTAATTACCCTGAAACGACAAGGAAATTCAGGGCGCATGTTCCAGTCTTTATGCGCGCTTTCTAACATTCCCTCTACGCACCCCACCAGCTTTGACGGCTGGGGCCCTGCCGGCCTTCGGGGCGCCACCGTCTATCGGTGTGGCGGTTCCGCTTCCTGGCGCAGACGATTCCGTCTCATATGACTCAGTGGTGTCCTCATTTACTTCCGCAGGTGTTTCCGTCGGGGTAGGGCGGGCGCGATTGGTGACACTGGCATAGAGGTTCCTGACCAGAGCGATAGGCCACGTCCTGCCAATAGATGCGGGGGTGGCGCTGGTGGCGTCGAGAGGGTGGAATTCCCCGTTGTCATCCGGCTGCAACCATCCATGTGAGTCAGGTTACATAGGTGTTGACGGTGCACTTACAATGGACACAGTCCCATCTCCGTCGACCTTAATGTCGATCGTCTTTGCAGGGGTACGTTTGCCTTCACTATCGGTGCTGGGATTTGCAAGCGTCATTTTGAGCTATGATGTGTCGTAAATATCATGCTCTCCAAACAGCGTTATTGGGCCTACCTTTCGGCTACCTTGGACAGGGATCATCTTCGGGCCCCAAGCTGCGGATTTAGCTTCGCCGATAATCTTTTCGATGCGCTCGATGTCTATTTTGTATGTCATGTGTTGCACGATGTATTGAAGCAGCGAGGTAAAGCTGATCAAGAAAACGGACACTTCCTGAATTGAGATCAGTTCTTGTCAGCAACTGCAGCTGATCCAACTTCCAAGGTAGACGTACGATCATTCCAGGCCTCCAGCGCGAGTAGTAATAGCCGGTACCCCTCCATCTTGGAACACCATTCTTATAGAAATGATCATAACTGGCGAGGCATTGGTCAACGAAATAAAAGATGGCCAGCATATGAATGTACGCACCGTGTACGCCCTTCCGTAGTACGCAGCATCGTCGCAATGATACCGAGACGCGCAAAGCGCTCTTGGATCCCTTTAACGTCTGGGTTTTTGTCCGGGCTAGACGCGACAGCAGGCTCGTAAACAGCAAGTGAATCCTAGCAGGAATACGCACTGTAGCTCCATGCTCTTTTTACGATATGCCTTGTTTATCTGGGCAAGAGTTGCTGTTGACGGGACACCTATGAACGAGTAGAAGGTGGTGCCCTTGCCTAGACATATCCCCGTGTTAAGCAAACGCGTCAAGTATGTGTTTCAATTCGGGGACCTACCCTCGGAAGCCTGAAGCTCGCTAACGAGATCGAATATCTCATGGTCTTCCTGCAAGCCGAGTGGTCAACATTATGGTTCACAACCCAGACACGTATGTATGTAACATACCTTCTCCCATCTGCAACGTGAAGACTGGATTAGCTCAGGACTGCCGGCGTATACGAGAGCACTCACGCAGATACGACTGTCACCAGAAGCGCCAAAAAGGCAGCCAGGAAGAACAACTTCATGGTAAGCGGTCAAGAGGTATGTATGGGTAGAATGCCAGCGTTGCCCAAATTCAGTGCAACAGGTCTGAAGCTCCACGCGACGCGTCGGATTCAGTACGTGTACTCACGACCCTGAGCCGAGATCACCAGCGCTAAACTTCCTATCTTCCGCTCATCCTGTTCGATATCGTCAATGGCTCCTCGTCGACGGTGCCCAGTCTGCCAATCAAAAGAGTGGCATAAGGAGCCCTCAAGCGGTCTCATTGCCTGCAGTGAAGGGCATGTTCTACAGGTGACGCGACATGCATCTGCCCTATTACAGTTGGATAAACTCAAAATATATTGAACAGAGCTACAGGAATGAGGCCGCCGAGGCTGATGATTTAGGGCAACACACGTATCGTCAAAGAGCCCTAAAATCTGGCAGGAAAAAGAAGGAGAAGGAGAGTAAAGCAAACCCGAAACGTAAGTCTGCTAACAGTAGACCCGAGCTATATTCCGCTTTTCGCAGAACCGTCGGCGACAACATGTTTCACCGATGGCAGATGCCCGACGTGCTTGTTCGCTGACATATTTATCCTTAGTGTACCACGGGGACCGGGGCCGATATCATTATTTGCAATGTCTACAGCTGCTTTTGCGCAAGCAAATCTTGGCATTGGTCGCACTCTGGGCTCTTCCCGCCGAATTCGAGGTCTGTCCATACTCTGGAAATCTGCCTCGCCGCTTCGCTTAGAGATGTCAGATTTTATGCAGAGACATATGGGCCTTACACTTGAGTCTCCTGCCACACCTTCCGCCCGCCGAGCCGTACCTTCATTTGCTGGACACACGAGGCGAGGCGAGACCGATGCTCAAGAAAAAGGCTTCTGGTCTCTCTGAAAAATCGTCCAACGGCGGCCACACATCTCAAGAAGATTTTGCCGAAAATTCGAGCACGGAATCATCGGACAGCAGTGAAGAAGATCCTGAGATGCAAGAGCTTCTGCGCGAGAACTCAGCATCAGGATCTTCCGACGAAGACGTACCTGATACCGCTCAAAAATCGACCGCTACCCAGAAGTCGGTCAAGAGAACCTCGGCCGACCGCTATGACTCCCCTGCTAGCAACATTGCGGTGTTAATGCTCGCATGCTGGACGATGCGCATACCAGTCATGTATGAAGATTTCCGAAAGTAAGCTGTTCCAATTCGCGGTTCAAAGCCACTCAAAAAGGGCAGAATCATCGAGCTGCACCAACTACCGTACATGGATCCCGTTCGATTTTTCCCTGACAGCCTGACCGTGCATTTGACCAAGTCTACAAGGCAAATGTTGTCGCCTCATGTGAGTGTTTATTATTATACAGACTGACGCGCGCTAATTGCGTATAAAGCGGGCGCCTACTACACTGCTTGTTCATCGCCTCACCTCACGCCTCGCGAGACTACTGTATTCGACTCAGGGCGTTCTTACCCCTGAAGTAAATGCCGCGCCTATTTTGTGGCGGGTGACGCGTTCCATGGGAGGCACACGTGCGTTATCGGTCCATTACCGTGAATCTCCGTTGACCTGGACAACAGCTGTGTTGTATAGCCTGACCAAGACGCTTACTCGTGTCCTATCACTGCCTCTGGTCCTACACCACTCCCTCGCCCCCAGCCTCAAACGCGTGAAGCAGAGAGACCCAGATAGTCACAAATATGACAGCGTCCCGCCGGAAGTGGCATTCACCGCTGCAAGCGTGATTGTGCTAAAAATGGTGTATGGATTGGACGGAACATCGAGGTATGACATCGTATTGCCTGGCGTGCTTGTTTATTCATCGGCTTCCTCTGAGATTGCCTACTGACTCGAATGATCCCGCGTGTGCACTGCCAACATTGGACGAATATCTTGCCCTGGTTAGGGGTGTTGGGGGAACCGAAATGGAGAGCCAGGCCGAGATCTTTCGCTCCGATACACACATGTTTGTTGCCCCATCATCTCTTGCTTAACCTTGGCTTACTTATAGCGAGATCTCAGGTCGGTGGGAGATTTGAGCGACCCGGTGATTGACGAATACTTGGACTTTTGTGAGATCGCATTGCTGAAACCAGGGAAAGATTGTACGTCACGTCCCATTTTTTCCTGATGAAGATTGGCCAACCGCAGGCAGTGCGAAATATTCTCGACGATTACTTTCCTCTGGGAAACCGAGCCCCAGATAGTATGCCGGCGAGCGTCAGACAGGCGCCTTTTCCACCGCTATTCGCAAATGAAGCGAGCAACGAGGATGCCACGCCGGTACCGCGTCCCGGACAGGTGTACACTATTTACAATTCACAGGACGTCCTGGGATCAATACCAGATCAGTATGAGGTGATTCTGAGCCGCGCTGCTCGGCATATTGGAGTGGGCGACGATTACTTGAGCGGTGTAACTGAAAAGTATGAGCGGCGTCTTGTACGTTGGTGGGAGAGTGAAAAGAGGAAATGCGTGGAAATTGAGGGGGAAGAGGGGGGATAACAATATGAACACAACTTAGAGTGTATACGGCATCAATAGAAATGACGACTTCGACGTGGGGGTCCTTGGAATGACACCCGGATCTTTTGTCATCGTCGACTCTCATCCACAAACTCCCTTCGGCATAGCCTGGCTTAGCTGCCCTTACTTAGCTGCATTGTATAGTGCTAGTCTAGTGGCACTACCGACCTGGCTTCCCGCTAGTTTAGTTTTCCTTTTTTGTGACAGTCGGCGCTAATTCCTCTTCATTGTCATATACCCTTTCAAATGTTCTAGTTATCCGCCGTCGTTCTTCGATCCCTCATTTCCCCCCTCCATCTCCTCCATCCCTTTCAATCATGCGCGCCCTATCTTCTATCTTTGGCGCCAAGCGGTCCGAGAAGCCATCTCCGGAGCCCAGTACCTCAACACTACAACCTACCCGCCCAACGCTGGCGTCCAAGAAGTCGTCCCGGATATTTGGCAGCATGTCTCGTAAACCGTCAGCCAGCGGCTCCGCTCTCCAGCTGGCGGATCCTGCTTCTCTTCGGGTTCCAGCGTTACCCGCATTGTCTTCCAGCTCAGAATCGTCAGCGGGGTCGCACAGCTTGACGACGCCCGGCGATGACGAAGGCCTTGTGCGGACTAGCAGCAAGGCCTCATGGAGGTCGTGGCTGGGGTCCAAGAAGCCCGTCGCCGCCGTCGTAAATCCCCAAGTACCTGGCGGGGAGTGGGATGTTCCCCGACAAGCATGGAAATCCCGCCCCCCTCCTGTCCTCCTCCCCCCGCCCTTTCGAGGTCAATCCATCGATGAAACCGACGAGGAATCTGAAGAGGAGGGAAGCTCGGAATCCTCATCGATCTCCCCGCCGCTGGCCACAGCATCCGCCCACCAGCAACCGCTCCCGCAATCCAGAGCAAACGTTCGTCCCAGGCTCAAAAATCGCTTGCGCCCAATTTTCTCGCCGCCGCCGCTTCTACACGTTCCAGGACAGGCCATGTACCCTCGGTCTAGTAACAAGCGTTCTTCATTGCTCATACAAGAATCCATGGAGTCCCGCATGTGCAAGTCTCGCTTGCTCAAGCGTGCCGAGCAGCCGCAACTCGCTCGGTTCCAAGAGCTCGAGCTTCTCAAGTTCCACGTGGACACAACCGTCGCTGATTGGCCATCTTGCCAGCTTGACGATCAAGCTCCACTGCCGACGTATCGCGTCCGAACTTACAGTCAAGGGCTGCAAAAGTGGGGCCTCCGGCCATGCTTCGAAGATCGGCTTGTTGTATGGACATCGGACGCCGGCACGGGAACAATCTCATGTGGGCCGGTGACAGGAACGAACCTTGGCGTTGCCGCCCTGGAGATATCAATGGCCCTCGACGCTTTAGCGGGCGCAATCGTCGATGAGGCGGAGATCGCCCTTATAGCTTCCGGATCGAGTACTTCTTTGCTCCTTCCAGCAGGTCAGTTACTAAAGTCGTACTCTATACATCGCAAACTAACAACGCATTATACAGCTTCTGGTGCTGTTCAGAACTCATCTATTCTTCCTTCACCTTTGCGCACGGCAAATAACACTCTGTCTTTGCCGTCAGCCATCCGGATCCGGTCAGCCACTGTCGCCGATATGGATGTATCTTCTGCTCCAGTTATTCGACGTGGTGTGCGTTTCGCCGATGACGACAAGGAAGACCAAATTCCTTTGGGCCATATTCTTCGCATCAAAAAGAAGAAGGAAGACAGAGCTCAGTTCTTGAGGGACGAGAAGGCGCGCAAGTTGCTTGCAAGCGAGCAGGCAGCGGAAAGGCAACTCCATGAAGCGGAAAGGATGCAGTGGGAGAAAGAAAGAAGGCAGTGGGAGATGGAGAAGAGGGCCGTTGAGGAGGAGAAGCGCAAGCAAACTTATGCACAGGAGGTCCTTCTTACCAGGCAGAGGCGCGAAGCTTCACGCTCAGGGTTCTACGTCCCGACCCCGGGGCGAGATACTGCCCGGCCCCAGCTCCGCGAATCAAAATCAACTCCTGCGCGTGACAGCTCCTATCTGCACCCCCACCGGCAAGCATCCGACCAAGCAGTAGGATACGCAGGATACGGATCTCAATATTCATCGCCTGCGAGTTCCAATCCGCCAAGCAACAACGGCGGCTCACCCAACGCCAGCGGTTTCTTCTCTCGCCCGGAATCCATTGGGTCTGCCAACACCACTCTGTCGTCGACCGAGGATGTGCGACAGAAGAAGAACGCCAGCAGGCGTACTTCGTTCGTCCCGGAACTTGCCCAACAGCAAATGTTTGCCGTGCCATATTTCCCAGTCTGGGGGACTCCGTATGCAGTACCTGCCATGCCACAGTACGCTAATTTAGACATGCCACTGTTGCCGCCCGCACCGCCTTTCATGATGCAGCAGGCCCGGCGGTCTCAATCTCCTCATTCGCAGTCACGGTCCCACAGTCGGTCTGCCTCCCCGAAGCCTGTTGGCAGTTCATCGCACAACGGCAGCTCAGATAGACTTTCACATCGCAGCAGCGTTCTCCCAGCCCGTCCAGATTCACTGCAGTACCACAGGAGGCAATCCAGTGACGATGCTATCTTGGCTTCCCAGAGACTCGCTGCGTCCTCTCGGCGAACCGGGAGCACGACGGACATTCACGACAGGCAGTCCGTCTCATACCACAACAACGGTTCAGGGCCGCATACCCCAGTGCATTTGAACCATCCGTCTTCCATGAGGCCACAGGGAGCGTGGGCGACCACATCTCTCCCTCGTGGGCGACCACCTGCCAGCCGAAGGGAATCAGTCATAACCTAATTGCATACCCATGGACCTGGAATCTGCACAAATCAATCAATGTACACCCACCCCCCACACTCATTATACCATTCGCACTCGTTATTCTCATGCATTTTCTGGATTCTGACTTATTACGTCTGCCTTATTATATGGCTTACTACCACATTCATAATCTCGCAAGCGTTCCCTATTTCACTTTTCTTTTTACATTCTTGAACATTGCCTCCTCATCATCAAATCCCCCTCCCCCACCCACTACATTTAGCATCTATGGCACCACGATGCGCACATTTCCATGTTATATCTTTTCGCCTCCACGTTTCTAGCTCGCACGCGTTAATATCATAGTGTGTAGGATATGTTGGACTCTAGAATGCATATATACACGCAAATCGGTCTCCAAAATTGGCTGAAATTGTACACATGGGCTTGACCTAAAGCAGACACTGCATACAAGTGGTAATAAACAAAAAGTCGATCAAGGTATAGGATATGATATGATAGTATGAGTACGCGGCAATGGAATCTAAGTCAGCAGGTCATGCTACACCACCCCAAGGGCCGCGAATTCGCCGGGCAAGTTGAATGTCGCGTTGCATGATGGTCACGCGCTTTGCATGTATCGCACACAGATTCCTGACGCGATGGAAAGCGTGTCAATAGCTGGCTGATACTGTAACAAATGGCTACTCACGCGTCTTCAAAGAGATGTACAAGATAGGCTTCGGTCGCTTCCTGCAGCGCGAGTATGGCAGAGCTCTGCCATCGGAGGCCAGTGTCATCGTCATAATTGTTCAGGTCTGTCACCATGTCCAGCGCGATTTCTCGCACCTGCGAGGACTTCAGCACAGGAAATGTGGGATAAAGTTGTGCACGTACCACTCTGGAGAAGGGGAGTTTTCTTATGAGCAAATCCGTGCTCTTCTGGTACTTGCGAATCTCACGCAGCGCAACAGTGCCAGGTCGGTACCGGTGCTTCTTTCGTTCTCGCTCCGGCTCTGGTCCTGATAACGCGCAATATAATTAGAAGATTATAGGCATATACAATGTAGGCACATACGAGGCTGAGCACGCGGTGCAACCCCTCCTGTACTCTTTCTGGCTGTCGCAGTCTTCTTCTTCTTGGCTGGTGGAGGCGTTGAATCTGAGCTGTCATCTTGTTGGCGCTTGGAGCCAGTGGCGACACTCTTTCGGCCCTTCTGGACTGTCTGAGCCATGGACAGGAAGAACGCAAAGCACGAGAGGGCAGGCGGAGGAAAGGGGGTTTGGGATAGTGTACGGTCACGCAAGTTCGGCTTACGGAACCAGTACCTGCGGCCCATACCGATCACTTCAAGTTCGCTTTCTCCGCAAAGGCCACATGAAACATTCTTGCTTCCTACCACCACTGTCTTATCGAGATGGCTCCGGTAATCACAGGATATTACAGATACACGGGTGAGCACCGTCACTTTCATTGAAAGAGCTGATTGGACCGACAGTTGTGAAGACATCTGGTTCGAGTGGTATGTAGATGTTAGGCTCCGAGTTAGCAATATATCTTCAACCAGTGATAAGGCATCAAGCCCTCCCGAACAAAGAGGACGGAAGTCCTCTGAAGGCTGCCCTAGCTCACGATGCGCTTGTTCATCCTGATCACCCTCTAAGAAACGGCAAGGAAGCTGGTATAGAAATGCACATGGGTGCGCGTCTAAGCATGCGGCGGATATCGAGAGATCACTGATTATCCATAGGCACCCTCCAAAACTACGAGTCCAGGCTCTTGTTCTCTTCTGCTCAGGTGGAATACGTCAGAGAATGGCTCTATGCCACAAAGATGACCAAGGAACGGATTCCCCTTCCATATTCCAACTGCCTCCTGGTGGAATCGGACTTGAGGAACGTGTCACCGATATTCTTTAACAACGGCGGAGAACTTCGGCAAGCATTGAAGGTAAAAAAAATACGTGCATGCGACGCGTTTGCATTCAGGGCCATTCCTGACATCCGTCAATCAGAAAATAGATAAGAATAACAAGCGTCTGAAGGGTGCAAACGATCCCAGACTTAAATCGCGACGCCAAACTTTTGAATTGGCTCGCACTTTCTGGATCGACAAAGTTGGCACATGGATGGCATGCGACTTTGAGGCTTGGGACCGGGATCATACGATGATCACCGAGTTTGGTTGGAGTACAGTTCGATGGGAAGATGGCAAGGAGGTCCAAGAACAAGGACATCTTGTGGTCGATGAACGCAAGTATTATCGCAGCACGTATGTGCCAAACAACAAGGAGGTGCGAGAAAATGTCCTTTTTCGAGATGTCATATTGATTCTGCAATAGCATTACAACTTTGGAGAGACCGAATACATCCCTAAGAAAGATTTCAAAAAAAGGATCCAAAATCTCATCGCAGATGCAAGCCAAAATGGCCCTCTTTACCTGATATTCCATGACCACAACCAAGATGTCAAGTGCGCCATAGTGCTACCCCATTTATCATTTCTGGCTGACTGCATTTTCCCTCATCAGATACTTCAAATCCAGAGAAGTCGAAGTCCCGCTGACTGGCCTCACATACCAGCTGCCTGATGCCAGACCTGATGACGGTCTGTGGGTTATTGACACGGCGGAACTCTTCTGTGCATTGGAGGGAGAATCTGGAAACGACAAGCGCAGCCTGGAACGCGTTTGCAGACTCCTGCAGATCCCAGTCGAGTGGCTGCACAACGCTGGGAACGATGCGCACGTATGTCTTAATTCACTCATTGCTAATCAGTTGAATTTATATACGAAACCAACGCAGTATACCATGCTTGCTGTGAAGGCGATGGCGTCCGGGGACCCTCTCGATATGCAACGCGAGCAGCGTTGGCCAAGCAACAGAGCGGGAGAGCTTGACCCCCAAAGGCCCACCGTTAAGGCCCAGTTCCTCCCGCACGAGGAGGACAGCGATTATTCGGACACTGAGGGCATGTTACCCTACAACGCCACTCCGGAAGAGCGAAAGGCCCTTGGTATCCCCGAAGAAGATTAAAAACGGTTTGGATTCATCATCTGTGGCGGAGGGTTGGTTGAAGCTGTCCTGTACGCGTCACTAGTTGTGCAAGTGTCAAAAGCCGTGTAAAAGCCGTGTAAAAGCCGTGTAAATTGATTTGTTCTGTACTTTTGCAAATGAACGAATATTTAAATCTCAAGCCATAAATGTAGGTATGAGCGTGCGTAATGATTTGCTGCACACAATGCCGGTCGCTCCTCATTTCTTCCGCTGCACCTTCTTCTTTGCCTGCTCGTCCTCGGTTTCACCACCATCGCCTTCATCATCTGACCGAGAATCATCAAGCTCGGCTGTGAAAGACCTGTACCGAGTTCAGTTAGCAAGCCTAGGCAAGAGGTGGAGGGATTCGTTACCGAATCAAGATACGCAGGATCAAGAAGTACCAGAAGCAGTTGAGGAGCTGCAACATGAAAATCGGGAAAAATATTTGATATTGCATCCACCAGGTCATCCACACGCCGGCTTCCGGTAGCCATTGTTTAGATTGGTCGCTGTGAGTTATCATTAAGTAGATGAACGGTCAAAAGAAACAAGTGAACATACGGTATAAGGTCGAATTCAAACCAAACGGACCACAAAATAACCAGGTTTTTCCAGTGCCGGAAATAACTGGCAATGTAGATAAATAAACGCCGACATTGAATATTCAGGTCCACTCACGTCCACAATACAACAAATATCGCAAATGAAACCGATTTGGCCCTATCGTATCTCATGTAGTTGAGTAGTTTTGAGAACTGTACGGCCTTCAGGAGTTGTAGCATTGTCAGAGGGAGAAGATTACGCACGGCGAGGAAAGAGTCTGGGAGATCCATGCTGAGATACACCGCGTTGCCAATCAAAGTCATATTGACAAGATAACTCCACCTGAATATGAATAGCCTCAGTTTAACATTTTAGTGAGCATACAAATGAGACTACACACCCAATCAACCAAAGCGTCACAATATGATGCGCAACGAGCTCCGCGTAATCTTTGCGCGGTTTTTCGAGGCCCATGATTAATACAAGTAGTTCTTGGATCCAGTGCGAAGCTTGCATGAGATAGTAGCATTTTAGTTCCGGCTGCATATCCCAGTGAGGGTAGTCTGGAAAAGACTATGTCAGGGAAGGTCGTTTGTGAGACAAGCAAACGAAGGACTGACTTATCCAATAGTATTCAGTGTTAAACCACCATGTTGGATGTTGGGACATGATGCGCTACGAAATGACGTCAAAGTCAGAACGGCAGATTACACCACTGATATACTCACCACGCCCCAAAGACCCATTACTCCGAAATAAAACATGGCATACCCTTGCTCGCCATATCTGTCCAGCTTGGACCGCTTCCTGAGTCCGAAGTATTTACCGATGCGCCGGAAGATCGTGACTGTCACGACCTGACGGACAAATGAGAAGAAGATGATATAATATGCGAGAAAGAGGAGGTCCAGGTAGCCTTTGGCATAGCGTGGGTCGCTGGCAGGAGACGTGGGGATGTGATGAGATATGAACATCAGGGGCGCAAAAGGGTTGGGAAGATCCTTCGCAATATATGGTGCCAACAGTTCCCAGTTGACGTACAGGACGACGGGTATAAGAAGTAACTTGAAAGAAGAGGCTAATGCCAAGCTCGTTAGCCCAGCAGTTCGATTCTGAGCGAGAAGTACGCGTACAAGGTTCTACAGCCCAGCGCAGTGTTTTGATATCTGACCACAGGCCATTTTTCGAGGTGGCTTGCATCTTTCGGCGAGCGACAATTGGGGACATGGGTGACTCGTACCCCCCCATATCGCCGACAGGCCTATAGTAGCACGTCAGCGCAGCGACCTTTAGCACGCTAGGTAATTGAACGTACGTTTGGGGTAGAAAAGGACCAGCCAGATGATGCTGAGGGTCCGTTCTACAGAGGGTTACTTTCAGTCACGCTATGTTTAGGCGCAAGAGTTCAGTATACGTACTCAATTCGTAGCATTCGTGCCGTGGAAGCCGCCCTACGCCGCACTTTGGAGGGAGGAGACGCAGACATGGTGGTGAGAACAGAGCGTGACGAGCGGAATAAAATGTCGCGCTAATGTCCGGCGCCGAGAATTTCAAGGCTGCTGCGGCGTGATACCCCAACAGTTCCTAACAGCAAACTCATTGGAAACTCCTTGGCAACTTGATCTCTCATACTACCATCTCGGGTGGCATCTGCGTGCTTGTCGGTGGGCCCATTTCACTGCTACAGTCATGTTCTCGTCATTGGGTCTATTCGCCAATCTAGCGTGTCCTGCAGGCTTGCAATGTTTACGCCCAAGCTGTCTCTACTCTCATAGAAGTGATTTGCCCCTGCCGCACAGTCTCAATATCCCCATCGAAAAGCCAAAAGCAACGCCAAGGCCAAATCACGTCGCGACTACTATTCCTGCCAAACGAGCAGCTACACACACTCCAGCTACACACTTCCCAGCCTCCTCGACTGCGGCCGGTCCGAGCAGCATTAGCAGTAATGCCACTGAGCCTCCCAGAAAACTTCAAAGGTTGGGGGTCACTGAGAAACGGGTCACTGCTACCAGCACATCTTACACATCTGTAATATCAATCGTTACATTGTCCGTCACTTCTCTCAGTGCTGAGATGATCGTGCAATTAGACTGGAGTGCCAATCCTCAAAGTCAATGCGGCTCAATCATTTATTGCTATCCCAGTCAGACAGGTAAAGTCAGCTATCACATTGCTCAACCAAGTCACCTCAATTTTCTGGGACAACCAAGGCTATGATCAAGAATTTGCACGATCATTTTGTCGTTTTGTACGGGGCGCTTCTGGAAAGCAACCCTCATCTTGCCGCTGAGCATACACTCCGTCAAGAAGAGGAGGTCTATAAGAAATCTACCAAGTTCACGTACCGCAATGTAAGTGTGGCCGACTGTGATATGGTTTTGTGACTCACCATTGCCCCTAGGCAGTCATCAGCTCAATATCGAACCTGAAGCGGAGAACAAGGCCTGATTCTATCTCTCATGCTTCTGTTGGCACCATAGATGAAGTGGCAGCTCGCGAAGAATCACGGAACAAATTGAGCTCCCTGCATCTCAGGCGAGAGAACCTCCAGCATATGATAATGACATTGGATGTCATGCGAGACTGGGGATACATCGTGGATATCCCTGCAGGCGAGGGGGGATCTGAACCTAACCGGGTAGGACACACGGTGAAATGCGAGCGCTGTAGCCAACCGTACATGGTCAAACCCTACGAACAGACCGAGGAATGTGATTACCACTGGGGTAGGCAGTACACGAAGGTCGTGGAAGGTGCGTGAGCGTAATATTATTGTATCGTACTGCTCATGCTAGCCCGGTCTTTAGGATCAGACAGAGTTCGCTTATATACGTGCTGTCTCCGACCAGTTTCTGACGGTGGGGGCTGTGTACGAGGGCCTCACATCTTCTACGAGAGTGATCCTGAAGCCTTACACCTGCGCCATGCATTCTCCGCTACTCAACCTAGCAATGCGTCTACTGTTCTGGACGTGGTTGCCATGGATTGCGAGATGGTGTATACGACTGGAGGCTTTCGTTGCGCTCGAGTGTCTGTCATTGATGGCACAGGAGCAGAGGTGTTTGATGAGTTGGTCCGTATGGACTCAGGCGTTGAAGTTGTGTACGTCGTTGTTCTGTTATCCTCCAGCTCAAAGCGACTAAATTAGATCGTAACAGCGACTACAACACACGGTTCTCGGGTATCACACAAGAGAACCATTCGAAGGCGGTGCTACCGCTATCCGCTATCCGCAAGTCGTTGTCCGTGCTCATTGATTCTTCCACCATTATCATTGGCCACGGATTGGAGAATGACTTGAAAACACTGCGAATGATACATCACAAATGCATCGATACTGCGATTCTGTTCCCGCACAAGGCCGGCGCGCCTTACAGACGATCACTCAAGGACTTGTAAGTTCAGCAATTATTTTTTGAACATCCAACTAAGCTGGTGAATTGGTAGAGCAAAAGAGCATTTAGGAAAGGTGATCCAAGCTGGCGGTCCAACAGAGGGCCATTCGTCCGTCGAAGACTCAGTCGCCACTTTGGATATGGTTCGATGGTATGTATTAAACAAGCCGAAACCCAAAGCCGCAAGCACAGATACAGTAGCGAAGGCTCGTCCATTGTTTGATTGAAGAATAGCATCTGGTATTGGTATGTGTGCGATATCACTCGCGCTCAATACATGCCAGGCATCATGGGGCCTATTACGATCAAAATGACTGGATGTGCACAGAGGAATACATCACTTCTAACCGTGTCGCGAGCCTAGTCTCGCCATCGTGTCTTCGTGATTCTCTTGCTCTTCCACACTGTCCGATTGTGTGACCTGAGCAACATCTTCAGCATGACAATACATTTGAGAGGCATTATTAAGACTGACCACCCGAAGGACAGACTTCTTGGATGACTCCTGCAACTCGCCTGCTATGATGAGTTCGTCCAATATCTGAATGGACAAGTTGTCAGAGAGAACCCCAGAGATAACGCAACGGCATGCCATACCGCATAAGCCTTCTGGAAGTTGAAAATGCTAACAATAGGCACATCAGTGTACCGTTGAGACAATTTTGAACTGCGGCTCACAGATCAAGCTCGCAGACCTAGTAATAGGTTAGCGGGAAGCACCGACACACGTAAATCGCAAACGCACGTTTCCGAAATATCTGTCCAGAACTTCGACATAACGGTGGATGATCTCCAAGGTCACCAGCTCATTGTCTCCCGATCCGATGCCGGTTACGAAGAACAGCGAGGCGTACCGCCGATATACCACTTTGGAATCTAGGAAGTAGAGCAAATGTTGAGCGGCCTT
Source organism: Athelia psychrophila (assembly GCA_001630335.1). Taxonomy (NCBI): domain Eukaryota; kingdom Fungi; phylum Basidiomycota; class Agaricomycetes; order Atheliales; family Atheliaceae; genus Athelia; species Athelia psychrophila. The sequence continues at coordinate 593,926 of KV417484.1, read as the reverse complement.
GAAAGGGTGCTGGGTTGGACCAAAAGCGTACCCTTATACTCTAAGAAGTTGCACATGCGCGTTCGCCGTGCCAGTACGAGCTGGGTGACATCCTTGACGATCTTCGCCTTTGTCTTTGGCGGCAGCGTTGTGAACCACTTAGCGAGGCGAACTTTACCTATGACTGTCCGGTGAGTTTATTGTGTGTGTATGTATGAGCGAATGTACAAGCCTTGCCGTGATACAAGGAGAATGTAGTTGATCATGGTTGCAGGAACCCAAGTCACAAGTGTAGACTCCGCCACGCCGATCACATACTAAGTGCTTGACGCGTACTTCCTCATGCAGGTTCAACTTGTGTTCACCGCCCTGTTCTGCTCCCAATTTCCTGCAGAGAACATTGCTATAATTTTCATTATTCGATATAGTATTAACTAAACCGTGCATTATCGAGATTCGCATGAGTGGATATTTGCGAGGAAAATGCCCAGGCTTTTTGTCCTGGGCTATATGCATAATCACACTTCATAACAACTAGATGGCTAGTAGCAAGACTCCCCGGATTACATCAATGTTCTGCTCGCTGATCTCGTGGAAGTGAGGCAGGGGGCGAAGGATTCAAAAGGCCGAAGATAAAAGAAGATAGTAAGCTCTTTGATTTAAGCCAACAGCTTGCTGCGCGCCGATAGACATCGACACACTGCAGCGCTATGAGGGGATCTCCTTTCAAACGCACATGATACTCAGACAGCGATCAAATAAGAAGTGATTCGAATTAAGTATAACCTTGTAACAATACAGTGGTAACATATCTATGTTGAATTCCAAAGACCTGGGTAACAACATCAGCATTCAGTTCCGAGGAAACAGAGTAGAAAAAAGTATGGTCATATTAGATCAAGAAAAATATTCACAGGGCTCCACCCAATCCCATGGGATGTATGCGGGGGATCCCTCACAACCACTTTTATAATCATTCCAGCCCCAAAAGGAATGCAAACGCACCTTTATATACGATAATGCAACCTATCACGGTAGTCCGCCTCGTTTATGGAGTTTTCGCGATGTAATAGCCGGCTTTTGTGCAATTGCCGTTGGGGTCTGGACTGATGGGAGAGGCGCTGCTGGTGTGGTTGTCAGAGATATACGCTCTTTGGCCTGATGCCTGCGCCGAGTCCAGTAGTCGAACACCCATGTCTGGATTAAACCGAATGTAGCCGAGGAGACCCAGTAGATCACGACGCCCTGGCGGAGGATTAAGAACAAAGCATAACGGGCATAAACGTGACACTCACTCCAGGCATCGTAGCAGCCCATACGACACGGATTACGGATATGAATCTTAGTGAAGGCTTGACAATGGTGCCCCATTCAAGCTTCATCGTACCGGCTTCCGCGCGCTCGCGAAGCTTCTCGTTTGCAGCAGCCTTTTCCCCCCGCTGTGACGCAGTCATGAACCATGTAGAGCTCTCGACGTTGGCCAAGGTAATCAAACCAAGGACAATGGGTAATGTCATCGTTGAATCTACGTGGGAGAGATTGGACAGCGTCAAAAAAGATTCCATGTCTAGTGGTGTCGGGGATTGGCAGAGACGGCTGACAACAAAGGTGGAGCCGAAGAAGAGTGGTAACTGGGTTATAGCAGGTAGTAGGAAAGTCATGCGGGGGCCGCATTTATGTTCCACTAGCATGCGTTTCTGAGCAAGGTTGATCTAGGATGCTGATCAGCATACGAAAGGATTGCATAAAACAGGCCACGCACAATCTTCGACGTTCGCTCCTTCACCATATGATTAATTTTTGCGTTAAGCTGGGCCTTCTTTTCCGGGTTTTTGAAGGTATCCTTCGGGACGATGAAGTGGCCTTCCTTCTTGATATCCTCGATTACTTCAGCCTGTACTTTGGGAACCATCTTTTTCAACGCTGGTGTCACGACGTCCTGTAGTCTCCATCGACGTTGCTGGGCCTGCAATAAAATTCTGAGCATGAATTTGCCGTTCAAGGTGAACATACGCACCCATAACGAGAAAGGAAGAGTGAAGACTAGCCGGGATACGACGGTGACCAAGATTATTGTGGTTGAGTAGGGAGGGAAGGCGGATGGCAGGGGTAATGCCGTAGCTAAATCTAAGAAACCATCGGCCACGGAATCCACCGCAGAGCTCACAAATGTTCTACGAGTTATGTCGGTCCGAGTGGCTCTCTGTAAATGAGACGGTCGTGGTGAAGAAAGCACAGCACGCCTGGCTACGAAGAACATCAAAGCAGGCGCGAAACGCGTCTCGGTACTTTTTGCTCTGACTACCGTGATTTCTCCAATCTTTGACAATGATTTATGTTATGCATCTCACTGCCGGTGGATGATATCGGTGTTGCGCTCATAGAGAAACGTGGAAGCATGCGGTGCAATACAACATATCATAGCATCCTAGTGTAAATCTGGGGAGTCTGTCATCTCCTCGTCCCTCAGTAGTACAGCCAAAGCCCTCCTACCCTCTAGAACTTCATCTCGTGAGGGTACTGGCCCTTGGAGAGCCCCCAGCTCGCCTTCAAGTACTTCGCCAGGTGTTCCGTCTTTTTGATCGACGCAATGATGGCCTTGTCGATATCCTTCTGATCGGTCGACTTGGCTGCGGGGAAGGGCTCCTTCTCCTTGGGCTTTCCCTCAGAGAAGAACTCGGCTTCCGCCGATTTGGGGCCCTTGGTAGCGGCTTTCGCGAAGTAAGAGTCGTTGATCTTCTCATCGACCTATAGACATTTGGTCAGACGCCTTGTCAAATGAAACAATCAATATCATGACGCACATTCACTCCCTCGAGCTCAACCTTGGTCGTGGTGGCGATGACATAGGCCTGGTTGACTCGTCGCAGGGGCACACCGTTGACCTTGAAAGGTCCCGTCACCAGCAATAATCCACTCTCCAACTGCTTCAAGAACACAACCCTCTTCCCTCGGAAACGACCCGCGAGCAGGATGAGAATGGTACCGGGGGTGATGGTGTTGCGGAGGTGGGTAGGCTTAGGTGATTTGCGGCTCTTCTTGGGCTGGCGCACATCCTCGGCGGGGTAGAATCGGGGGGCTTTGGATGTGGGAACGAGACGCGTGCTGCCGTTCTTCTCTCCGCCAACAGTGACCTCCTTGTGGGGAGCGGTCTCCTCTACAGCGGGCTTGTCTGACTTTTTGAGGCCTTTGAAGAGGCCGCGGCGCGACGAGACTTGGGAGCGCGAGAGACGCCCAACGCCGGGTGCGATTTCTTTGCTGCGGGCCATCTAGAGATCCAAGATATCAGTAAATGAGGATGAGACTGAGAGCAGAGGTTCAAAGCAAGCAGGCGGCAGGGGGTTTCTGGGTGATCAATCCGTCATCCAAACGTCGACCACAACATCCAACGTTTCTGGGCCAATCCAGCTCGGATTGCCGCAGATCATAACTCATATGCGCAGCAAGGGGGCGTAACAGAGGCTTTGGAGATAGAAACTCACGTCGTGGGTGGGGTCTTGAGGCTGATTTTGCTGGTGGCTTTGAGATTCGAGGCTTTGGGCGGCGGCTAAGCAGTGAGCTGATTTCCTTTTTTGGACCACCCCTCTCCGTAGCGCAAGTATTGATTAATTCCAAAATATGTTCTGGCACCCAATCATTGCTCTTTGAGATCAGGTTTATTTCTTGAACAAATAGTATAAATTCGATTTACTGCAAATGCGAGACACTGAGCCATATGTGCTGCCTTGTGCTGCCTTAAGCCTCCAATTCAAAACTTTGGGGGGTAGCAGAGTGAATGAAGACATGCCACTATTAGTCTATCGCACCGGAAATATCACAAGTAATGCAGCTCAATCCTAAGCACACGAAAATTCTGCTCTAGCAACCGCCAACGCCCCGATGCTGACAATACCAATTGTGGAGGAGAGTCCGGTGCTGCCATTTAACTAGTAACCCCTTTAGTTACAAGGCGGCAAGCATTTATTAATTTCAATTATGTTCCAGCACCCAACTGATCTCCACCTTTGAGAGCAATCTCTATTTCTTTAACAAGCAGAATTTCAGTTAAATTGATTCAAGTGGGAGGAGGTGGGAGGCTACTGTTGATTTGCCTTTCAGTCGGAAGTGCGGAGGCGCGGAGGCACTGATGTAGTACGGAGTTCTTGATTAGATCACAGTACAGCAACCGCGTCCGACTCGATCATCCAACGTTCGTGACTCTTCACTCGCGCTTCACCAGTGGTCAACATGAGCCCCTCGCAGAAAAAGGGCGATACCCGACCTGTAATTTGGCTCGACATAGACAACACTCTGTACCCAGCCAGTGCCAAAGTTGCGCATGCGATGGGCGAGAAGATCCACGGTACTCGCTCAGTCTGTCACGTTAGTCGGTCTCAGCTCACCCATGTCCCAGAATACTTCTTCGAGAACAGTATCGGTGTATCTTCAGAGGAACTAGCTCATCTTTCCGAGCAGGAAGCTACAAAATTAAGGCATGAGCGAGCAAGGGACTTTCACGGGAAATACTACGCCCAGCACGGCCTGGCACTTCGGGGCCTGGTACTCCATCACAGCGTCGGTACACATCATATCTTGTGCTCCTTAATTCTCGTAACCTTATGGATGGCCCGCAAGTGTAGATGCCACAGAATTTGATGAGAAATGCGATCAGGCGCTGCGACTCGAGGACATGATCAAGCCTGACGACGCCGTCATTCAATTACTAGATGACATCGATCAAAGCAAATATCGAATCTGGGGCCTCACCAATGCATATAAATATGTTGGTCGCATATTTGTTTTGCTTGGCCCTTCACTGACATGCACTAGCACGCCGAACGGGTTCTCGAGATTCTGCAACTGAGGCGCTTCATTGAAGGACTCGTGTACTGCGACTACACTAAAGCGGGGGGCGACTTACAGGACCTGGTCTGCAAACCGGATCCAGGATTCTACCACAAGGTGAGCCTGAGTAACACTTTCGTGGTGCAGATGCTCATGAATCGCAGGCGAACGTCCAAGCGAACGTCACAGATCCTTCGCAGAGCTATTTCATAGACGATAATCGCCGGAACATAGACGCTGCAAAAGACCTGGGTTGGGGCCATTGCGCACATCTTCACGAGACTCGTCCAGAAACACAGGATACTGCTGGCAACGGCGCCCAGAGCATTGTGGAACATATAGGGAGTACGCGAAAGGCCGGCGCATTAGCCAACGACGCTGTAGTCATCAGTAATTTACAAGAGTTGCGGGCTGTTTGGCCCGAGGTATTCAAGAAATGAAGTGCGGGCCAGATTATCCGCGATGCAAATGCATGAGTGAAGTGTGATAGGTGCTCTAGTCAAACAGCGTAACTGAAACAACCTGTGATGATTCTGTAACTTCCAATATGATGCCATCGTAGCCATGTAAACCTGAGTTTCTCGGTGAGTTCCTTTGGATTGACATCTGCCGTGATGCTCACGAGTCTTTGATGAAGGCAATGTAACGCCATCCTCTTCGTCAGTGCGATCCAGCAGCATGGAGGGCGGTGGCTCTCTTGGGCTAAGGAAATGGCTGATAATTTCAAACTTCACCAAGGAGATTTCAATGATTGTTGCAACGTGTCAATATTTGCTACTCACTCTGTCTTCAAATCGCATTCGGGGCGGTGTATCTGTGAAATGTGAGTTCGACGACAAGCTAAGAAGCACATATCAGTTCACCGTCCTCTTCGTCCTCGGGTGCACCCTCTATCTCCCAAGGACACCGCTTGTACAGTTGGAATAACGGCGAGCCGGGCACGTTCGTGTGTAATATTACCTTGCGTACTATATGCGTGCTTCCCGATATGAGAAAATCGACGCCATGTTGGAAGTAGTTGTAGAAATCTGAAGCAATGTCAGTAAATGTTTTCAATAATGCACAGCAGATCGCACAGTCCCCTTCATTGCTTTCTTCCGACGCGCGACTTGTAGAATGAATTGTCATTCTGTCGTCTTCCTTGTAATGTACTCGCAGCGGGGGTCCGAAGTCGACATTGAGATCCTGAGCTGTTGTGTAACCTAATCGTATGTTTATTGGGGGCGTAGAGGACGGGTATAGATGAAATGTGACGCCTTCGTTCACCTGTTTCACGTTAGTTCCAGAACATGACAATACCAGATCACACACCTTCACCACCGCCCGTGCAACATCTCCATACATCACGAGACACTCGCTGACTTCCTCCAGCGCGTCCCTTTCTTGGCCATTTTCACTCTTCTGGCACACCACAATCTGCTTGACTTCCTGCGTGCGATCCTCGGGGTGGGCAGCCACGCCCTTCAGACTCTCTTCGTCAAAGGCTGTATATAAATGAACATCAATAGGAAGAGACCTCCGAGAAGTTTTGGATACTCGCTAAAAGACACGCCCGGATACCGTAGGTCGTCCCCAGGATATGTCGGCCCGAATGTTCGATTGACCCCAAGCCTCACTAGCACATCCTCCGGAGATGATAAGATCGCGTCTTTATACCGAAGCGTCAACGGCGGGCTAGGGTCACGTAGCTTCCTCAGCGCGATCGTGTGTAAGCGTTGATGGTAGCCCGAGAACAGAAGATCAATGTGTGGTCGTAGATGCAAGATAATGGGCGTAGTGCATGATGTGTCGGGGTCATATTTGATGTCCACCTGGGGGTACTGGTGCGGCAAGCGACGTATAGTGTCCAGAACGTTCCACAGCGACGCTCCTAGGTCGAAGATCTGTTCATTCAACAAGTTAGCGGGTGAAAGAATGGGTGTGGTTCGAGCATACTCCAATACCAGAGCCGGGTCTGATGTCAAGGTCTGAAGATAACATATGAAGGATTCAGGAGAGATGGTAAGATTATGGTGAGCTCTTGGAAGTAGCACTTCAAGCACTCAGCACTCAGGGGAGACAACCCAAAGTGGGGAGTTTCCGCCTAGAAAGACACCGCGCAGTCAGACGCGACGAACCTCTGCTCCTCACCGTCTTGTCGCGTTAATTGCGCGTCTAAGCTGCTTCGAATACTGTCTCTAATAGCCTACTCTCACTTGAATGGCAGACCCTCGGCAGAGGATAATAATCAAGGTACTGGCGCAACGATCGAGTTGGGAATGATAGTTGATTGCAAGCAAAAAGGTCTTCCGGAAATATAGTCATTCCCTTGGACCGGATGCCTTGAATGGAGTAGAGCATATTTTGAATGACTGCGAAATACCGGATGATGAAGTCGAGCATACGGTTGAGGCTTTGGCAACAGAGTATAACAAACAGGACGGTGCGTAGTCGCCGAAGATCCTAGAGTACATTAACCCATGCCTTGCCAGATGCTGCCATGAAAGTTTCTATCGATATTTTGAAAAGGGTCTATGAAAGTCTTCAAGATCAGGGGGAAAGGACGCATGAAGGATCTAAGGAGACTCTTGACCCAGACAGTCACTTACACGTCGTGGATGCGTTCGAAATGCCTCTTTGGCATTGGTCTGGAGAACGTGGTACATTTGAAAAGCGAGTTGAATGTTATTTTACATATTCCCGTACTGATTTAGTAAGATAGGGCTTCAGCGCCGCTAACCGTCTCAGGATCTGCCGACTCACGCGTCATGGCGATTCGGAATCGTCTCAACATCATCAAGCAAAGCGTTCTGCGGAATGAGCACTTTGCCCCTTCTACCCTCCCATCCCGGGACCGCGAGCGTTTGGTCACCCTCAAATCCACAAAACAACTCCTTGGTCGTGCTGGAGAGCGTTTCCTGTTGCTGGGAATGCTGACGCACAGCAAGGAAGGTAAACTGTGTGTCGAAGATTCAGATGGCAGTGTGGAGCTCGATTTGACCAAGTTGGTTAGTCAAATTCATCTGGCTGCATCAATCATAAGACGAATTGTAGAACCTTGATAGGATGAGCCTGGAGAAGGCCTATATACCGAGGGATGCTTTGCCTTGGTTGAGGGTGAGTATACTGAGGACGGCACTCTTGAGGTCGTAGCCTTGGGTCAACCCCCGTGCGAGGATCGCCAAACTGCTCGGTTAGTAGCTAGCATCCCCCGATTTTGCATTGGTACCAACCCCACGCAGATCCATTTATGGGCACATTGATTTTTTAGGTAGAGGAGCAGTGTCTCTCCTTGAAGATGTACGTCTTCAAAGTTTCGCTCCAGCTTTTTTGTTCAATCATGCCATCATTACAGGCTCAACTTTCTGCTCGGGTTCAGCAAGAACTGCCAGACCTGCATTTCTTTTTCCTCTCCGACGTATGGCTTGATAACCCACAGACATTCGCCGGGCTGCGAAAGATGTTCGACAATTGCATCGAGAACGATTTTATTCCAAAGTTAATCGTATTGTGTGGTAATTTTACCAGTCGATCCATATCACAAGGAAATGCCCGTGACGTGCAGCGATACCAAGGTGAACAATGCTACATGTCGCTAGCGAGCAACGTCTAATTTGCTACTTCTTTGAGACAATTTTGATTCACTAGCGGAGCTCATTGGTTCCTATCCAAGCATCAATGATACAACACACTTTGTTCTGGTGCCAGGCCCGCTAGACATCACTCGAAACTCCATCCTACCCCGCCGACCACTCCTTTCCTCTTTCGTGTCCCGATTGAAAAGTAGAGTGCAACACATGCATGCCGCCAGTAATCCCTGTCGAATCAAATTTTGTGCGCAAGAGATTGTTATTTTCCGAGAAGACACAATGGCAAGGATGCTACGCAATACTGTGCGTGTAAAACAGGCGGCGGAAGGTGATGACCTGCGGAGATTTGTCAGTTGACATTGATATTATGATGATTGTAAGAGACGCTCAATTTCTCCATATAGCTGGTATCCTCCATCCTGGACCAGAGTCATTTGACGCCTTTGACGCTGAGTATTCAACCAACACTGTCGGACTACGATCACTCCTTGCGTCTATACCCACTACCCACAGTCGTAAGCTTAGCACTCTATCGACATACATGTAGCTCACGCTATCCTTCCAGGTGGTTCTCGCAGACAAGTACGACAAGTACAAAATGACATACTCTGGCTGCCATGTTTTTAATCCTGGCAGCTTTGTCGGAAAATCTTTTGTGTTCTCAATCTATGCTCCATCCACTATTAGCTCGGAAGAAGGGTACGTCTAATTGCTATATAATATGAGTTGAAGCTTAGTAAAATCTAGTGTTTTGGATGTCGAACAAGAAGAGTAAATTAGGGTGTGGTTGCTGGTGGAATGGATATCGTTGCAAAAGGTCGACTTGAAGCTGACTCCTCCCATTGCAGAGAAGAACACCAGCCATCTCTGGAGCTTCGCGCTGACTCAATTGCTCCATTGACTTCTGCCAGCGGCGGTTGGGTAGTTAACCAGGACGAAGTGCCGAACAGCTGACGACTCAAATCGAGAAGCTCCTCTAATGTGTCCACTACGTCGTTTAGGACCTGCAGATAGAAGAAACAGGTGAGACTATGGTTCATAACATAGGTTTCCAGCAATCACCTCGCTTTCTGCGAAAGCGTACACCAACGGAAGCCCCATTTGGGCACCGCCGCCGGCCTGACGTCGTTGACCTATTTGTTCCTTCACATGACGTTCTAACTGGCTGAGAGCCTGTCTAGAGGACGGAAGGAACTGTGGAAGAGGCTGTCTTGCCTTAAAGACATGTTCGCAGGCGAAGAGGGACACGCATACACAAGATATCTGTGCAGCCAGGCCAGAAATCAGCGCCACTTCATCAACGCAATTTTTATAGACCTACGAGCTCACGACGCTGTTGAAATACAGCAGAGACAGTCTCCTTGCGAGGGATGTTCTCTCGGACTTTCCGAAGGCCCGTCATTAGATCAAGGAGCTTTTGCAGCTTTTCGACAACCCTCCCGTAGCGCCGCATCGGTTTCTGAGGAAATTAAGAGGGAACTCTCAAAATGCAGACTGCTGAACTCACAGGCACCAAACTCAGCTCATCATTCATAACTATGATCAGTCTCGACAAACTATCCAGTGCGTTTCGGATGTGAACCTCAAGCTTCAATGTTTTTCGTCTGTCATGCGGCGTGAAAGCCTGGTTTGGGTTATCGAACATATCGCGCCCCAAAGTTAAGTATAGTTGGCTCAATAGACCAAGTGTTCGGCTCGTGTGGTTGAGGAATAAGACCTAGAAGTCAGATGTAAACCAAATCAATGGAAATGTTAAATGACTTACACGACAATGACGAGGAAAGACCAGACTGTTCATGATAAGAGCGGCGATTATCCCTAAACTGATTGTCAAACCTCTGATGAGGGCAAGTTCTGTGAATAATCAGGGTGGGTTTTGTCGAAGTTGTAGTCTTTGCCACTCACCGATGATTGGACGTTCCTGAGATGGGGTCAGATATTGGGAAAATACGATAGGAGGCAGTGTGATATTGCTGCAAAGGCGTCAGAAAACAGTGGGAAAGTGATGTCAATTGGGGGGGGGGGACACGAACCAGACAACACCCAGCGAAGGGATGCTGGTATTTATTATGAGCCAAGATATAGGTATGTCGGCCAGCTGAGCTCAGGTCAGACATGATTAGATAAACCGCAGGTATGGCAAACTCACCGTGATCATTGCGACGAGGCCGTAAGGATTAACATGACAGATCAGCCAAGTCTTCGACAATAAATAAACACAGATAGTCCATATCAAGGGTGCAGGAGACACGCACTATGTACGCGTAAATCATTCCAATAACAGTTCCTGACTGCTCAGAATCAGGCGACGGTATTGTTCATCGTGCGAACTCACTTACTAAGCGCAAATACCCGACGCGCCATGTAGCCCCGGCTGTGTGGTCAGCATGCAATTCATTGAACTCGTGTAGTCGTAATTTAAACAAAGCAGGAATACGCACTGTTGGTTTCCAGCACCCAGACATAGCTAAGCAACGCCCACTGACCGTGCCCATTCAGGAACAGCTCCCGGCCTGCCATGTTCATTAGTTTGGGACCAGGACATTTGATCCAATGAAGTACTCACCTGCCGAGCCAGTAGGAAGGAATGCGGGAAGCCCAAGAAGGGTGACCCCGAATGCGTTTTTCAAAGCATGTCGCAAGTGGCTAGAGTGTTGGATTGCTCTAATAATCTTCGACGCACATAACCGTATTTGAAGAATCCTCCTGTCTCTCCATATATTTGGTATCATACGAAGGGCTCTGGGAAGGGAGGACGTTCTTCCAATTCTTGGGATGTGTTCTGAAATTGGGATCGACAGGATTGGATCGTTGTCAGGAATATTGACGACTCCATATTGTTCATCTATGCCTTGGCGTACCTCTTCCGCGGATAATGATGTATCGACGTCGGGTATGTCAGCGGCAGCTGTTCCGTCGCGTTCGTCTAAAATGAATGCATGTGGGGCAACTCCGAGCCAGGCAAGCGAGAAACGTGGGTGCCACAGTCGATGATTAGAGCTTTCGTAAAGGCATGCCACATTATGTGCAATATGCAATGCATGTTTCACCTCTTGTGCCATCTAATTTACCGGTTAGTTGTGCATATAAGTAGCGGAAGTTATGATGTTCATGCCTGCAAGAGAGATATTATGAATAGACACATGTTCAGAAACGCAGGGGAAGATTCATCCGTGTTCGAGGGTGCACGGTGCTGCATGTAATCATCCGCAATCTGGCGCAAGTCCGACCGAGCCTTTTGGCTTGCAGAAATCAAATGATCCTGTGCGACCCGGACCGCATCTTTCTCCGCCAGCAAGGAAGACTTGGTCCATTTTGTGCGGTGATACACCTCTGCAATAATTTTCTGAGTAGCTTTCATCGAGGCCGATATAGCATGTCCGAGCTCTAAAGCGGGAGCTCGGAGTGCGTCCACGGTGCTGTCTTGCATGTTGCTTTCCATGAATGAAGATCGAGGGAAGGCCAAACCCCAAGAGAGTTCGCGCCGGACGTTCTCCACTATGCCTATTAGTGGCTGGATAGATTTAACTGTGATTTTTTATTAGCTATTAGACAATACACGGAAGTGCAACTCGTACCCCCGACCCGGCCGACACGAAGTTCGAAGTTTGTTTGAGAATAAATGACATTTAATGCCACAGATTCTTTCAGAAGACTTTCCTGAAGCGATTGTCGTTCTTGGCTTGTGTTGGAAGCTCCAGAACAGACGTTGTCTAGACTCATCAAGAGGCATTGTTCTAAGTGCGCCAGCGCGGTAGTCGCTTCCTCCGCAAAGTGCGTGGAAGACCAGCGTAGAATAAGCATGCTCGAAAAGAGACAAATGCAGGCAGCAGTCAAAGCTATCCATAGAAAGTTGCCAGCCACTGACAAAATATTCTGGCCTCTGGATGTTAGTGGCTTGAAGGAATGTACGCAAGAGCACATAAATGCCGCATCGCACTCACATCCGTCCTTTCGGGATCCGATGTGAGGATCCATATAGCGCTAAAGCAGCATATGCGTGTGCTCAGTTGCAATCGTGGTAGGCGGCTTTTGGCCCAGCCCGCTGATTGTCATGTTAACGGGAATACGACTGTCGCGTCCAAAATACAAGCGTACCAAAAAAGGAGATGGCCACGAGAGATACGGCACATATAATCCTTTGATCTAATGATCTTGGAGATAAAGAGGCCAAGTATCTGGCGAGAGAGGAGACGGCAATGCCAAGGAGAGCCCCTGTGCAATTTAAAAGGGTGTCTTCTATCTGACAGGAAAGGTTCCCCTGTACTGAGAATACCAACTCTTTCACAGTTAAAACTAGAAATGCGGAGCTTCCTCCAAGCACGGAGAAAGGACGTGTAACGATTATAGTCGCGCAGAGAAACGTAGATAGGACTCGAGCAATTGCGCGCCTGGAAGCAAGGTGATGCAAGGTGGAAAAGTTTGGCCGTGGCATAGGTCTAGATGGTGTTTTAGAGATGGAAGGAAACATTCTTCAATGGCATGATGGAGGTTTACAGATGAGGAAGCGACCGGTTTAAATTGGATTTGCGCAACGGCACCGGCGCCGGTGCACGTTGGGGCACGTGACCTCAATGGCCTCCTGGCATTCGCGTGTACTGTCATCATTGACTTCGAGCAGCGCTCTCAAGTGCACTTGTGCATATACACAGGCCAAACACAGACATCATATACACCTCTTCAGCCGCTCCTTCTAGATTTCTATATATTTTCTACTCTCCGTTCCTTCTTCCAGAATTCCTTCACCTCCGTCCAATTCGGACCTACACATTGGGGAACCCACCACTTGCGCGCAGACGAGTATGGTCTATGTCATTCTCTTCCAACTTGTCAACACCATCTTTCTAGTGACGCCTACAGCATCGCTATGGGCCAAAGCATTGATTTGGATGGCACGCACTGTCACCATACTGGTCGTTTTACGGAATTTTGTTGCACCCTATGTTATAGGACGTGTCTCGAACCGCATACGAGTGCGCAGCATTAGCTTGCGATCCATTCGTGGCATATACTTCAGGAAGGGCGCTCGTACTTGGACTATTGATCGAATAGGAATTTCCTACCGCGGTGCCTCGGGGAATGCTTCAAATCGGTTTATTGTCAAGATTGAAGGGCTGAAGGTGGATATCGGGAGAGAAGGACGTCCAGAGCAGATATCCACTGCCGAAAGGAGAAGGAAGAGGATGACACTTTCGGACCTCGACCCGTCTCCTTTGGCATTTCGCATATGGTCCACCATGGGCCTCGTCTATTGTTGTATGGAGCCCTACTTGCGACCCATCATCCGATCTATCACAGTAACATGCCTCCGCATCATCATACAATGCCTACCAGCTGTCTCACAAGCACTGCACTTTGACCTTGGATCCGCCGAAATCACGTTTGCCGATTCCCCACAGAGCTGCATTCGAATCAAGGAGGCCACATTGCACACATTGCTCAACTTTACGCAAATGGAGAATGCCATGTTCACCGAAGACAATGACACGAATGCATCTACGAGACGCGCTGGCTCTCTTAGCATGGCTGCGCTGAAGATCCGGCTGACGAAAAGTTTCGGAAGGACCTGGGAGAAAGCTTGGGGGGAAACCCGAGGGGCTGCATCCGTCAGAGTTACCTTAAAGGATATTTCAGGCCTCGGTCCTTTGTCAAAGTTGGAATCTAGTGAGTATTTGCCCATCAATCTACTGGCTACTCATTTCTCATTTAAACAATGCTACCTGTAGTATCCACCAAACCTTTTCTCAGTGTTCCCGGATCAATCGACTTCACTAGCAGTCTCAGTTTCAGTCCCAGTCTGGGCACGATTGATGACCACAGTCTCATTGTTGACTTAAACCTAGGGGACGTCCACGTATGCGCCGATACATTACTCTCCCTTCTGGCGACTGTTCAGAATCAACAAGACCCTGAGATCATGTCCCCCGTCTCTGCTCCAGCGCAGCCCAACTCGCCACCTCTCAGTCCAATTCTTGCAGCTACCATGTCCCCAATCATGGATACGTGGCGATCAGTGAGTTGTGGATTTAGTATTTCACGTTTGGTTTGCTGACAGCTGCACTTGCTCTAGGCCTCTAAGCGATCCTCTCTCCTTCCGCTCAGGACCTTACGAAAAACTCCAAATCGCGCTGTGAGTTTCTATGGTTGAAGGTAGTCGCTTTACTTATCTTGCCATTTTACCGCAGATATGGGCTTCAAAATTGGATAAAGCCCAGTTCCGGCTATCTTCTTTGGCGGTTTCCAAGCTATTGGCGACGGGAGAAAAATACGAGGCGACCATTCTAGATATCGCAATTTGCGCTGGACTGAGCAGTCCCGATCAAAATGCGTTACACTATCAACATTTCGGCCGCAGAAAGACTGCGTACGATAAACTAGACCCTGAAGTCTACCAGTGCGGGATTTCTGCTCAAAGAGCCCACATTGACAGAGCGGAAACCGATGGTCATAGCCATTTGCGGGTAGTCTCCATTGGTCGCTCAGGTCTCGATATCGTTGTTTCGCAATGGCCACATCCATGGTTCAGTGTCTCGCCGTTTATGAAAAGCGACCCAAATGCTGCTTTCTTAGCCGCACACCTCTCAATAGGCAATGTTGAGATCACCGAACAGTTGGAGGCTTTGCAGCGACTCGTAGCATCTACAAAACCCTCAACACCATCGTCAAGCCATCCATTCTCCATGCCCTCCATGTTGTTACCCATGCCAAGACTCGCGCTGTCACTCGATTTTGGCAGCTTTTGTGGACGCCTGATATGCGTAGACGAGAAAGTGGGGCCATTCGCTGTGGAAGCGCGCACGGACGGTTTCGCATGTTCATTTAACTCCGAATTTATCGCCAACTCGTACTCGGCATCGAGGCCAGGGACGGCTCCTCCACCCGATGATTGTACTCTTTTGCGGATGGCGATTGAGATACTGTTTGTTTCAAAACCCGCATTCATGCGCGTGCGGTTCGACCATCAGTTCGGAGGGCACAATCTTAGCCCTTCTGAGACCAGTGACCTTGGGGAATCCCTTATATCATTGGAAACCATCGAATTTATTGGGCGAGGCAATGCTAGTGGCACCGTCGGTGATGGAGTAGCAAGGAACGTATCTATTGATACGTCATCATTGGTTCTCGATTTGCATGGATCGACGGAAGGCCCTCTAGTAGTTCACGCCGAGCCATCAGCGAAGCAACCGGACACCTTCAATCCAGCTAGCAGACGAAGTCGCCAAGAACCTTTTGGCGATGGTACCAAGCATCTAGTTACGGCAGGTTTTGTTGAAGCCGTCGTATCTTACCGAACACGGCATGCTGAAACTAGCGTAGACCCTACGCTGGTCCCTGCTATCTGAGGACTAGAGAAACCACGTACAGACGGACCTTAAAAAGCTAGAACCGGAAATAGGGATATTTCCCTCAGTGCGGTAGACGGGTTCTGAGGGAGCTTAGCAGTTACATTCGCACGCAATACTTGTCGACTCTGTGTCTATAAGACATGAACTCACAGCGATCTACAGCTGGCTTAAACCCCCACTAAACGAAACCACCCATCATCGAAGGAACTGCCTACCCCTACCTGTAATGAGGGAGTTTGTCGCGGGTGGTACTGGTCTTCACTCGTTTACGGAAGCCACAGTTCATGTTTAATGATCCCGACACAAAAACGGGTCCAAAGTGCCGTGGTTCTCTACTACACTGTCTTTGACTGTCTACATACTTTAGGCTTGCCTTAACCAATATCCTCAGTAGACCCGAGACTTTTGCCTGTAATCTTTACAGTGATAGTCTAGCTACATGGGTGCATGTAACGTACAACCGAAAGGTCGGAAGACGAGGTTAGCTTATAGTATTACCCCGGCCTTTAGTTTATAGGCTGTAAACGCGAGCTTACCTCTGGGGAACGTTCACCTCGTAAGACAGGGCGTGCTCGCGAGTTGGTGTGTTGGTTGTGGTTTGGCACACGGCCTCCATTCGAACCGTGTATTTAAAAAGCTATCGATCCATAGACCCATCCACCCTGTTGGCCGCTGCCGGGTAGCGGTGCGACTCGGCTTTCTAGACCCTTTGACATCACGCAAACTCTTTTATCGTGTAGCAATAATCTATAAATTCGAGTGAATCCTTACTGATACTCGTAACTGAGCGACAAGTAAACTTAATCGAGAGCCAGCCCCAAAAGCATTAACTAGTTGTCGCAGCCAGCAGGAACGGTTGTCTTTCGTTTCGGACGGGGACGTGGGAGCCACAACATTCCCAGCGCCCAAGGATCTCGGCGAGTTATAACAGCAAGTAACCTCTCCTCTGCTGAATGGGAAGTTTACCTCGGCGTGAAGGACACGTTTCTGTTGGACTTAAGAGGTTACTTTGTGGTCAGAGTAGACGCTCTACAATCGATGAAGATTACTGTTGTTGAGCGTACTATTGGCTGGAATAGGGTCTTACGCTCGCCACCTCTACCTAGTTCCCTAGGACACCAGTTGCAGAGTTAGCGAGCGCAATTTAGAACGCAACGTCGCGGTATCGACTGTGGGGTACGTTTACTTCACTGAAGCGTTCGCCGGTGAACCTGTCAACCTGTTCGTATTGAAAAATGGCCGTAATAGCAAAACCCCTGAAGTTAACTGTAGCTAAGTCGGGGTAGTTACAGCAATCTGTGAGGTTGTTAACCTATGGGTTAGGTGAGCTGGCTGAGGCTTCAAGGGTAAAGAAGCCGTTAATAGTTCAGCGATAGCTTGTACTTTCGAACTTATAGACCAAACCCTAACGCGAATTACAGGTCGTCCCCCTACCCTATTAGTGCCTCACAACGTGAGTCCCTCCGGTTACTTTCAAACTCCACGTATCCGTGATCGTTTCTCTTAAAGCTTAGGCATCCCTCTGGCAAAGGAAGGCGGACATTTTTCGGGCCCTAAAGTGACAGCCCCTTTCTCCCGAAACTATGTACGTCTAGGTTCGGGAGCTCATTACGGGCCTTCTCTCCTCCACGCAACAGTTCTAGTCAGTGACTTTGCTATAGTCCATACACTCGTCACGGACACCGCCGTACCACCGCCCTTTTCGCAACGAACTTGTCCGCAAGGCCGACGCTTGCTCAAAGCATGCGTAGGGACTCGGACAGTTGGGTTAGATGGCGTACGTGGTAGCTGTTGGCCTGTACCCGAAGAACTTGACTGTGACACACGACCCCTCACTTCACCATGAGCCTTAGCCATAACCTACTGGGGACGCTCCGGACTCGGAGTCGTCGGTTATAGCGTCACTGAAACCGAAACTTACGTAGGAGCGCTAGTTCGGCGACAGCTGTCCGAAGTTTAGGCCACGCGGTCTATTCTGGATCGAACGAGAGGTCCCCTAGCAGGCGTTGGAGTTTACTATTTCATAGCTATGCCTGCGCTTATAAACCATGACGAAACCGTCCGAGACGCTGCCCACAGCTGTATAGGCTCATGTGTGGACGGAGCGAATTAAACTGGTCTACCGCATGTGTGAATTGGCAGTTGGGTTCCAGGACGTGTTCCACTCGTTCTTATATAGGGCCACCATACGCGTTAGCCCGTCGTCGAGGGACTTCGTGCTACGAACAAGGAAAACTACTCCTCTCTTCCCGTTCTAGTGTAAAAACGTCAGCCTCATTAAGAAGGGTAGCAAGTAGTCCCGACAGAAGGGTAGACAAGTGCGCCACGTCTTATCCCTGGGTCTGATCTTCCCTCGGGGTGAAGTTGGGACTTCCGAACAACACACGCTCTAGACGCTGGTGTCTCAGCTAGGATCACCGTTTAAAGAGACTTGCCTCTGAGGTGTACTTAACGTTCCACGGCTAAAACCGGAAATAAACCTTGTCATTACACGAGCCTCCAAACACCCGGTGACGTCTCCATCGTAGTGCCACGCCTTTCTCGCTGAACTGGTGTCAGCGGCGCTCCTAGCACGACATTTGCACTTCGTTGACCTTCCACGGAACGTGTCTACCGTGTTCGTCTCACCGCGGTGTCAACAGAACGTACACCAGGTTTCTGAAGACTGGTGCGGATGGGGTGTGCAACTTCAGGTTACAACATACTCTATAGAGCTCTTTGGCGAACCTAAACTCACGACCCAGCAGGAAGAGACTCTTCTTACCTAACAGGACCCGCTTAAGTCTACGGTGACGTGATGCTTCCCATGATAGGGTGTTGCAGTGCGCTGGCTTACGTACGCTGACGAGCCACATGAAGCTGTAAGATCGAAGTCGTTGACGAAGATGTTAGGCGAGAAAGACGTTAGCGTCGGCCACCGCAGGCAGGCAGGACAGCCGCTCTAGAAGTTTTCGTCCGTTCACAGCTCGTGCCTGTCGTGTCATTACGTTCACCTGAGGACACGTCTTGCGTTGAGGGGCTCTTTGTAAATAAGAAAGCCGGCCCAACTCCAGCCCTGAACAGTGTTTCTGTCATGTAGCGCGGTTACTCTTGCACGTTCTATTAGGCCTGCCGTTAGCTAGTTCGTTTGCTCTCCCTTGCTAGCTTCCAGGACATGAAACACCAACCGACCGGGTCTGACAGCGTTCGAAGCGATGGCGACGGTACTGAGGTCCTACGGTGTTCAGCTACCTGTCCT
>KV417484.1:503297-572948 GCA_001630335.1 Athelia psychrophila | reverse complement strand
GGAACTCTCATGCGGAATGGCAACTCCCAGAGTGCTCTTGTAGGAGTTGCACAGACAGGTCACGTAGGACCACGGCTAGAGGAAGGAGGAGGAGATACTCGAGAAGAGCCCTCCCCCGCGATTCATATTGTTGTCCGAAAGCACTCATCTTGTGGCCGTTACTTCCCGACTGAGCTTTACAATCTGGGTTCGCGTGCTAAATCTAACGATTTCGAATGTAGTTTTCCCTCAACCGCCGCAAGCAGTTTAAGCTCTGTCAACGTTGAACTCGTAGACCGCAAGATAACAAGTCCGACCGGGGAACACAACTTAACTACGTTTGAGTGGTTACTGTAGGTTCACAAGTTGTTACAGTAGCACTACTACTAGGAGGAGGAGGAGCCAGAGGAGGTCTAGCACCACCGATTCTCGGAGCAGTTAATTGGGCCCCCGAAGAGGAAGGAGGACACCATAGTACTGGATTTGTGTATTTACTGGTCTCGAGACGGCAAAATAACGCCTAAGTTGCGAATGTAGACGGACCCCCGGAAGGTACTGTCGGTAAGGTTCCTGTAACCTAGCAGACGAGCTGTGACTAGCAGCACTGCAACTAGCAGCCCCACTCGGAGGCTAGTTTCCGCTCAATGAGGCGACCAAAACTTCCGCCAACGACCTGTTCCCAAACAAGTCCTGTACCAGCCGTTGAGACGACGGTCGAGCACCAGCGGCTTGCTCAACCTACAAACGTGGTCCATGGCAACCGACAAGACGTCTGCTCTGACACCGGGCGGCCCACGCCCAGCAAACACACCCGCTTAGGCTCGGTAATCTTTTACGCAAACGATCTCGGGCACCTTTGCAGCTCCCAACCTGTCCTCTTAGCGGACGGAGATCGACTCGTATCAGTCGAAAAAACTACGCGTGTCTCCCGTACGACCGCCCTCCACTCGTTTCCGCGCGTGGTTGGCGTGTGTTCCTGAGCCTGAAATCGTCCGCAAGTAATGCACTAATTCAAATATTTTTAATACTACACAGCATTGGCTGAAGGTAGCCTGGGAGCCCGGGAGCCTCTAGCGCTTAACTTACTCATATGCATAAACTACAATACGTTCTTCATGTTTACCTACTCACGATACGTTCATGATACACCCATACTAACTATAACAGATGCGTCAGACCTTGCTGCTCTAGATATTCTTATTCCGCTACTACGTCTACATTTTAAGTCCACGACCCTGGCCCCCTGAGGTCTCAACCGGCTCCGCACTACCACGGGCTGGAAAGCGCGATGTTAAAGTTTCAATTCTAGTTTAACCGTTTATCATCCATCGTTCTTCCCGAATGGTGTTCTTTAAGGCCCCCACCTCTACAGTCACGGCACGCGCTCCTCGACCCTGCTTTGTCCGAGTAGTAAGCTCTAGCACTAAAACGTGCTCTAGGAGCAAGTAGCCGCTGTCACGAGAGTAGAAGGCGCGATTACCCGAGTGAGCAGTAAGAACGCCTGCTCTTTATGCTTACCAAGCACAGCCTCTCTCTTCCCGGCATTAAACTAAAACGACCGTTTTCAAAGCCGCGGAACACGCGGCGGACTAGAAGATCGACACGTCAAGGAAAGCTTCGCTAGGTAAAGCAAAACCTTTCATCAAGTGCCCGATGACCGTCATGACCATGATCGCCGACCACCGATTATTTCAGTATACTAATTAGCATGGCGTACGCCGCTTATGTTCTTGAATGTTCCGGTAAAAATGGGTCGGAAAGGTGGGGTATAGGCTTCCCTACTTAACTAGGTGCTCAAGAAGTTTGATACCCGTTTAGTCTTAGCTGACCTTGGAGCGTTATTTGTTTGAATGTGAACTTCAAACTAACGCCATGAGGTCGAGTGCGCAGGCTTACACGCGTAGGGCGTTTAGTTTTCTGAGAAGAAACTGCTACGAGTTGTCTTCCAACTCCGACTTTTTGGAGGGCACTCAAGATCAAAAGGTTAATACAACGATTGTGAACGGACCTATAAAAGTGATCTTACTTCCAGAAGACCCTGCTGGAACAAAAGTAGAGCCGCCGTAGAGGCCGAAACGCACGACTCTGAACAGAGAAGAACTAGACTGGAAGGCTACCTAGATCGTTTAACCAAACCCTGGCGCTGGCCTTAAATAGGTTCCACGCTCAGGAAACGCCCCAGGGTGAAGCCCTTCCCCCAGCACTTAGCCTGCCTTACCTTGGGGCATCTAGACACTTACTTGCTCTTCATGGGTCTGCCGCATTTCGGCCCCCGAAGTCTGGTAATCTGGGTAAGTTTCGGGCCCTTCTCAGGTATCTGAAAGCTCTGCCAGCTCCAAGGAGTAGGCTAAAGGCGACTCGCCCACAAAGTCTCCACCTTCGTGGCCGTCGACGATTTCGTGCGACGAAAGAGCGTCCGGTTTGCATGAGGTCGTATGCCGACGGTTGAAACCGTAGCTGGACGTTCGCGTACCCTACTTTTGACTCAAGTTTCAAAACTATCTAACACTACGGCGGGTGTCCCCGATTCTGGCAGGTCAGTCGGTCCTTCTTTTACAGGGCGATACCTCGGCAATCATTACGCTCCACTTGAACCCACTGTACGAATGGAAGTTGTTACCTACTAACCGTCCAAGCAACACAAAGCTCTCATAAAGGCCGGTCTGTCGTACCCCGCTGGGCAGGGTTCGAACCTCCAGTGGTTGTCTGTTCACTAAGTGTCATCTTGACAGGACAGCCGACTCGGTCCTTATTAGCTAGAAGGCGTACCGGTCGAAGCGTGTCTTTGGTCATTCCTCAAAACACGTGCGTTCACCACATCATTGACATTATCCACTTGTCTAATTTGTATCAGCTATGGGCGTGCGTCCTGATTTTTACTGACCAAAATCACCGCTTATATGCATGATCTATTCAGGTCATCGCAGGCATATACGGGTTTTTGGTCGGTGAGTAAAGTTGAACCTGGATGCATGACATTGTCTGAAGTGTTGCTGGCAGTTTTCTGGGGTGCCGCAATCGTGTTCTTTTTGGCCAAATTCATCAACTTTCACAATGCCAACACCCAAGGCTTCTGGGTCGAAGTTTCTTCTCAAGTGGTGAACGGACTTTTCACCGTGACAGGCGTCGGCCTCATACCCAATCGAGCAGTCGATACATACCGTAAGTTGCGCCTCTACTCTGATGAACTCGCTGACTGGGAATACAGGAGCATATAAGATATGGCATTATAAGCGGCGCACTCGCATTCTCCGGGAGAAAGCTGGCCTCCCCCAGCTCTATGACGTCGACGATCTACCGGATCCCGCCTACGACCCCAACTATGTGCATGTTCTTAGTGATAAGGAACAGGCCGACCTGCATTACCGTTCGTCGCCCTCTCCGTTAGAAGCAACTTCCCAGATTTAATCTCCTCACAGAACAAGAGAAATTTCGCGAAAGTCAAACTTGGTATCGTCCACATGGCACAGAAACCCATCGCGTACGTGCATAAATGTTGTTTTAATGTCGCTTACTCACGCCCATTCAGGCCTTTCCCATCAAGTAATGCAAACGCGCCACTTCACATGCTATTCAGACCCACTAACATTTATGGCAGCACTGCTCTTACCATATGCCTTTGGATCGATTTGAATTCAGTTTTTCAGGTATGAGTTAGCGTACGAGAGCCTCTTGGGTTGATATTAATATGCAACAGATCATTCTATGTGGCACGATGTGGGGGTTGAATCGGTAAGTGTGCTTGTATCCGATGCATAGGTGATGCTGACCAGAGAATTCGTTTATGTGACCAGCTTCCAACGGCCAGCATACTCCACTGGGCTGTTGATCCCCTTCAGTTTCCTCTGTGGGATCGCAGCTTCAGTAGGCATGTGGCGTGGCGGGACTAAAACCAAGCGAACAAAGGAAGTGCAAGAGCGCCTGCGGCAAGCACTGGCTGGTAATTCGAAGGACGACCCGCGAAACGACCAGGCTGCTGTTTCTGGCGGCGTAGATGGGCAACAGGCATCTGGGAGTAGAGGCAGGTCTTTTGGCACTATGGATAGCAATGAAGTAGCCGAGCAGAAGGGGGCTATCCCACCAGCTTGACGGTTTCAGGACAATTACATTAGGGTTAAATGCAGCATTTCTCATTATCTTATTTCTCTTTCTTAGTCCTCCAACTTTTACTTATGACTGCACGCGTGGTGTTTGGTAATACAAAACACAATATGATTCGGGGATTGTTGAAATCCGACTGCTACTATACACCCGTAAAGCCCCTGCCTCTGCTGAAGCACACTCTACATCCGCATAGGGCATCTGTCCCCACTCTCACCCAACGACTTCGCTACACCAACAACAGGACGCCTACAGGGACATCACTGATAAATTAGCCGGAAGTGGATGCTGTTGAAGCGCAGGGAATATGCAATCAAGGATAGTTCTCGCGTGCCCACTTGGCAGCCTCAACCAAGTTGGAGAGCGACGCTGCAAGGGATATATCAGTTCAAAGGTAGCAACGACGGATTAGTCTAGGATGAACTACCCACCTTCGGTTTCTTTCCAGGCACGGGTCTTGAGACCACAGTCGGGGTTGACGAAGAGAAGAGATGAAGGCAAGATCTCGAGCATGGCAGCGAGACGGTCCTTGATTTCCTGGCTCCCAGGAACACGAGGAGAGTGGATGTCGTAGACACCTGGGCCAATCTGGTTGGAGTAGCCGTACTGCTTGAAGGTGTGCAGGAGCTTCATGTCACTCTTCGAGGCCTCGATCGAGATGACATCGGCATCGAGACGCTGGATGGAGGGGAAGATGTCGGCGAAGTCGGAGTAACAGAAGTGGGAGTGGGTCTGGAGGGTGTCGGAGACACCGGCAGTAGCGAGCTTGAACGAGTCAACAGCCCACAGCAGGTAAGCGTCCCAATCAACGCGACGGAGCGGCAACTGTATGCATATTTAGATCAGCATTGCATAGGGGCTTTGACGACAAACAACACTTACGCCTTCACGGATGGCAGGCTCATCAACTTGAATGGCGTGGATTCCGGCCTTCTCGAGGTCGATAACCTCATCACGGAGAGCAAGGGCAAGCTGCTTGGATTGCAGCTCACGGGAGACATCCGCACGGGGGAAGGACCAGTTCAAAATGGTGACAGGGCCAGTAAGCATGCCCTTCATGGGCTTTGTGGTGACGCTCTGGGCGTATGCACTCCACTGCACAGTCATGGGGCTCGGGCGGCTGACATCCGAGACAATGATAGGGGGGCGGACGTATCTGCAGATCTGGTTAGATCGCAGAAATAGAACAGCAGTGAAAGAGATACGTACCTGGAGCCGTAGCTCTGAACCCATGCGTTCTGAGTGAACACAAATCCGTCGAGGAGTTCACCGAAGTATTGGACCATGTCGTTACGCTCAGGCTCGCCGTGGACGAGGAGGTCGAGACCGACTTTCTCTTGGAACTTGACGACGAGGTCAATTTCCTTCTTGATGAAGTCGTCGTATTCGGCTTGCTGAAGCAGACCCTTGCCGAGCTTGGCACGGGCAGCACGAATCTCGGAGGTTTGCTGGAGCAGATTGTTCAGCTATCTGAAGGAGCGTAATTCTGCGATGAAACTTACAGGGAAAGATCCGATCGTGGTGGTTGGGAACTTGGGGAGGTTCAAGTGGCTCTTCTGCGCCTCCAGGCGGACGGCGAAGGGGCTCTTGCGGTTCAACATCTCAGGGGTAATGCTCGCAACACGCTTCCTGACAGCATCATCGGAAGTCGACTCGAACTTGCGGCGCGCGGCGATGGACACGGTGTTCTTCTCCAGAGCAGCGGAGACTTTGGCATCCTGGGATCCGGACAAGACGGCGGCAATAACAGCAACCTCCTCGGCCTTCTCCAGGGCGAATGAGAACCAATCCTTCTTCTCCGCGGCCAGCTTCTTCTCGGATGCGAGAGTGACTGGGGTGTGCAGAAGGGACGAGGAAGTGGCGATGACGACGCGGTCTGGGCCGAGACCATCGATGGCAGTCTGGCCTTGCTTGATTGCGGTGGCAAAGTCAGCCTTCCAGATGTTACGGCCGGAGACGACACCAAGAGACAAAACGATCTCGGTGGGCTTCAGGGCTTCGACGACTTCGTTAAGCTGGCCAGGGGCACGGTCGAGGTCGATGTGGAGACCAGCGACAGGCAGCTTTGCGACAAAGGCCAGGTTGGAGTCCAGGCGGCCGAAGTATGTGGTCAACATGATTTTGGGCGCGATGGGGACGAGCTCGGTGTAAGCGGTGGTGAACTGCTTGTCAAGAGCAGCAGCGCTGTCCAGGACGAGGACGGGCTCGTCCACCTGGATCCACTCAGCACCGGCAGACTTGAGGTCAGCCAAGAGCTGCTTGTAAACAGGGAGGATTTTGGGAAGGAGGGAGATGGGCTGGAAGCCGGTTTTGGCATCCTTCGAGGCCTTGGAAAGGGCGAGGAAGGAAATTGGGCCGAGGACAACAGGGCGGGTGGTGATGCCAGCGGCTTTTGCTTCGTTGAACTCTTCAACAGCCTTGTTGAAGTTCAACTTGAAATCGGTCTCCTCCGACAGTTCGGGGACGACGAAATGGTAGTTGGAGTCAAACCTAGAAGACAGGGGACATGAGCAGCTACTCGACTTGAAATTTATCATTTAAAATCACCATTTCTTCATTTCTGATGCGGGCACATCAACGCCCTCAGACTGACGACCGCGTCCCATAGCGAAGTACACATCAAGGGGGGAGAGGCCCAGACCCTGGTAGCGCTTGGGGATCACGTTGAACGCGGCGGAGTGGTCAAGTACGTGATCGTAGAGAGAGAATTCACCGCTAAAAGGCAAACAATCTCAGAGTCAGAAAAGTTTCATGAACAGTCTAATGATTATCGAACCTGGGGATGTAGTCGACGCCGTGGGCCTTGATGGCGCCCCAGCTGGTCTTCTTGACATCGGCAGCGACTTTGGTGAGCTCATCTGCAGAGATCTTGCCTGCCCAGTAGGACTCGACAGCTTTTTTAACCTCGCGGTTACCACCTAGATGATGACTCCTTGATTAGACCTAGATCGCGGCGCGAATAAAATATGACGTGCCGATGCGGGGGTAGCCCAGCACGCTGGACTTGATTCCGACCATTTTTAGGGATGTGAGGGGGGGATGATGAGAAGGGGAGAAAGGAAATGAGACGACTATAAATGAGATGTCGTGATTTTATAGATGAAGATTATCTGCACGTGCCCAATCTTCAGGAACTCCCTGGAAGTTGGAACGACAAGTTGGCTCCACTTAAATGCAACGTGGTCCGAACACCCGACGCAACTTGCCCCTCAAGGGAATGTGCATTGTGAAGTTGTCAAAGTAAGTACGTGTGTACGCCTGAGCTACTTACTTCACAGATGTGAGACGCCGATCATACAGAGATCTGGCGCACCAGTAAGATAGATAACAAACTGTCAGGAGTGGTGGTGGTTGTTGGGGTTCTTCATTTGTTTGTTGTGGTGGTGGTCTTTTTATTGCGTCGTTGTTTGTCGTGTGGTGCGCCGTTCTTGGTTTGTTTGTTGGTGGTGCTGTAGTAGCGGCGTCGTCGTCGGTGGTCTGTGGTTTGTTTTTGTTTATGTCTGTGGCTGTGGGGGTATAGTCGTCTTTTGTTATGTGTGCTGTGTTGGCTGCGCCTTCGCTTGGATCGGATGGGATGGTAGGTTATGTCTTTGATATGCTAGGCTAGTCTTGTCCTTTGCGTTTGGTGTTGTGGTGTGAGGTGTCGTGTTGCGTTCTGTGCTCATATACTTGTCGTGTTTCTCTTCTTGGGTTCTGCTTTCCGTTCGTGTGGTGTGCTTGGCTTGGGCTGGGCTTGGCGGGTACAGTGGATGTTATTTTGTTGTTTGTTTTGGGTAAGGCGCGATTGGTTGGATCTTTTTTTTATTTTTGCAGTTTTGTTGGGATTTGTTCGGATTTGTTGTCACTTGTGTTGCCTTGTGTTGCCTGGGCTGGCCTGCGGTGGTCGCCCGGGTTTGAGTCGTTTGAGGTGTTCTTGATTTTTGTTGTTCTTTGTTGTGTTTTGGCTGGTTGATTTTTGATGGTTTTTGATTGCGAGATGCTGGTTGTTTTTTTGCATTTTTTTTGCTGTGTCTCGTATTTGTCCAATGCTTGTGCACGCTTTTTTACAAATAGAATTATTGCAGTGTACAGTGTACACATTTCACTATGCCTTGGTGGCCAGCATCAAAGCCAACGGGAACTCCAGATCAACCGGGTCTTCGTCATTCACCGGAGTTCCCTTCGAGGTGGCAACGCCGTCCATCAGCGAGCGCACCAATCTCGCGGATATGTCACCATCGTCGCGCTCAAGATCATCCGGGTAGCGCTCGTGGTAGGTATGCAGAGAGCTCCATGTGCGGAGGTACTGCTGCAGATCGATCCAGGCCGTCTGTTTGCGCATGATCACGGGCAACGAGGAGGGGAGGTCAGGATAGTGAGAACCTGCGCAAAATGATCATTTTAACAACACAGCGGAAATACACTAATAATACACATACCTGTGAGGTATATGCGCTGGAATTCCTGGAACTGGTCGGGTAGAGCGTCAGTAGCCGACGGGACCTGTGTGAGATGATTGTCCAAGATTGAGCGGCCGGGCTGCTGCCAATGCGGTCCTAGGGAATCCGCAGGATTTTTGCCTTGCGCATATTCAGAGATGAGCGGCGTCAGCGACGGGTGGCCCGTCAAGCGAAATTCAGAATAATTCTGCAATCAATCATTAATCATTGGTTAAACTTGTGTTCGGCCCCGACGAGAAGATCTCGTACCCAGAACGCTGCGGTGCCGCCCTTTCGCAACACTCTAGCGGTCTCGGGCCACATTTTCGACCAATCGAACCAGTGGCAGGCTTGAGCTAGATATGCAATGCTTTCCTTTAATTCTGGTAAATTACACAGTGCAGCTTCGGACGAACCTGCGATCAGGAGGTCCACACTCCCATCTTCCAGGAACGACAGATTCTCCGCGTCACCTTGCACATATTCAAACCGACCGAGGTTTGCCGTGTTTGTAGTCTGCGCGTCCTGGGATGCTGACTCGCGAGCGCTCGCGATCATCTTTGCGCTTGGATCTACTCCTACGATGCGCTTGAAGGGCGTGAGCTCAATAGTAGCCTGGCCTGAGGCATAGCGTTTCAGTATTAACATGCAGCACTGCACAGGCACGCACCAGTTCCGCATCCTAAATCGACAGCTGTGTCCCATCGCGCACCGTGAGTACGCTCGTGGTGCTGGAATATAAAGTCAAACAGCTGCCTTGGGTAGGTCGGCCTGAAAGTTGCATAAATGGCCGTGTTAAACGAGGTCTTTGCGAATGTGGCCATCGTGTTATAATTAATCGAAAGGCTGAGACAGCTCTTATGTATGCCTCCAACATCGGACTGGTCGGCCGGCGGCCGATCTGACTCCGACTCCTCCAACACCGGACTGGCCGGCCGACGGCCGATCTGACTGCCAGCACTGAACTTATGAGTATTTTGTGATACTGCAGCACACCAAAGTAAGATGTCATGCATGGGGTGGGGAGAGGTGGCGACCTTACATGTGTATGACTCTGGATTACTTAGGATGAGTGAGCTATACTCTCACTATAACTGTGATCAGACTGGAACAAATCTCTACAAAGCTCTGGGGATTCCGTGCGATTTGGCGCGCATAATAGAGGTTTCTGGTGTGATGTTGATAGTTTGAAGTCAATGTAACTTGAAAGGGCTGGCAAGCAAACGAAGCCGCAGTTCAACTGAGTACGAGCTTTTACAAGTTGGACTTGAAACTCCCGAGGACTAGCCGCCGGCCAGGACCGGACCGTCGGAATAAGTGAGGTATGTATATACGTCAAGACCTGAAGTTCATGGCCACTCCAATCGCTCTCACACTCTAGATCTCCCACTCCCTCGCCATGGCCGATAACCCATCTTTTGTTCTCCGCGGTATAGATGATGTTGCATACGAGGAAAGACCTGTCCCCGAGAGTGAGTCATTATATCCATAATCTCATCAGAAACCGCCTCACCTTTCGAGTTAGTTTCCGACGATGAAGTCCTCGTTGAAGTAAAGAAAACAGGTGAGAAAATTCCACTGAATCATCCTCCTACTCGATGCTATTGATTGGCTTTCAGGGATATGCGGGTCCGATGTAAATCCTACAATGATCCGCCACATACCAGTATTAATCCGAACTGCAGGTACACTACTTCGTACATGGGCGCATCGGTGATTTTGTTGTCGAAAGTCCCATGGTATGACATCTACTTTCCCCTTGTCTGGGATGCTTTTATCAACAGCGATTAGGTCCTCGGTCACGAATCTGCGGGCATTGTCTCCAAGGGTGAGTTTACCATGTCTCTAACGGGTCCGATGAGCGATCTAATCACGACAAGTGCAGTTGGCAAGAAAGTAAAGACCCACAAAGTAGGCGATCGTGTCGCCATGGAGCCTGGAGCAACCTGCCTTGTATGCGATGCTTGCAAAAGCGGCAAGTACAATGCAAGTCTGAGAACCATTCTCCGACATTCAGATATTAAACATCGTCATTGCAACAGTTATGCCCGGATATCGTTTTCGCAGCTACCCCACCCTATGACGGTACCCTGGGACGCTACTACCGGCTCCCGGCCTACAACGCGCACCATCTTCCCGATAACCTGACTCTTGAAGACGGAGCCATGGTAATTTCATCCCATATCCGCCTGTGCAAGGACTGATAGCGATTTCGGCGCAGATTGAACCTTTGGCTGTGGCAGTTCACTCTGTTTCCAATCTTGGAGGCCTTCGTTCCAACCAATCCATCGCTATCTTTGGCAGTGGGCCCGTAGGTTAGCAATCGAGCCCAGTCCAATGTGGTGGATCAGACGCTAACATTACTCTACCTAGGGTTGCTCTGCATGGCGGTGGCGAAGGCTCTCGGGGCATCTCGAATCATCGCCGTGGATATTGTGCCCAGTCGTCTCGAATTTGCCCAGGCGTATGCAGCCACCGATACCTTCCTCCCTCCTCCTCCCAACGAAGGCGAATCAAAGCTTGAGTTCTCCAAGAGATCGGCCGCTCTCATGAAGCAGCAGCTTGGGATAGAGGATCGCGGTCCCAAAGCCATCGATCTTGTCATCGATGCTAGTGGCGCTGAAGTGTCTGTGCAGACTGCCTTGGCGATCGTGAAACCGGGGGGTACTCATGTTCAGGTCCGTATCTGACGAGGATGATGCACGATATGATTTGAAGGCTTATGCGCTTATTGCTAGGTTGGCATGGGAAACCCTGCTGTTACGATTGACATGGGTACCGTTCTCCCTAAAGAGCTGGTCCTCAAAGGCTCCTTCCGCTATGGGGTGAGTCTTCTCTGATCCCGTCAGTTTCCTCAGGCGTGACTGTAACGAATTGTGCATCTTAGCATGGAGACTATGCACTTGGCATCGCGCTCGCTGCGCAAGGCAAACTGAACCTCTCGAAGCTGATCACTCATCGGTGCGTGTGGCCTTGTATGGAAGCACCATGTGTTTGCCGCTGAAAGACTCTATCCATAGCTATGTCTTTAAAGATGCGCTGGTTGCCTTCAAAGCCACGCAGGCAGGCAAGGGTGCCGACGGCAAAGGAATTATCAAAGCTATGATTTCGGGGCCTGATCTGACCGTAGATGTGATATGATGGATGGAACGTCGAGGGGCAGAATTGAGCAGAATTACCAGTGAAATGTATTTACTATCCAGCACCTACCAAAAGAGTAGGCAAACATGTACAGCTTATTATGTCAAACCACGTTGTCCGGGTCGCTGAGCGCTTCCGCAAATATTGGTGACACACGAACTTCAAGTTGAACGCGTCCACTACTATCGTATCTGTGTCCGTTTGTCAGTGCATTTGTTACGACAGACTCTTAATCCAGCATCATCAGCAATTGTTTGATACGTGATGTTTCAAACACGGAACGCATACTATTTGCGCATAACATCCAATGTCGTCCTTCCTCTCTATGTATGTGTCTTGTCATTTACGTGGAACGCGCCTGACATCAAAAGGGCTTCTAGTTATACCTCGACGAACGGCATCTCGAATGGATGTCAGACAGGGTATTGCAATATGTGTTGACAGATCTGAGGCCATTGTGAGATCCTTTGCCATTGCCTGTGCTGCTTGGAACCTCATGCCGCATTGATATTAGAATCGCTATCAAGTTGCAGGCGGAAGCAGAGGATCAGTTTTCAGCAGGCGCATCTTCAAGTTCAAAAAAGGGCTCTGTGGATGTGAAGCGAGGCGGTTGGTACTTTTACCATCGTCACTCACTCAGCCTGCTGATGGCTCACTGACTGTAGATATCTACCAATTCGCCTACTTTCTTCGAAGAACAGAACCCCATTCTGTGCTCGTTAAAGTAAGCTACTGTATCAGGGAGACAGATGGTGACTAATGTGCTTTTAGGCAAGGACATTCACGGCTGCGCCTCAGGGCCAACCCCTGATACAACGCGCTCAAGCCAAAGCCAAACAAACCGGCAAGAGAAAGCCGTCAGATCGTACCCCTTCTTCGGCAAAAGGAAGCAAGAAGCGCAAAACAAAACGGCGAGTTGCAGCGCAGGATTCCGACGCAGAAGACTCTGCGATGTCCACAGGCGAAGACAGCGATGAATTCACGCATCGCGAACCTGTTGCCGAAAGGCCAGTCCCCCGTCGCGCTACACGAGCGAACAAAGCAACAACGATCGGCTCCACCAATGATGATGTAGAAATGACTACTGGCCCTATGGCCATGACTACGTCAGTTGCGCCAGAGTTAGTCAATGATGACTCAGATATGATAGCAACGGATGAAGCCACAATCGGAGCACAGAGCATGACGGAATTCAAGCAAGAAGTGCAGGACACTCCCTTGCCAATCCCGCTCGACCAGCCGCAAGGGATCGATGATGTAGAGCTAGATGTCGAAGAGGAAGAAGCAAAGCCGAAACCGATATTGCGTCTCAAATATCAGGGTTTTAACATCTTGGGCAGTTGTCTTTGTGTTGTGGTGGAGCCATGGCCTCCCATGCGGGCTTCTCGCGCTCCGTCAGTTGCCCCGATATTTTCGAACGCGTCAAGAGCTCCAAGTATCGCTCCGCCCAGCTTTACGACGAGCGAAAGCTCGCTCAGAGAACGCACGCCGTTGTTCTTACCAGATCCGGACCGAGGCAGAAGCGAGACCCCTCTGCCTTTTGCACACAAAAGAGTTCTGCCACAGGTACCTCTTTTTGACGCGGAACCTGAGGATAACGAATCAGAGAGTGGTGAAGAGGGCGACCTGATCAGCTTTAGCCAATCACTAAATTATGCGGGAGACGCAAGAGGGGGTGAAGAAGACGACGAGATCGATGGTGCTGTATTCTTCGGTGATGCAGATGAGGCGAGAGAATTCTAATCATTAGAGATAAGTACGTAATTATAAATGGGTATTTGAGGGACTATGCACGCCCAATCTCCTTCAATATCTCTGCTTTTCGCGTCTCCGTCACAGTTTTGAATCCAGCAGCGGCCATTTCAAACAGTCCATGCCCACCTGACAGGGCACGTAACCGAGTGTTGTAGTCTAGCATCTTGCTAAGTGGTGCTGTGGCATGTACGGTTCGTTTTATGCGCGGGGCGCCTGATCCATGGATTGTATAAGATGCAGAGGATGTGGACAGCGCGTCTGGAGGGATGTAAACGCCTTCCTGAGAATAAGGCCCATAGTCGTCGTCTGGATTGGCTCCCAAGCTGGAGTCCTGACCAAGATCGGAGACTTCACCGCCATTTTCTGTAAGATCCTTCACCACTTTGCCAAGGTTGTCCTCATTTACCGTGACCTTGACCCGAATGTATGGTTCCAAGACCGGGCCCATATTGGCAGAGCGGAGGTGATTGCGCAAAATCACTGCGCTGGCGCTAGCAAGAACAGATGGGTCAAGTTCTGGGGGATGGTTGTATGCCTTTATTTGGATGTGAATTCGTGACATGGCGAGTGAGGTGTGGGGAGACGAGGAGAGGGCGGACGCTAAGCCTCGAGCTATATATGTATGAGTTTTGAGGTCCGATGCTGAAGTATCAGGTCGCAAGGGTTTGCCATTCTCATCGACGACAATGTTACCGTCCCAAGCAGGATCGCCTGGTTCATCGTCGAGCAAGGCCCGGAGATCGAGTTTGATTTGCACGGCGATCGGTTTCCCGCCGACCTCTGTAAGCCATTTATCGGCGTTTGGCGAGCTGTCGAGTGTCCCATGGCCAAGACCTTCGCGATAGCTGACGCGACGTTGGCCGAATTCGAATCGAGCGTCAAATTCGTCTCGCAGACGACCTTCGATGATTTCGAGGTGCAATGCTCCGAGTCCATGAACTAATAGCTGGCCTTCCTGAGATTCCACCCGCACAGAAGGGTCAGTCCGGGCAAGGGACTCCAACGCGGCTTGAACAGGGTCCAGGTCGGAGTGTGAAAGTGGAACAACCGCTGCAGACATGACCGCTGGGGGTGGGATGATCTCGCGCAGCGAGGGAATATCCAAAGATGCACCACGCTCATGCATGACCAGAGTGTCCCCAGTGCGAGTAAACTTGAGTCCTTGAATAACACCAACTGATCCAAATGGGAGTTCTTCTACATCGGTAGGCTGGGAGGCATACATAAGAACAAGCTTTGAGATCCGCTCTTTCTGGCCACGGGTGACGTTCCACAAAACCGTGTTGCGTTTGAGGGTACCTGCGTGACCTTGAGCTCATCACCACCAGGGTTACATAAATAGTGCACACCTGAGTAGACCCTGACGTATGTCATCCACCCCTTCTTCTTGTCCCAAGCAACCTTCCAGGCTAAGAGACGAAGCGGAGAATCAGCCGATTGGAGGTCGTGCTTGACATCCAAAGGAGAGGCAAGAAGTTCGCCAACGTAGTTCATCACCAACTCGGTCCCAATGTTCTTCATAGCTGCGCCACACAGAACTGGTAATATATCTTTGCGAAGAGAGGCTGCGCGAAGGTGTGGCATAATCGCAGGTGCGTCCAATGTCAAGTACGACGACGGACCCGTCGGCAAGTTCAACAACTCCTCCATCAGCTCTTCAGAGAACATTGAAAGGTTCTCTAGGAGGGCGGTCCGAGCAGGCACCAGGTGAGGTAAGATAGGATGGTTTGGGGGCAATATGTCCATTTGGCTAAGGCTGTCGACGTCGCGAGGAAGTGGGTGTCGGGTCGGGTCCGTCTCATCGACATTCCATTTCCATATTTCCCAGTTTACAAGATCCACAAGACCTTGTATGCCAGGTTCCGCCCTAGAATAATCTTCAGGGTCGAAGGATGAGATTGGCAGCGTCAAAGCCACGGGGTTTGGATGAAGTCGATGTGAGAGAAGGGATATAAGTGATGATTGAAATGAAGCTCCCGGGCGATCAAGTTTGTTCAAGAACATGATTCTCGTAGGCACACCATATCTAGACATTTATGAGTTTCCCATCGAAGCAAGATATAGCTCATGGCCCACCTACCTGTCCAGTTGCCTCCATACTCCCTTTGTCTGCGCCTCGACCCCTTCGACAGAGTCTATCAGTACGACAGCGCCGTCTATGACCCGACTAGCACTCTCGACCTCCATGCCAAAGTCAGCATGGCCCGGAGTGTCAATCAAGTTGAATGACCACTGCTTCCATTTGACGGGAATGCTAGCGGATTGAATGGTTATTCCTCTCTCGCGTTCTGCGGGCAGGAAATCCGTGGTTGTACTGCCGGTGTCCACTGAGCCTGAGGAAGATAGATACGAAGACTTCAAGAGAACAGACTCGGTCAATGTGGTCTTTCCCGAGTCTGTAAGGCTTGGTCAAGTTCTGAGCTGGCAGTGCGAGAATGACGCGACTCACCTATGTGCGCAACCAGCGCCATATTCCGTATCTTTGAGATATCATCACGGGCTGCAGTTCCGATATATCTGCATTTTATGGCCAGGCTTTTGTGCGGAGACTTGAGCCGACCCAGTCGACAGAGCATAACAATTGCGCAAGGCACGAGAGGTCGATCGCGCAGGTACAGTTCAAGCTGAAGAGGCGCCGGGTGAATATAATTGTCTACCTGCAACAATGAAGCCTCTCAGTCATTTACCGCCATGTCTATCAGTCTTTCATCCCCGTCTGTCGATACACCCGATGGCTTTGAAGCGCGCTTGCAGCGGCGCAATGTCCTCCAACAGAGTGCCTTAAGCACAGTGCCATCCAATGCAGTGCATAAACCTCACGGGGCCATACCCAACACCCCTTTAGCTGCTTCAACTGTTTCGTTTATCCTTGGAGGACTCTTTTCTCCAGCATTGCTTCTTTTTACTCTTGGGGCTCTCGACATTCTACCCCGGCCTTGTTACCAACTGGGATTCTTTGCTGCCGCTTGGGCTGGCTTTCACTGGCTTGAATTCGCCGTCACGGCGGGGTGGAATCTTGAAAAGTGCAGCACAGACTGTAAGCTTTTTGTATGATGCCATCTACTGATCCGTCTAACATCTTTGAAGCATTTCTGTTGGAAAATGGCGCGCCGTACCATATTGCGAACACGGTGGCCATCTTGGAATACATCTTGACACTATACTTCAAACCATCACTCAAATCATATCCATACATCTCCGTGATAGGTGACATTTCTTAAAGATGCCTCAAAGGACGTCGCTAACACCTATCAGGCATTGCCATGACCCTAGTTGGCCAAACGCTGCGATCCACTGCAATGATTCACGCGTCGACCAATTTCTCCCACTCGGTCGCGTTCCGCAAGCTCGAAACTCATCAGCTGGTCACAGATGGCATATACGCGTATGTCCAAATACCTCCCAGACGCGTCGACATCTACTAACACCCTTCACAGTTGGTTCAGACACCCGTCATATGCAGGATTCTTCTACTGGGCCTTGGGCACACAGCTCGTGCTTCAGAACCCTATCTCTTTTGTAGGCTTTACAATTGTTACCTGGAGGTTTTTCTATTTCAGGACTCGAGGTAAATGGTTGCTTATACGTTCACCTTTCAATTGACTAATGGCCACGCAGCGGAAGAACGAGCTCTGGTAAAATTCTTTGGGGATGACTATGTTGATTACCGCAAACGAGTTGGAGTGATGATTCCCTTCATTCCCTAGATCCACTTTTATCCAATAGGTATTGATGTCTTGGCTACATAGTACCAGCAAGTTGGAGTGTCGCTTCCCGCCATCCCCTAGATCCGATGTTATTCGATAAATTATCTTTGCTTTAGTCTTGCTTCCATCGCCAAAGTACATGGCATGCGTGATCATAAGAAAGTGGATGGGAAATACATGCATGACAGGAGTTTTACGAAGACAGCCGCGTACACCCTATGATCTACTCCTTCACGACTATCGTGCCCTTTTCCGATACGTAGATACCGTCCAAGAACTTACGGATATCTTTGTGCCGTACGTGGCAGACACCCTGTATAGATGCAGCTGGAATGGTAACTGAATTGAGCGAACGGTACACCAGAGAAGAACTGTGCACTGCACTGACCTGATTGTGAGACATTCTGAATGTCATTTCCGGTCAGGAGCAGCTCATCCTTCTGGGCCTTCGACTCCTCAATCGTGACACCCTCCAACATCTTCACATGTCTGACGGTCTAGGGTGTTTCTGCATCAGGACCAAGTCAAAACTGGTGACATTGATGCACACCTTCTCGCCCAAAAAGTTGCGGATCTCTACTGCGTGGCCCTCCTCTTGGATGATGCAGTTGATGGGGAAATGGGCGTAAACGGCACGCATTTTGTATGAGAAACCCTGAGCCATTATTAGTCCTGGACTCCGCACACTCGGATTACACTTGCGCACCTTTGTTACACCAGTGATCATGTTCTGGATGAGACTCTTGATCGTGCGCAAGCACGCGACGTGCTTGCGGCCACCCTGCCATACAGCCAGAGTAACCTTGTCCTTCTTGCCGCCCTTGATCAACCGGATGTCCATTTCGACATGGCGAACGTTTTTGGTGAGGGTTCCACGGAGCCCAGTGACGGTAATGAGACGAGACTTGATCTCAACCGTGACACCCTCTTCGATTTCGAGTTCTTCTGTCTTGAGGACGTCCCGCATCTGTTATTAAGATTTGGATGAGCTTAGGTTCATCGAAACACCGCGCGATCCATCCAGCCGATTCCAGCCCAGATTTTGAGTGCAGATCATAGCGAATAGAGCCGCAGTGTTGCAGAGGGTCATATGGTCGAGATAGATGGCAAACTAACCTTGTGTAGAGTCTGGAGGAGGTGGGATGGGTCGTGATCGGCGGGCGGGGGTCGGTCAGTCGAGAATGTTTACATAATGTGAGGATGCGACAGCTGTTCACCTCCATAAACGGAAGGTGATCGGTTCGAATCCCAGCGCACACCCTTTCCCAACGTCAAAAAGCAGCTGTGCTCACTCACACCCGCCATGCCTCGACTAGTTTTCTCGATTAAGATACGGCCCTACTAATGCCTCTGGCATCTAATTAAACCGGTCCTCCTGGCCTAACCTTCGAGACTTCAGGGGCTGGCAGAGGGAAATGAATGCATGGCTCATAGAGTGTGTCGATTCTATTACACCGGAAATAACACAAGCAAGGCAGCTTAATTTAAACCGCATTTTCCGTTTTCTCTAGCGACCACGCTGTGGTACTTGCTCACAATACCAATTATGTACCACTGTAGTGGCCCGGTGATGTCGGGTGGCGGGAGAAACAAGGCCAAATAACAGCTGTATTTGGCAACGGAAACGCAACGTCGGCCGGATTCACTTGCCCTTGTTCCGCACCACCACCATCTCCCCATCGTTTCGTTGGTCATCCCAGTTCGTGTGAGACAGTTTGATAAAATTATCCTCTGCGAACACGGTTTTTGCGCCTCGATCACTCAGTAAACCTCTCGCAACCCTGTTAACTACGCATTTGTCTCGTTGGTGAGATTGAACTCGCAGTGCTGCAGTAGCAACCACACAAAGCCCTACGTTTCGTCCCCCCTGCTAAG
This sequence comes from Athelia psychrophila, assembly GCA_001630335.1. Taxonomy (NCBI): domain Eukaryota; kingdom Fungi; phylum Basidiomycota; class Agaricomycetes; order Atheliales; family Atheliaceae; genus Athelia; species Athelia psychrophila. The sequence goes on along the minus strand of KV417484.1, from coordinate 553,972 downwards.
TAAAGCAATGTCGGTCTATCCTCAGGTCGGATACGGACATGGACATGCTTCATACCCTGGCCCGAGTTACTCTCAGCCTCAGCACAGCGGCTATTACCAGCCCCCACCCCCAGCTCCCTACTACCAGCAGCTTGATCCCACAACATTCCGGCGGGATTATCAGAACCGCCTAGCGGAGCTCACAGTGAATTCTAGGCCTATTATCCAGAACCTATCAATGGTAGCTCAAGAGTACAGTCGGTTTTCGGAGATCGTCGCGCAGTGTTTAGAGGCGCATATTCGCCGGGTGAGTGCTTCAGTATTCGTTCGTCATGCCTTACGCTCGCTGGGGTCGTTGGTGGAGCTTTTCATGCTACTTCATCGTATTCCTGTCGCTCGATCGCTATGTACCTAGTTTTAATCGTTTACTTGAGTAAAGTCAAAACGCCGTATGACTTCTTTGAGCTGCGGCTGCTGCAGTGCCTCGAAGCGCTGTGCAAATTTTGACGCTCGCATTCCTTTTTGCTTTCATCCGGGATCAAAAGAATGATTACTAATATTTCCTTTTCCGTCCTTTCCAGGTTCCACCTTGGATGAAACTGCCGGCTTTTTATCTGCTAGATGCCATCTCGAAGAATGTATTCGATCCCTACGCCCGACAATTCTCGCCCATGGTCTCACAGCTTTTCCTCGACTCTTATCGCGAAGTGGACCAAAGCACCCGCAGCAAGATGGAGGAGATGCTCTTAACTTGGCGCACCGGTGGAGCTAATGGCAAAGAGCTCTTCGGCGTGGTTCCTCAAGTTGCTATTGAACGGGGTGTATGGGGTGGCGCTTCTTCGCACACAAATGTACGTCCTCAACGGTGCTCGCACGAATATGTCCACTTATCGTACTCGAAGCCTACGGCTAGCTTCCATCATGGACCAGGACAGATATCCAAGTCGCAGGTTATCAGCGAATTGGACTTTGTTCTAGGCCAAAAAGAACGTGCTATCCAGTCCAATCCCTATGACAAGCCCACGCGAGAAAATATCGGTGTTCTACATGCGGTGTGTGCCCCTGCCTTTCCTATTTGTTACCAACGCTTATGTTATCCCCAATAGCTACGCAATTTGGTTGAAGCTGGGGTCGCTCAGGAAGAGCTTCGGCACATCTTGAGTCAATTGCGTTCATTATCACAGCAAGCTCCCCCGCCGCCGCCACCTCCCATGCCATCCCAGCCAGCTGCTGGCCCTTCCACATACTCGCAATCCTATGAGCAACAAGGCCCTCACCATTCGCACCCTGCGTTCTCTCCGTCGACCACCTACACTCAAGCAAAGAGCGAACCGATGGACCTCTCTGCGCTTATGGCGTTGTCTCAGTCTGGTCCGATTCCTGTATCTGCATCGGCGCCGCCGGCTGCAGCCCATATGGGTAACATCGCCAATCTGTTCCAAGCACTGGTCAAGGCTGGCGTCGTGTCCTCGAATACCGGGACCCCCACTGGTGCTGGCGAAACTGCGAAGGCTGAGGAGACTAAACCAGAGGTAGTGGACCCGTCGAGAATTGCGGCGAGAGAGTACCGGAAATCCATTCTCTCACATAAGATGAAGCTCACGAACGCAGCTATCACAAAGTGAGTAGCGCTAGCATCGCGATAAAACACTAACTAACGACTGTCTTTCCAGGACTCGGCCGGACATAGTTCATTTCCTATATAATCGGTTATCAGTGCAATGCAAACAATGTGGTATTCGTTTCGCAGACAGTACGAGTGGAAAGAAGGACATGCAGGACCACTTGGATATGCACTTCCGTCAAAACCGTAAAGCGAATCAGAACATCGGGCGTGGGCACAGTCGCAGTTGGTTCATCGGCGTTGAGGTATGTAAATATGCTGTCAATGTCGATCTTTCTTGCTCACAATGGACACGCAGGACTGGACTCACGATATATACACTGACGTCAAGGGCAAAAGTGCAGAAGGCCATCGGCCTTTGAACGCAAAGGCCGCCGCCGCCGCCGAAGTTGAGAAGCGTGATGCTGATCTGCGTGCCCTGTTTATTGTTGTACCACCTGGCGACGAAGCCAAGCCCATCTCTTGCCCTATATGCAAGGAGACCATCAAGTCGGAGTTCCTTGAAGATGACGAAGATTGGGTGTGGAAAAACGCGATTCTCAAAGACGATAAGGTATGTTCTTCGCCGTTATCTGCCCCTTCTGGCTGAGATTCTAACACCACGTCCATAGGTATTTCATGCAACTTGCCATGCGGAAGCCGTCTCGTCGACCAACAGTTTGGCCGCTCGTCTACGCCATGAAGTCGGGGCACGCAGTCAATCCGGCACTCCGGAATGTGGCTCTGCACGGTCGACACCACCTAAACTCAGCGCATCTGGCTCATCAATCCTCGTCAAACATTCACCATCTCCTATCGCGCAAGGCACGAAACGCAAGGTTGAGAGTGAAGAGTCTTATACGCACACTGAGGCGGATGGATCACCACCAATGAAAAAGTTGGCAATTGCGACATAACGTCGTTCTAACATTAGATTATAGTTTCCTCTTTATCACATTAGCATCGTGCATTTGTACTACTCCTACACAAATCAATTATTGGTGGACTGGCCATATTATACGAACAATCATTCTTATTAATGACATTTGCTTGAAGGCGTCCGCGTCAGTGTGCTAGCGCCGAGATCTCCCTTGACCGTTAACGTTCATGTCTATACATGCTGCATCACCCTCTTATTCACGCATCACCCACAATCACGATCGTCATGGTGTGCATCCTTGTGTCTACGTAACCAACCTGCATATGACAGCCCGGAGTCTTGGGTCTACTGACTATATTTCAGGTCCGGTCCCGGCTCCTGGAGATACCATGGATGCATACCTACACGCTGAGCTCCAGCGCATAGACGATCTAGTTAATGACGTAGAAATGCAGGTATGGATCCATCTTTGTATGCATCGGGATCCTTCTCAAGCCTTTCCAGGGACCCCTCTCGGAGGAGCTGACCTTCATCGTTTTGGACACAAACATAGTTCTTCATCATTTGGAGGCGATCGAACGTTTCATCAGTGACATACAGAACATGGGTCTGCCCGTGATGATCATAATACCCGGCGTGGTGATCAACGAGCTGGACGGGTATAGCTGCTGCGCCTAGGTCAACATTTTGCTAACCTGTCTTTAACAGTCAAAAGAACCGCAATGGTTTGGCCTGGTTTGCCAGGCGAGCGTCTGCATGGCTCTTGAAGAAAGTTCAACAGCGAACATCCGTCAAAGGCCAATCTTTAGATGAGACGTGTAAACCATCAAGGAACTGGAAGACGAAGGATTCCGTACAGGTAAGAACAGAACAATCACCTTCACATTTGTGTCCCTCGCTGAACCGTATCGACGTTTTAAAAGGAGTTTGGCACAGAACGCGCAAATGATGGGCTCATTCTGGACTGCTGCAAGTACTTTCTTCACATCCGGAGGCAGCGTACCTTCCTGTGCAGTGCAGACAAGAACCTGTGCTTTGAAGCGGAGAGCGAGGGTATGTACATCATTTACCGGCTTCCCCTGTCTGTCTAATCGCCTCACAGCTATCCGTACGATCTCTCCTAGCCGTTCGCGTCATTGGGGCAGCCGGGATATTGCAAATACTGTTTTTGGTCATACATTGGATCTCTCCAAATTCGCCGCCCACAGTCCCACCTATCACCTTTCAGCCATCATTGACACCAGCGCTCCCCAATCATATGCCGAGGAAGACGATAGCATGGATGTCGACGAAGATCTATCTGGTCCTACCACCGAGGTCCTGCTGCCTAGCCATGCATTGGATCTCTTGCATATCCAAGTCATTGAGCATTTTACGAGACTGCTCGTCGAACTTGTGGGCCGTGTTGGTGGGTTTGCCGACCCAAAAAAAATTGAAGGCGGCGCAGGCCTTTCTAGATATGCGCCCAAAGCACTGCAGTCAAACTTCAAAGACTGGGATGCGCTGCAATGCCTGGAGTATCTATACCCTCTCAGGAGATGGCATCAGTCCACGTCTCCACGGGTGGAAATATTTCTTTCTCTGCCTTACACGCGGCGCGGCGCTCGAAGGGGCCAAGACTGGTCCCGGCGAGACTGGGATTGTGGCCTCGAAGCGCTGGGGACTATCGGGGATCTATGGCAAGAAGGCTACATTCGAGAATCTATATCCTGGCTTGTGCCAAACATGGAGACAGTTTTCTCTACTCGCATGCGACCAACCGGGATTTAAAAGTGTGCTCGCATCCAGCGATATATGCTTCTACATGACTGTTGGCCGGTTACTTCAAGCTAAAGCTTGAAAATGAGGTCCTCTATCGAGGGTCTCCATAGGTCTCCATGCATCCTATTAGAAGGCACCAATTGCCTGCTTCTGAAGTTCAAATTATGGGGAATATTTGTATATTTGTGTTCTTGCTTGAAATGCGATTATTCATGAGAGTCTTCGGATTCCGCGTGCAGTGGCAAAACTTCCGATATAGCTGTTGGCAGGTTTTTCTCTTCGTGCTGTAAATAAGTACCAGAGGAATACACATGGGGAAACGTGTAGCAGATGTAACAAAAAAGTCTATCGGATCAATATTGAACATAGGCAAAATATTAAGGAGAGGCGCGAACGACGCGAACAAGCGTCGGACGTGACTGTGAGAAATTAGTCATTATTGCCGCTCCGCTAGTTTTCGGCTTTCGCAAACACTGCGTCTCCCATCATCCTCCCATTAACTGCTATACCACTATGGGTCGTGGTGTACGAACAATCTATGTTCTCCTCTCGATTCTGGGACTCTTCTTATTCGGGACAGTCGTAGTCCTGTCCTCTATTTCTTATTACCTCGCTATCGATGGCGCCGCCTACCTGACAGACCTGGAAGTCCCAACTCTGGATAATGTCACTAGATGGAACGCGACCGAACACGGAATGGTCGAACGTATTCCTAGGATTATTCATCAGACTTGGAAGTCAGAGACTCTACCTGAAAGATGGACTGGGATCTCGAAGGCCTGCAGAGATATGATGCCCGACTAGTGAGTTTACACTTACCCGCACTCTCGCTTCGTATCATAACCAGGGATCATAGTGAATACATGCTGTGGACCGATGCCAGCTCCCGCGAATTCATAGCAAACAACTACCCTTGGTTCTTGACCACATTTGATGAATACACATACCCCATTCAACGTGCAGACGCCATACGCTATTTCGTCTTGCACTACCACGGTGGTATCTACCTCGATCTAGATGTGGGCTGTCTACGCCCACTTGACCCTTTGTTGGTTTTCCCCGTCATTTTGCCCAAGACCATCCCCGTTGGAGTATCCAATGACCTCATGTTCGCGGAGAAGGGACACCCATTCCTCTTACAGACAATCAACAACCTCATTGCATTCGATTACTCATGGGTGATCAACTATCCGACGGTCATGTTCTCCACAGGACCCATGTTTCTGTCTGCGCAGTATGGCCAATGGACAGGTTCCCACCATCCGACGGCTGAGCTGCCCGGAGGTGAAGTTCGCATCCTGCCGAAATCCCTCTACGGGAAGAACGCGAAGCCGGAGGAGGCCCCGCATTCATTCTTCGCGCACTATTATGGCAGCAGTTGGCACGCAGATGACGCAGCCTTCATCGGATTCTTGGGGAAGTGGGGCAAGGGTCTGATGTGGGTTGGTTTAGTCATCTTGATCCTCGGTGGAGTCAAAATGGCGTTGCAGAGCAGGCAGAGGAAGTACAGCCTGAGGAGAATTGGCGGTTACGATGTCATGCTTCCCCGGTGGAGCCAGCGCAACGGACGCTGGCATGTAGACCTTGGCTGGTTGTCCCTCCCTGCCGGAGCGTCAGCTCAACCACCATCGCCGAGTGCCGCAAGTCCTGATACAGATGGCATATTCGATGGCCCACCTTCCCCGACTGCGTCAGATATATCCACAATCACGCACGATTTCGTCAATGGCCATGGAAGCAGCGCACATCCATTATTCGACGCAGTCCGCAGTGTCCGCAGCCGCTTCGCTTCTTTGACGGGTACGCCTGGACCAGTGGAAGAACCACGCACGCCGTTCCGTCCTGGGCGGCAGCGATCCCGAGGTGTCCTCTTCTTCCTGCCGGCTTTCTTTACACAATCGGAGGATGTCGAACTCGCAGCGTATCACAACGTTCCCCACATAAATAGCCCTCCACCACCACTTCACCGTACTACCTCTGCGCCATTCCCTCCCGAGAAACGTGATTTGACAGATGATGTGCTGGGCAGGGGTGAATCTTCCCTCACACCCGAAGCTGCTGGCTCCCATAGTCATCGAGCACCTGGTCGACCGCTTTATGGTGCCCGGTCCGCTTCCTCGCCAACGATAGGTTCGCTCGTCGACATTGGCTCGTCGACTCGGCCATGAAAACATCATCTGCAGAGCTTCAACGCGACATATCCATCATACACATATTCCTGCCCCCGCAATGTATTCAGGACTAATCCGTCCGCCCACCCGGATGTCATCCGCCCTACGTGCATACCGAACTTTATGCAAACTCTCACTCGTTCGCTTTTCGCCGCCAACTTATATACCTACATTTTAAATAAACACATGCCCCGCTCCTTTGCGGGACGCCTTTCTAATGGACTTATTTATAGCTGGAGAGGCGAGACGCTTATTAATTTGCTTGCGCCCTAAATGAACACGAGCAGAAAACAATAAAATATAGATTCAATGTCCACACTTCCTCACTGCGTCTTTTTGACAGAAGGCTTCGACTTCATGCTCATGCCCAGTGCGAGCATGGCAACTGCTCCAACGGCATATGTGGCAGACGGACCAACGCTCCAGTATGATGCACACGCTGCAATGTAAAATGAGCGACCCATTCTGGCAGACCATATAAAACAACGCACCGAGCAGCGGTCCAAGCGCGCGGCCAAGCTGGCCCGATGACCGGAACTCGCCCAGGGCCTTCCCTTTCGCAAGCTGCGGGTGCTCCGCCACAGGCTTGGCCGTGTCCTGGTCAACACCCTCGTCGCACTGCAGTGAGGCGTAAGCTGTGAGCGAGTTCACCACAGTCGCCGATGTGAACGCCAAGCACACTGCAGCGCCCTGCAGCAGTCTCACGGCAATGGTGGTGTGCGTGCCTATGAGCTGGGGCAGAATGGCGAGGAATACGAGGCCCAGCGCACACGCCAGCACGCCCTGTCTCGCCATTGGGGGCACACCTGCGCCGGCCCGAACTCTGTGTTTCGGGCGGCGAACGTAGCCTCCCTGAAGCAATGCGCTGATGACACCAATGGAGCCGATGAGCGCCCCGTTTTGTTTGTTGTTCCAGTCAAACACTGTCGGAAACGTAAGATGAGAAGGAGGAATTGGCTTATAGGATTAAACACGTACGATCAAAGGTGAGGAAAGTAAGCGTGAACTCCATTCCGGAAAAGACCCCCAAAAAGAAAAAGTGCAGTCTGCGCAGGAGTTTCAACATATCCAGCCGCTCCTGCACAGTGGCGACAGGAAGGGGAGCAGAGGATACTTCGGAGGATGTGGCAGCTGATGCTGGTGATGAGTTTGAAGCCGATTTAGTCTTCTCCTTCTCCTCCTTAACGGCACTGTGCGCCTTTGTTCCTCTGGTTTCCGGGAGAGCGAACATCAAGAATAATGTCTCCAAAACCAGGAGCACAAGCGTCAGAATGGCAGGCACAGCGTACACATTCAGCTCAACGCCCCAAGAGTTGAAAGCCGGCGGAAGCGGCCTTGAGGCGAAGTAGGCACCTACATGAGACTGCGTTAGTCCGAAGATGCATATTCATGGGACGTGTGGACAAACCAATGGGAGGGCCGATACAGAAGCAGATAGCGAATGCAATTCCGACATGTGCAAGAGCTTTGGAACGATTTTCCGGCGTGGTGACGTCGGATAGGATAGCACTGTGACGATCGTTTAGTTGGCATATTTTCCAGGAAAGAAATGAGTCACTGACATGGCCAATTGCACATTGCCTTCACTCAAGCCGCCGATTACTCGAGAGAGCATGTAAGACGCGAATGTGGTAGATTGAATCCATCTGAAGGTTTTATCAGCATCCAGCTATTGATGTTGTATTCTAGACTTACACAACGGCACTGGCCACATTGCCAATCATTGTGATCAACAGAATGCGCTTGCGCCCATATTTGTCTGACAAGGCCCCGATTTTGGGGGACACTATGAATTGTAGAGTCCTGGGACACGTCAGCTGGATGGGATTGCTGGAAGTGTGGAGTCACTCACGAGAAGACAGAGCCCATGAGTCCACCTAACCTATCATCAGCAGCTTTCAGGGACCAAGAGTGACTGACGTACCCAATAGAACTACATCCCACTTCTTCGAATGCAGGTCGGCTTTGTACAAGAGTCCGCGTACATTGGATACGAATTGAAGCGTTTGCGGCAGAAACCCAGACGGGTCAGAGCTTTCGCGCTGTGGGAACGATTAGCGTATAATTTCAGGAGAATCAGGAATCTCTGTGCAGCTTACAACAGTGTACCACTCGATTAGACGGGGGAATAGAGGTAAAGGGATGGTAAAAGCTGCGCGCAGTATGTTAGCGGCCCATCTCAAGTCAGCTCAAGTCACGGTAACCGCAGCGTACCAAATAGATCGAGTATGAGAGACAAGAAAACAATAGTCTCAATCTTTGCCATTGTAGAGTAAGTTATGAAAGAGAGTAAGCCTGGTTCATGCGTGGGATGAGAAAGGGGTACGTGGAGTTTGGACAGGTAGCTGTGAACCGCTCAATTTATAGTCATCGGTTCAGCACAGGAAATGATGGGTCCATTCGATCAAAATTCGCCGAGGTGACCGTCGATCGAGCCATTGACTAACAAAATTAACCATTTCCCTTGACACTGACATATTCGGGCGCCGAGAAGGCCGTACTCCCCCGTCCTACTCTAGTTCAACCTCCTTGTCCTCCTTCTGCTCTTCTGCTTCTGGTCCACCCTTAAACTTTTGATCCTCGCTTGCAGATGTCAAGTTTGACTGGAAATGTGAACTCGTGTCTGTCTTTGTCACCTCCCGCAAGGCCATCGTGGCATACGCAGCTGTATTCAGCGTGAGCCGAATCTGCAGTGCCATGAACTTGCCGTCTTCCGCCAGCACAGGCGCATCGAATCCCAACAGCTTATCTTCATCCGCTTGCGCAAGCGGAACGTCAGGGTCGGTGTAGCGCAGCACTGACCACGACAAGTCCTTGGGCAGCTGCATGATTTTCCGGTAGGAGCCACCTAGCGTGTATTCCCTGCTTCTATTCAGAAGGGCTACGCCGGATTCTGAACTGCCACTCACTTTTGTTTTCGTACAAAGTTATCAGGATCCAATCCATCAAGCTTGAGGTACTCCCTGTAGCGTTCGCCCAGGGATCCGCCTGGATACGCGACATCCGTACCCGGCAGCGGCATGATTACATCGAATATGGAATACTTGTCCTGGTCCTCTTCGGTAAGTGTTTTGACCTTTGCGGGCTCCCAGGACTTATTCCGACGACCACCCGACGGCTTTTCTGCTGTGTGATTTAGAACCAAAGGCTCCTAATGACGGCTGCCTGCTCACCTTCTTCCACGCCCTGGGCGGCAGTCTCCTCCGGAAGTTCTTCCGCCCCCTCCACGGCCATCTCGATATCCTCCGTCTCTTTCGACTTTGTGTCAGTATCGAAGACCAGATCCCCGGCGATAGCCTTGTCAGATCCATGGAGGCGTATCCGCTCGGAAACGATGGCGTTCCATACGTACGACTGGTACGCATGGACATACATCAGCCGCAGATTCCGAGGAATCTACACTCAAATTAGATAGCAAGACACAATGCAAGAATGTCTGACCCACAGTGGACAATGCACCCATAGCATTCCTAGTATCCCCCTGCTGCTTTTGGAAGCTCTCGAGAATGCACCGCTCGGCAACAACCCGTCGGGGCATCAGTGCCAGTGCCGTGTCCAGGTCCCCATCAACAAGCCACGCATCGCGGGCGGCTTGCACGTCTGGGTGCTCGCCTGCTCTCTTACGAAGGATCAGGTCAACAGCAAGATGCCAGTCAGACATCAGCAGTGCCAGGCCGACTGAGTGCGTGGGGATTGTAGCTGTACCGAAGCGCTGCATGCCTGTGGAGACCTTAGTGGGGATCCGGGCACTCGAGGACAGTACGCACCGTAGTAATTGATGAAGCCCTTGTGTTTCATGCTTTCTAGAGCGCGGTCAATGATATCTGTTGATTCAACCTGTACATTCCTGCAATTGAGATTGTTAAATGACGATCGCACGATATGCACCAACAGCTATACCTCAATGTGATAACAAATGCGTTCCCTTTGAGCATGCCGAGGTCAAAATAGCCCTTGCGGTAGTTCAAATCTGCAATCCTGATTCCACGATCCCCCCTCTTCGTCAACGCTTCCTCCTTGGTCCTCCTGCCTGCGCCTTGTCCATTGGCCAATCTCCAAACGTCTTCGACAGTTTTGTTGTTGCGTTTCAGCGCCACACGCTGGACGGTGACTCCTCGCTTGTCTTTTGTGCCCGCCACCGATAGCTCTCTAGGGTTGACGTGCAGAATGCGCGAGAGATGGGAGAGCGCATCTTGGGTGTCGCGATTTGTTTTTTGGAGGGTGAAGTGGATGTAAGGCGGGAAGGTGCCCCGAGGGGCGCGCTCACTTGCACCACCTTCTCTCAATGCGTCAGCCTGTGGGCTCACTGAGTAAATGATGTGGCTTACCCCGTCCACCGCCCCGGCCACCTCGGGCGCCCGGGCCCTTCCTGCCCCATTTGATGGCGATCCGAGAGCCCTCATCGGTCCCAGGGGCCGCAGAATCTGTCTCACTCTCAAGCTTCCCCTTGAACAGCTCCCTCACAGCCTGATGCAGCGCGGTGCGGGTAGCTTTGTCCGCCATAGGCTATTAACGCGCAAGGTTAGATTGTCATTTGTAAGTGGTAATAAACATGGCTTGAAAGCACGGACATTGGACAAGACCTTCCTGGTATCCTCCCTTTGCTGCCCACCCCCTCGCCCGCCTCGCCCGCCCCCTCTCGCGCCCCGAGCACCGCGTTCACGCCCACGACGACCGCGTGCTTGCTTGTCACTGGGTGGCTCTTCCTGTGGCGGAGGATCCGGCGCGCTTGAGCCTTCGGCACTGTCAGGGTTTGTGGGTGGACGGGCTCCCCAGCCGCCATCGCTGACCCTCGGAGGCTCCTGTCCTTCAAGGAACATCGTTTTCAGTTGAGAAATAGCTTCCTCAGATAAGAAAGGTGTGAGGGCGGTGTCGAAGGTCGTGGGCCAGGGCTCGGTGGGTTCAGACTTTGTGCCTTTGCTCTTGTCTTGGGGTGCTACTGTAGTAGAAGTGGGGTTTTCTGCAGAACTACTTTCTGCGATAGATGTTGATTGAACGCCTTCCATAGCAAGAGGCTGGTCTGCTGCCACTGTCGCGTCGGGTGCTTCCACAGGTGCAGGGAGCTCAGTTGGAGCAGCTTCAGATGGGACAGGCTTGTCCTCTTTCTTCGGCGAAGACTCTGGCATGTCAAGAGACTTAATGTGCACGACATTGTAGTCCAGATCGACTTCGTAAACTAGAAAGTCGGTAAACCTTGAGCGAAATTACATGCTTGTTCGAGCGCGGATAAACGCGAGTACGCACCTCTGCTTGATTATCCCGCTGATTCCAGGTATACCACTAGCGATATACTCTGATATCCCCACATCCTGTTCGGATATGCGATACAAAGCGCCGTCAGGACCAGTTGCAGGTTTCGCGATGCCAAGAAGGACGTGACTGGGTGGAAGTAAATTTTCCTCTTCAGAGTCGGTGGGCGCGGTGCTGGCTTCGTTCAGAGAGTCATCTAGCTTTGTCCTTTTGGGAGATCTTTCCTCGAGAGTGTCGTCAGCTTCGCGTTCCCTGGTCGGTGCGGTGTCGGACATGAGCGGAGGAAAATGTGCGCGAGATAAGATTCTCGCGATCGAGAATTTCGATGTGGCTGTAGACTTTGTTGACTATGTCTCTCTTGACGACTTCTTATGGCACACGGGCAGGACGGCACTCCAATGCAGCTGCAAAGCTTTTATTGGAGACTATGGAGCGCAAAAAATCCAATTTAGCCGTCAGTGTTGATCTTACCAAAACCCATGATTTCCTGCGAGTAATCGACACGGTGGGACCGTACGCTTGCATGATCAAGGTGCGCTCAAATTCGACGTATTTTTAGTGTGATTCGAGATTGAATGACATGCTACAAGACCCACGTCGATATTCTGGAAGATTTCACGCCCACGGTCATCGAGCAACTCAAAGAGCTTAGTGTCAAGCATGACTTTGTCATTTTCGAGGACAGGAAGTTTGCAGACATCGGTAGGTGCTCAGATAGTCTTAAGGCTCATTTGTTGAGCAAAGCATTCAGGCAATACGGTCGCATTGCAATATTCTTCCGGTGTACACAAGATCGCTTCATGGTCTCACATCACAAATGCGCATCCAGTGCCAGGTCCTTCCATCATCACCGGACTCGCATCGGTTGGTCAACCTCTCGGAAGGGGCCTGTTGTTATTGGCAGAGATGAGCACGAAGGGATCCTTGGCGACGGGTGCGTATACGAAGGACGCCGTGCGCATGGCGCGAGCACACCGCGATTTCGTGATTGGGTTTATAGCCCAGCAGAGAGCTTTGGATCAGGATGGCGCCGGCGACGAAGATTTCTTGATCCTCACTCCAGGCGTTGGTTTGGATTCGCGTGGTGATGCGATGGGGCAGCAATATAGAACACCAACGGAAGTCATATTGGAAGCAGGCTGCGATGTGATAATCGTTGGCAGGGGTATCTATGGGAAAGCGACCGGAGATTCGTTGGATGTGAATGAAGTGCAGGCGCAGGCGGAGAGGTATCGGTCAGCGGGTTGGGCTGCGTACGAGCAGAGGCTCCAGACAAATGTAAATCAATAAGACGAGACACGTAGATCTTCGCTTCAGATGCAGTAACAGGGGGAAGAGACTACATGCCGAATCAATCGTCCAAGTCAAAATCTTCATCGTCCTCGCGTGTTGTTGCTCGTAATGGGCGGGCAGAAGTCATGAAAACTGTTTGCACAGTGCTGCCCTCTGTTTTCTTTTGAATCACACCTGTGGCCGAAAGCTGTGAGTGGTACGGGAGAGTGGAGCGTTCACTTGCTTACCAGACATCGATAGCCGCAACTCTAACGTCGCAGTCTCAAAGGTCTCCCCTCCGCCCAGCTCCTCAAATCCGATTAACCTGCAAAGGGCCGATTAAGTCATTTGAATTCCACGTCAGGTTTCAAACAGCGCACCGGTCTGTGGAGACGCCATCCACGAAACATATCACACAAGGCAGCACTTTGATCATGAGCTTCTCGACCAACCACGGGACGCTCTCTACAAACACGCGAATGAACCGGGTCGTAAAGTATTTCGGGGCAAGTTTCTGTGGAGGCATGTGAGCAAGACAACACGATTCTGGCCGATCAACGCACTGCAAGATGCCGATCCATAATTTCACATCGCTTGAAGTTGGTATGGTAGAAGTGTATCACGCATCGCGGTTCCCTCCTGTATATGCACAGTCAATGAGGCCACCTCCTAAACGTAAAGTACACTCACGCACTTGCACGAATGACCTCCTTTTCGCTTGTAATTTCCGTATACCTTCCATAATCATTGCTCTGCATGTCCTTCACCCGACCCATTCTGTATAACACGCGTGTCAGTATTGCACATTACAGCACGAAGCGAAGAGCTAGCTGACTCCTGTTTGAGAACTGCAAGCCCATGCTCTCGCATCGCTGAGCTGTCGTCGTTCTCGATCTCTGCTTCGAGCTCTGCGAAGAGGGCTTCCTCATCCTCAGGCTCCTCGTCATGATCTCGATTGGGCTCGACGAGACGCGACGCTAAAGAGGCCAATCTGGGATTTAGCCTAACTTCAGAATAAGTGATTGTAACAATGGAAAGGATTGTGCAGGCTTACTGGTCGTTCGACATTGTTGATTTGAGAGGAAGACGCTTATGCAGGTGATGCGGCTAGAGGAAGGAAGGTTTTAGGTAATTAAGTTAGGCTGCGCGCCTCTTCATCTCGATCTCCCAACTTCTCGATTCGTGGGCAAATGAAGCTTATAAAGAAGGATATCGACAAGCATGGGGCAGTAAGTATCAACATCATCCCTAAAATCATAACTGAGAACGTGCAAGTCGAGTAGGGCTTCGTCAATTTGCGGCCAGAGGATGATGAGGACATGTGGCATCTGTACAATCTCATCCAGAAGAATGACTTTGTTCGAGGGCCTGCCATTCGGTAAGCTCCATGCTATCCCAAAATATTGTTTCTAGCTTGAATGCCTATTCAGTCGCGTGCAGACCGTATCTGCGACAGGCTCAACCGAGTCCCACCGGGTCCGCTTGAGCTTGACCCTCCAAGTCTCGCGCGTGGAATTCTCGGCCGCATCTGCCCCCAGCAACGTACCAGTTGTCCCCGGTAGCATTGCTTCATCCTCAGCCCCTCTGCCTACTGCGTCTCTGCACATATCTGGTCGCGTCACCTCCGCAAATGACCATGTCAAGATGGGCGCATTCCACACCCTTGACGTCGAGGCGAATCGCGACATCCGCATAGAGAAAGGCGACGGCTGGGACAGCGTGGCCATCTCTCGGGTGGAGGAGGCCTGCGTCCCAGGACGAGGCGCCGAGGTGGGGGCTGTGGTGTGCGGAGAGGGTACGGCTGCTTTCTGCCTCCTCTCCCAGCACATGACCGTGATAACGCATCGCATATCCGTCCCCATACCGCGGAAAGGGTCTGCATCAGGAGCTTCGCAGCATGAAAAGGCCTTGACGAAATTCTACGGGACCTTGTTTGACTCATTCTTGAGGCACATTCCGTATTCCACCCCGAGCCTAAAGGCTATTGTCATCGCAAGCCCCGGATGGGTCCGGGACGCCGTGTATGATTACATGGTAGCGGAGGCCTCTAAGCGGGGAGACAAAATTCTGGGGAAAGCCTTGAAGGACAAGGTCATCAGGGTACACATTAGCAGTCCCCACGTCCACAGTTTGACGGAAGTTCTTAAGAGCCCAGAGGTACGTTCTCTCTTCCCTCATCTCAAATTGTTGCTCATCTGCCGTTGCAGATAGTCTCCCAGCTCAAAGAAACCAAATTCGCCCGTGAGGGCATAATGCTAGACAGGTATGATGTTTGTATTACGTCATAACGATTTGCGCTAACACACACCTCCAGATTTTTCAAGATGCTCGGTAGTGATGAGCAGCGCGCCTGGTACGGTCCTGCACATGTCATTCTCGCTGCAGACCGTGGCGCCATTGGCACGCTTCTCATATCTGATGACCTCTTCCGCTCGAGCGACCCCGTACAGCGGAAGGTGTATGTCGAGCTCGTGGAGGGAGTCAAAGCAAAGAACGCCGAAGTGCTCATATTCTCAAGCATGCACGAAAGCGGACAACGTGAGTTTCAGTCTCCGGGACCTCTTTCGCATTTGAGCTTATGCCATGCAGAGCTCAACCAGCTAACTGGGGTCGCCGCGATCCTAACTTTCCCTCTCGATGTCGAAGTGGTAGAGGCAGAAGAGAAGGCAGCGAAAGAAGAGGAGGCGGAGGCTGCTGCGGATGCAGCGCACGAAGAGGCCTTGCAGAATTGACCTCCACTACAGCGAATAGATATCTCAGATGTATCGGTAGGATTTACTATCTCGAATTTATTATTTATTTAGGTATTTGTAACGCAAGAAAAGGGCTGCAGTAAGTTATCCCAATCACTCCTCTCCGGGGTTCTTATACCGCCTCAACGCGCGCGCTCTCGCATCTTCATGCTTGATGATCGTCCGCGGGTATCCACACTTGTCTGCAGTCGCCTCTGAAGGGTTGTGTACGTCTTTGCCCTTCAATTTCCTGAGCTCGGGCACGAGCTCACGGATGTAGTCGCCATTCGGGTCTGCTTTCAGGCTTTGCGAGTACGGGTTGAACAGGCGGAAATAGGGCACCGAATCTGTGCCTGAGGATGCAACCCATTGCCAGCCACCGTTGTTGGATGCGAGGTCACCGTCAATGAGGTTTTCCATGAAGTACTGCGTGTGAATGTTAGCGCCTGGAATTTAGCGGCGACGAAGGCGATAGCCAGGCGTACCTGTTCTCCCTGTTAAAGTAAGATGATGAGTATTGTTGTTTTTAAATGTAACATTCGGTGGAACTACCTTTCGCCAGTCGATCATAAGGCTTTTACAAAGATACATCCCTAAGAAGAACACATGAGCTATGGTATGCAGTATCTCGAAGCACAAGACATACCTGTGATCATTCGCAATCTGTTATGCATCCAGCCTGACTCGTACATGTGAGCACCATACCATACCGCACTGGGAGTAAAAAAGCACCCACCCATCGTATTCAACTGCCTCATCCCCGCGTCCACAATCGGCACCCCCGTCTTCCCCTCCTGCCACCGCCTCAAATTCTCCGCCCCCTCCTCCCATTGCACCCCCGCGAACTTCTCACTGAACGGCCGCCCCATGGACACCCGCGGAAACCCCACAAGCACGTTGATGTAGAAGTCGCGCCACGCGAGCTCCATGACCCAGCGGCCCGCCCCGCCGGCGGCGCCCACCTTCCCCGCGTCGTCGGGCACGCCGCGGATGCCCATCGCGCCGCGCACGCACTCGCGCACGCTGATCACGCCGGCGCTGAGGTACGGGCTCATGCGGGAGGTGGTGTCCGCGTCCCCGCGGTCGCGCTCGTCGTTGTACTTGTATAGCCTGCTCGTCTTCGAGCTCGCGCTCGAGCTCGAGTCGGCGGGGGGGCTGCCTTTTTCCACGGCTTTGCCTTTGCCTTTGCCTTTTGATTTGGAGGGTTTAGCGGGGGAGGGGGCGGCGCTTCCTTTCGCGATGGTGAACGGCGTTGATGGAGGGGGTGCCTCCGTGCTGACAGGGGTGAATGGCGAGACTGCGCCGAGCTGTGCCGTCCGAGATTTTGCGGTCAGGAACAGATTGAGGGCCTGCGCTAGTTCAGAACAAGGAAATATCGAGTTGGGTGGAATCAAGTACCTCTTTGGCGGCAGCAGTACCTGCTGGCCAGACTTCGCTCATTTTTGCTTGATCTGCATCTTCGAGTCTGAATCCCTCGACGGTATCTGGCACCGGCGTGTCGAAAAGGGCTTGATATACAGGGGAGTTGTGAATGCTTTTTGGGTTGGCCTGAGGTAGTGGAGAAGGGCCGATGTATTGTGAGATTCTGGCATTCAAGTGGGTGATCCAGTTCTTCTGGTACGGTGAGTATACCTGCAATGTTTGAACATGAGTGAAACTTCATGACAAAAGTTAATTTACTGCTCACTGTATACACCTTGTCTTGCTTTGTTTGGATTACGTTGGGTTCTATGATGCACTTGTCATGGACGTATGTGGGCTTGATGCCTTGTGTTTTGGCAAGCTCGCATATTTTGACATCACGTCGCAATTCATCGACTTCGTATTCGATATTGGCGTACAGATGTTTCGCTTTCAGCCTGTCCAAGAGAGAAACGACAAAGTTCGGCAAAGTTCGCCTGGGAGTATGGGTGACGGTATGCAGAGGAATGTGCAGCTCAGCCAGTGCGGATTTTACGATGCGCAGATTTCTCAAGGTGAAGTCAATCCTTCGAGCGCTCCTGTCGTGCGCGCTATAATCTTGCGGGCTGAGGACAAATAGAGCGATGAGAGGGATGCCCTCTTTCACGGCCTGTGCTGATGCTTGAGCAAGAGCGCGATTATCTTCGACTACAGGATGGGTTAGCACAAGCAACACGTCACGACGCTGACCGGGCACGCACTTCTGAGATCCGCCATCCTCATCCAGTAGACCACGCATTCTCCCTTCGCCGGATTCTTGACAGCACCCTCGACGGCAGTCAGGAGTCTATGCAAAGGAGGGTCCGCGTCAACTGCAGCACTGTTCTCTGCCGCTGCGATTTTGTTCGGGGTGAATGTTCCATTGGTTGTACGAGGCCGTTTGGTGCCAGCCGTTGAAGGCCCTGCTGCCGCAGCAGGGGATGTGGACCGAGCACGTTTGACCATGGTTGTAGAGAGCAACCTGAGCATTCATCGCGTCGGGAACCGAAGGCAGACATGTTCAACACCACAAGCCGATCTGCAAGCCAGGATCGACAGGGATCGACGTTACGACGAGTGTAGTAACAGTACTGCCTCCGCTTCGTCGGCTTCGTCGGCGCTTGTCCTCAGGCTGGCGGCCCGGTGCAAACATGTTTCTATTTGATCAAACACGATAGATAAGTTTAAGTAAGTAATGTATGGTATAATACACAAATGGAGGAAATTTTGAATATAAGTACAGTCGATTTGTCCATTCATCAGTGATAAATCATCACAGCAAAAGCTAAATCCCAGCAATCCATAAGTGCACGAACCCTGGACAGAAAAGAGAGAGAAACTTACCAAAGCCAAGTGGCCGCCCGCAACAGGGCGTGCCCTAAAGCCCTCAATTTCCCCAGTCGACACGATGTTCTCCACCGTGCCATTGCTGGTCTCGTACCAGTCCGCAAACGGCAGATTGCTCGCGCCGTCCTGCGCAAAGTGGTACAGCCCGCTGATGAACTCATCCCGCACGGTTGTGTTCGTCATGATCGCTGCAGTCCACATCTGCCAGTCGCTTTTGGTGTAGGTGTGGCGCGTGTCGAGGGGAACGCCGTAAGGCGTCATGACCGTGCTGTACCAGGCGGTCTGAGACTCGTAGAGTGAATCGGGGAAGAGGTTGAGCCCAAGGAGCTTGTCCCCGAACATGTTGTACGTCAAGCCCCAGCTGGAGTCGTTGTTGTACGACAGTGTCAAGTGGTCGGCTCCTGAAGAGGCGAGTGTTTGGAATTCAGTCATATATTTCGCAGCGATTCCCTATTTCACGATGAGCACCGAATGGAGAAGAGAGGGCTGCTGTGAAACGTACACTGTAGTTGGTGGCCGTGGCCGTATCTCCAGTGAGGTTCGCGATCTGCGCCATGGCGCCGATGCCCACGATGCCCTTGATGGCCAAATTGGTCTGGTTCGCCAGCACGCCCGCGAAATCGTCGGTGCTTAACTGGCCAGCGGGGATGAGGGAGTCGCTGATGAGGTACTGGGTCCACTGATCGAGGAGGGATTTCTAGGCAAAAGTTGGGTTAGCTACTTCAAGCACCGAGTTTGAAGGGCGAGGCGGCTCACGTAGGTGGTGAGCAAGGAGAGGTCTCCAGTCTTTTGCGCGTAGCTCAATGTCATAATCAACATATTGCCGCACTCTTCAACCGGCATCGCCTCATCAGTGCCTATGAGAATGTGTCAGAAGCTACTTCGAGGTTGTCAATGCGGTTGTGCGTACCAGCATTCTCGCCAGTAGCGTTAGGGTAATGGGCACCGAGATCGTGCGCGCTCCATGCGTTGGGGTACTGGCCAGTCGCCTGATACGCAAACAGCCCGGTCAACAAGTACTTGCCCAGCAAGGGGTTGGTGTAAAGCAGAGCGGGCCACGAGGGGAAGATCACGTCGACAGTATTAATATTCCCGTCGCTGGAGATCTCCTTGAGGAACACCAGTGTGTCGTTCGTATTCCACGAGCCGTCGCTGTTCTTCGAGATAGTGAGCTCGATGCCCCCCATCGCCTGCCGGATTGAGAGGGCCACGATGGCCGCGTAGTCGTCACTAATGGCCGAGGCATCAGACTGGACCTTTGCGTCGAAAGTGTTCGCGGTGGAGAGGGCTGCACTGTATCCACCCAAAAAGTCAGAGATCGCGTCGGCAACTGTCTTGTAGGCACTCCAGAAGCAGAGGCTGCGATCTTGAATGACACCATCGGCAATGATATATTCTACAGAACCCTCGTTAGTTGTTGTGCGACTTGAGGGTTAAGAAGCGACCCACGAATAGCAGGGTCACGAACAAGTCCAATCGAGAAGACTGCAGCGTCGGTGGCATCGGTGACATTGCCCAGATCCTTGGCAAACCCGAATACGGGCCAGTCATCATTGATCGCGCGGAAGTTGGTGTCGAGTGTGTTTCCGAGTGTGCCATTGGAGATGAACTGCGCGCGCACAACTTGGTCCTGGCCAGTCTGGTATGTCGTGCCGTTCGAACTGGATGTAGAGTAGTACGTTGTCCCATCTGCACAGACATCGAGTCAGCGTGCAGCCATCACAAGAGGGGCTGCGCAGCAATCTTACATTGAGTTTGGTCGTTGACTTCTCCAAAGATACTCGGAGACTCCAACTGGGCTTGGTGCGTGATAATGTCGCCCGTGGTAGTCGTCCAGTTAGTGGTGAGCGAGGCATCGCCTGAGACCCATTCAGCGCTGATGTCCGTATATAACTTGACTGCGTGGGCAGCGCCGTCATTTGCCGCCGCAGAGACGGCCAAATAAGAGAAAGGCAATGATTGCTTGACGAGATCTGTTGCATCGACAGGGCTCAAGAAGTTGACTGTCAGGTCAACAGGGCCAGCCGTGAGGACGAAGGTGCTTTGTGTAGACGTGAACTGTGGCGGGCTCATTAGAATATACGCAAGCTTGAAATTCTTCTTACTCACTGTCATGCTGGTTTGGTTCGCCTTGGTTGTGCCGGTGGTGTTGGGAGCGCCCAACCAGCTGTACACAGTGCCATCGACATTGACGTAGCCCACCCATCCCAAAGTCTACAAGTCGCGTGCAAACTGTCAATTTACTGACAGGGTGTACCGGTGAGCGAAATCACGCACCGCGCCAGCCCAAAATTCTGGCCAGACATCATTCAACGCGGCGCCGTTGTATTGGGGAAGCCAAGCTGACAAGTATGGTGACCTCACTGCCAGTGGTATAGAGGCGGGATTGAACGGAGTGGCTTTCCAGGAGTAGCCATACGCAGAGGACGAGAGCGCCGAAGCGATCGACAGAAGATTGAAGGCAAGCATGAGCGCCGGAGAAGAGGATTGTTGATCAAACTACCTTGAGCGCTCGCTTCAGCCTTTATACGACTCCTGCGATCGGCAAAGCGTCATGCTAAACATTACGTCTCAGAAAGCGGTTCGAAAATTGATGCATATTTTTTGTGAAGCCGCTCCATGGCGCAGGGACACTCGTGACACCTGAGAGCGTGGAATGAGATCAAAGATAGTCTGCCGAGCCAGTGGGCCGTTTAAGATGCCTCCGATAGGGCGTGCAAGTCGAAATACGGGGAAGCGCGCAGTGGAGAGTGTCACCACGGTGGAGGTGGCTATGCTTCGGGGGCTTGCCGGATGCAAACACACCGAAACGGGCGATGTTCATTGCTCTTTGCGATCAAGACAGATCCAAAGGGGCATATTGGTGTGTGATGTCAGTATGCATGGCCTCATGGTCATTTCCATCGGGGCATTTGAGGACATCTGACAGGGAAGGCCATGCACGCTGGTGTAATCTTCAGCTGACCAGAAAATGCCCACCAAAAACGCTTGAAGCAATCACTCACGGCAGAAAGATCTGTAAAGATCACTCTCACGGAGGGGTGTGAGTCGCCTTGCTTGGGCAAGTTTCAAGTTTTGGTAATTCAGGGGCAATTTGCCGAGCACAGAGAAGCGCGCTCGCTGGAGGCGGGGGTTTGTTGTTTGTTGTTATTTGAAACCAAGAGCCGTGCAATACATGTACAAACAGTGCTCAGTACAGGCCCCGTGCAGCCTGAATCCATCTGGTTTGACTTTCTACATTGCGTAGTGACCTCTCCATGCACCATAATACCCCACAATCATACGAACCAGCGTATGGATAAATCATTCTTCCTTGGCATGCTTACTTTCTGCCATTGATATTTGGAGCTGGCCGAAGATTACCATATAATCTATGGATAACAGCCAGTCAGCAGTTTTCGGTGTCTGGATTTTGTACGCAGCAACATGCTTGACCTGGTATTGTCACTTGTAATGACGCCCTTGATTCAGTGCCGGTGCATAGAAGCATATGTACTATTCTATGAAACTAAATAGCGGGGCCGCGTGTGCCAGCTGCGTGGGCCGTGACTCGTCCTTGACAGGCAGTCCGCGATCAAGTCTACCCGAGCGCTTTATATTGTTCAAGCCGACCTTGTGGAGTACCATGCGCTTGGCCCGGCCCGGCCAATCATCCAAGGCACTCCTGCGTTCCGCTCAATACATGTACTGCGGCGCTGCACGTCGGAGCGGTGCCATCATGATCCGCGCCAATATTATCAGATATCCAGACACGCCGCGGCGGCCTCAACCACCCGTTCTTTGCGACTTTTTTCAAACGTTTCTCTCGCATGGATTCTGATTAACTGATTTCAATATACAGATCAAGATCAGATGGTCTGCTATTCATGGATGTGTGCTTGCTTTCTTGGTACTTCCACTGCTGGATGACGCACCTTCACAGTCATACCTGCCTCATTCCTTCTACCTTTCTGACGGAACAACAGCGAACAACCGTGCATTTATTATTTTCCCGCATTTTCCCCGCATTTCCTGGCTCCAAGTTTACATGTTCGCAGTTATCTGCTCCGCTTGCAGCTGATGGCTTGGCTACCATGTGGCGCCATTCTCGACTATACCAGAATATATCCGCCCTCGATGCTCAAATTCCTACTCCTTCAGGCTCGATTCTCATTGATCTCCGTTTCAACATCTGCTATATTTTTATCGGCCCGCGCGTGTACTCCGCGTCCATCTGCACCGCAGTCAATGCCCCAGGTTCTATCGAGTCTCTCCGGATTTCATGATCCATCTGGCGCCATAGTTTGACTGTTTCTTCTTTGAATCTGATTACACCCAATTTTGCAAGATTTTCCATCGGTCCGAAATTTGAATTGATTATGCTCGGCCTCCATACGCACGGCTATCAGCTATCAGCTACTCACTCCAAACTTCAATTCGATCGAGGTGTGCATTTGATGGACTGCGGCAGACCGGTGCGTTGTTCAAGTATCGGAGACCTGTAGTTCGGCCTCGCTAATCAGTGATTAAGGATGTTACTCAGCCATTCGCCCTCTCATCTCAACCTACTTACAAATGAATGTAAAGCATACGGTGGCCATCGGCGCAGCATTTATGGCCAATCTCTCTGTCATCTGAACTTACACCGGCTTTCTGCATAATCGCGCTCTCAGTGTCTTGTCAGAGAGCGCACATTCAAATCTCAACTGACTGCGAAAGCCGAGGACGTTGGTTGGGCATATCCTCAGTGTCAGCAGAATTCCGCTCGTACCTGGTTTCATCAATTACAGTATGATGTGGCTTTCTTATCAACCTGCTCACAAATATATGCACAAGACTGCGGCGGTCCCCCTCCGCTGCCTGCTGCTTTATTCTGTTATTGAGCTGGGACTTCGACGTGATGATCAGTAATATGAACTGTTCCATTCCCCACACTACGGGCCCGCCCTTGGCCGACTTACAAACATACTCTTGGAGACTCTTGGGTGCCATTGATATTGTCGAGTGCCCAACAAGTGTTACAACTCAATTCGTGTAAGCATAGGTAAGCCAAGGTAAGCACCCGTGTTACGCGGGCGAGCGGGGCGGCGGCCTCAGCCTTGTGTCTCGCCTCATCGGCTTTCATGCAAACTCCACGCTGTGTTGTATATGTGTGCTGCACTTCTATGGTAGTGTATGTGAGCACTGAGCTGAGGCGCCACAGTGCTGAAGCAGGCTAGATAATAAATCGACTTTCGGGTTCAAACTTGGTACGTACTGTATGTGTTTACGCCGTTCTTGAACTCTGTGTGACTGAGTTACCGGGGAAGGTCTTCAAGGTCCGGCTGCACGCAAAGGCTATCAGCGATGATCGATCACCACTTACGAACTTACGAACAGCATCAGTAATTAGCGTGATCACGGTAGCGTCGGCCTTGGTCAGGCTCAGCGGATCATCGCCGACAGGGGTTCCGCCGTCGTCCGGTCACCAAGCTTGCAATTGTTCATGTTCAGAAATCAGGTACATAACATAACTATTATAAATGTGTATGTCAGGACGCGTCAAAACAAACACGCGATGCTTACATATGTCCTGATACTGGATACCGCAGGGTCCGCTCGAGCTTAAATATCTAGTCATATCCAGTCGACGTGGCGACGCGCGCTGGGGCGGGTGACCCTTGCCTGAGTCATGTTTCAATTTGCACAGGACTACTATCTATATTAGTACATAACAATTGGGAAGTTTGAAATTTGAACTTTGAGATGGTCAATATTAATTGCAATTTGAATAAATGTAACTATATTACTGTATAGGTTCAGATGACTCGCTGTGAAACGCGGTGTGGGAGGATGTAGGATGTAGGCCGTGGCAAGCGAATAGAGGCGAATACTCGGCCGCCCCCGAGCCTCGAGGCAACCCTTGTAGAGATGTTCAAATTTCGCATTTCGGAATGGTGATCCCGACGCTGACAGACGCGCAGTGTGGCAAAGTTTCGGCCCTTGCAGTGTTGCATGTTTGGACTAGAATCTATTGGAATGATAGGCCTCCCGAGTCCCGAGGCTCGACGATCGCAGGGCTTTCGCCGCTGCGTCGCCGCTGCCTCAGCTGCTCAGCATTTAGCTAAGGTTTAAGCCTTACGGTCGCCTGCCCGGTGCCACCCGCTCATTTGCTGAAAGTTCAGAGTTCAGTCGACGTGGCGACACGCGTGGACCTCGAGGCGGCCTCGAGGCCTCCCGACGAGCTAGAAGCGCGCGGGTCCCGACGAAGCACGATTCCGCCGCCTTCCGATGATTTAAGTTTGCGACAAAGGTCGTGGCGACACGCGGCCCTTGCCTGTTTGGACCACATATTGGAATGATGGGCCGCCCGACAACCCGCGCGAGTCGACGCGCTAGAAGCGCGCCCGACGATTCCGCCGCCTTGTCGGCCGATTATTTTAAATTTGCTGGAATGTTCAGTCGACGTGGCGACAGTGGCACCGTGCACGCGGTGCGATGTTCATATATGCGTTTCGAAATCGAGACCATTGGCATTGACGGACCTGGGTCCTGAGACAGGAACTGCACGGCGGTATCGCCTTCCGAAGCCAATGCATATCAAATTGACAACTGCACTATCCACTGCCTACAGCGTCTAGATTCTAGTTGCCATCCACCCGCCAGTGGTGGCAAGACGGAGAAAGCTCTCTTGATCTCAGATCTTAGAATCAAGTGCCATCGCCGTCATAAGGTGCTCATCTTTGAGTTCGAACATACTACATGCCAGCTGCTATTCCGTTCTAACTTCTCCGAATTCAGTGACCGGTCCGTCTCTCAAACAGATCGCGCAGAAAGATGTGTTACAGCTGGCAATATCATTGGCGAGCACAGCACAAGAAAGAAAGTGCGATAAATAAGGGAATAGCGATATGTAAAATATAGCACAGGGAACTTGAATGGTGGAGTAAAGTCGGTAATCGATAGTAATACAGCAGCAGGCAGAATTATCTATGGTTAAGTTTGGCAGGCAGGGCAAATTAGCTATGGTACGAAGAAGGTAAGTAGACTGTTGATGGGTAGTCGGGCCGCGAATGGGAAGAAGAACAGGCGAATGAGACAAGGCGACAAGGAGTGTGGCTGGGTTTAATTTCGGTACAAGGGAGCGTTGGTGGTTGGTGTCGTTGTAAAATTTATTTGGGGGGAAATTAAGATTAATTAGAGGGAGTGTAGCCTATTTGGGTGTGGTACGGAGTCGCGGTGGGGCTGGTGTCGAAGTGCGGACGGTGGGGGCAGCGCGATTCGTGCTCATGCTGGGGCGTGCGAGGCAGGCCGCAGGGGTGGGAGCGGGGGCCGGGTGAACGGTGTATGCACAGCGAGGTGGCAAGAATGTACAGGCGGTGGTACAGGCCTGGCAGGCAGGCCGGTCGGCAACGCGGGGTGAAGCGAGAATGAAGCGGGATGGACATGATCCTCGAATTCAACATTCCCCAAGGTTTCGGTTCGGTTCCAAAAATGGTACGTGCAATGAGACGATTACAGGGTGCCAGCGGCGCGGCTCGCGCTCGAGGGCCGGCGCCCGCGCGTGGCCATGAACCCGGAGCACGTCGCCGGGACAGGCTTGCGGGACGCGAGCGCGCAGTCGAGGCTGTACACGGGGATAATTTTCCCGGGTGCCGTCCACGGTTTAGCTTTAGGCTCGGCGGTGGATTTGGGCCGCGACGCCGGGGGGCTGGCGTTGGCGCGGAGGAATGCGGGGAGGGGGGGCACGGGCGGCGGGGGCGAGGCGATGGAGGGGCAGGGCGGCGGGGAGCGGCTCCTGGGGTGCTGGCGTTTGGGCTGGAGGGAGATCAAACGCGGGCGGGCTGTGGGGCGTGTGCTCGATCGGGCCGATCCCGAGTCTGTTATGGAGTGCGATGGTTCGCTGGATGAGGCATGGCGGGCGAAAAGGGAGCTGCTCGCGTCGGAATCGAGCCAGCGGAGGGTCGCACGTGCTTTTGCTTCGACGAGGTCGAGGGAGCGGGACGCGCTGAGGGTCTTCGGCCTGTGCACGAGCGGGACGCCGAGGTGGCGGTCGGATATGGCTGGGGAATCTGGGCGCAGCTGGCGTTGTCTGCTGGGGGGCGAGGGCAGCGGGGTGGGGAGGAGGTCGGGAGACGGGGCGCGCGGGGGCAGGGGAGACGAGCTGCGGGGATACATTTGTGGGTGACTGAGTGCTGTTTCGGAGGGTTGTTTTTGTAGTTTGGGTTGATACAGCGCCCGATGCAAAGCAGGTCCGGCCAAGCGACGTGTTACGACAACTTACGACAACTTACGAGATCGCGCGAATCCACTCCTTCGGTCATGCTGCAACACCCGCCGTAATCTGTCGCCATGTTCAAATCCAGTTACATGCGAGCATACATAACGTAGGAGGGTGCTGCACAAACAGCTAGTTATGCTACTTTGTGTACGCTGTTATGATACTTTGTGTATGCTCACCTTTCAAGCGGGAACAAGGACAGTGGCAGACAGTGGCACTACAAGCGGTGTCGGACCGGTATGTCCATTTTTCGACAATAGCACGTTGTCACTTGCCCGCAGCCCTTGTACGCGAGGCTCCCATGGTTTGTTGTTCTGACTCGCGCTTGTGCACTAATTGGCCTGCGAGTACACTTCCCTCGCTTGTGTGCCCTGGCGACCTTCTATTGTCCACTAATTTCGTCTGTCACTGGATCCAACTGAACTGGGCAATGACCGCACCTGATCAGCCTTAATTCCACCAAGTATATCTAGCTTGCATTGTTCACTTTTTCCTTCTCCCAGGTTCTCCCAAGGTTCGCCCATCGGCTGCTGATCCCTCCCGCGCTAGTACTGCGCGCGCGCTGCATTGTCCTCGCGCTGCATTGTACTCGACGATCATCCATCAATCCCCGCTATATCCTGCTTGCTGTGCCCCTGTGCGCTCCGGCGTCCAAACTGCTCGTCGGCAACTATCACAAAGCAGTGAAGTCGCCCAATCGGGCCAAGACGCTGTCGGCGCTCGGCCAGTGGCGTCCACCGATGTCGCGACATGTCGACAGCAGCTGATGAACTTATCATGGACATACTTTGGGCTTGATGACATATGCGGGCTCGGCCTGACTGGCGCTGACTCCGCGGATCTCGAACGAACGGGCATCGTGTGCCATCGCCCGCAGCATTGGCGGTACTTGGGCTACAAAGCCCGTATGCTTCAGCTATCCAGAGCGCCCTGGCACTAACACTGGAGGGTTCAGCTAGTGCGGCTGGTTCACATCGGGCTCCCGCACCCCCCACTAAGCTAGCTGCGATAAGCCGCAAGCGAGCTGCATTTCGCGCCACCTTGCTCTGTGGCGTCACGCGCCGCCGCACGACCCAACAGGCCAAGGTGAATTCGAAGCTGGTTTCCATTCCCATCGCGCGCACCATGGACCGCCTCGCCTGCCGCGCGCGTTCTCTCAGCGGGGCGGATCTCGATAGGGCATCAGCACAGCTGCAGGCGACATGGTTATCCTAATATCAAGTAAGCGCCAACATTCATTTAAACTTTGCCTTTGCTTTTACCGTGCCCACGTCCCCCGCGTTCCCCACGTCTGCGCCCGTGACCCGGGATGGCTCAGCTTGCGCCTGCGCCCCGGGAAAATTGCTCACCAATACAATTTTTATTTATGGCGGCCGCGGCCTGCGCTGCATAATATTGATGGCCCATTTCCAGGCGCCTTGGCCTATGTAACGCCTATCCGAGGTTTCTGCCTAAATATCAATCACGCGCGCGGTGTGCGTGGAAGGCTCAGGAGCGGTGGTGGATGTTCGAATCCCAGGCAACTGCGAAATATGAATACGAGGAGTCGGGGCTGTATGTATACCCTTATCTTTTGTCAGCTGCATCCCCTTGGATCCCGCTCGCACGTCTCCTTCAATTGATGCGTGGCTTCATCACCATGCATCATTACCCATCCCCTCCCATGTTCAATTGCTCACAAATATACTTAGGCTCAGCACTGCGCCCGCCGATCCCTCCGAGGCACGAGCCCTCCGGCTTCTGAGCTTATCATTCGAGCTTACAGAATGTATACATTGTGCTGGATCCCGCCAGCACGTCTCCTTCAGTTGATATACGCGTGACTTCCTCATCATTACCCATCTCCCGTGCTCAACTGCTCACAAATATACTTACGCACAGCACAGCACCGCGCCCGCCGATCACTCCACTGTGTTGGTTTTAGGCACGAGCCCTCCGGCTCCTGAGTCTATCTTTCGAGCTTACAGATTTTATTCCGAAGCAGCCAATGAGCCGGATTTTGGCCTAATTTGCCGTGATGATGCGGCAATAAAGTATGTGAACAGCCTTGAAAGCTTGAACAGCGATGCTTATATTATTATCAAGCGTTCCAGACTTCCTTTTCCATAGCAATAGCATAACTATGGCCTGAACGATAAGATGCCCTGGATGCCCATAGCCATCTGTAAGCGGCCACCGTCGGCGGAGGTGCCACCAGCTGATTTTCAGGGCTGACTTGTGCTTGCAACCTTATCCTCAACTTACGCCCGTAACGTACATGTTTTAGACTATGTCAGGTAAGCTGGCCGCGGCGAGCGGAGGCGCCACCAGCTCGTTTCCAGAGCTGACTGGGGGCTTACGCTCAACTTACGCTCAACCCACGCCTGCACATACGTACATGTCTGCAGCGTGTATCAGACACACATTTATGTGCTGTCCCTGGACTCGGTCACTGCGCTGAATCTTGGTTACCGGAGAATGCGTTCAGGCTGCAGCAGATGCCAGCAGCGTCGACGATGATCGTCGACAGTTAACTCCGCCGCCGCCTACTCAGCATCGTCTGCGTAGGTTCGTAGGCTCGTCGTCCGGTTACTTGCTAGCACATTTTTGTAATTCAGTCCTCGCAGAACCGAGCGGAATCCTTCGGGTGCAATAAACCCTTTGTTTCGCTCTTTGTTCGCTGGTTCTCACTAGTGTTTCTTAGTGCTTCGCGTATGTTATCCATATGTTACCTGCTCCCGACCCACTCCTTCTCGGCTACTTGCACCGTCCTAAATTGATAATGGACATTCATAACTGTGCATGGACGTGGCTTCTCTAGAGCACTGCATACATAGCGATGGTTCGCGATGTCGGCAGCTACTTGGTGGCGCTTGCTTCGAACCTCAGAGTAAGGTTCGGTCCTCAGGAAATGAACCTGCACCAGACTAGAGTCTGGTTCTTGTCGGTTCGCGTTCGAACCCAAGCTCGGGACCGGACTACGGCAGCACCAAGGCAGCACCGACATACCTTGAACTTGCCAGATGAATAACATATGCGGACGCCAATATTAATTGGACTGAGACTCAGATCTAGGCAGTTAGAGGCTGACTCGATGTGTATCTCAAGCGGGCATCGTGATTAGTGGCTGTGGTACCGCTCGCACTGGTGTTCTTGAGCCCGCGTCAGCCACCCAGCCAGAATCGAAATGCCCCACTGGCACTGAACAAGCTGCAGCCAATGCGGCTGGCGCACCTCCTCAGCTCTCGTATCCCCATCGAAATCACCCAAACATGCGGGCTGCTGCGCTTCTTGCATCCATATCTCTTGCATTGTGGAACCTGGCATTGTCACGCGCCGCGCCGCCGCTCCTCGACCCAAGAGACCAAGCCAGTCTCAATGCCCATCTCGCGCACCAGGAATCGCCCAGCAACGGCGCAGCTTCTGCACACTCTCAGAGCCAGGGCGGATCTCAACAAAGCATCAACATAGGCAGCATATCTGCCGCCCCCGCCCCCGCCTCCGCGCCCGTGCCCACCCCGCTCATGATGGGCTACTTCCCCGACTGGACCGCCTTCCAGCCCGAGCAGGTCGACTTTGCGCGCTTCGACTGGGTCGACTTTGCCTTTGCCGTGCCCGCGTCCCCCACGTCGCTCACCTGGGACGACCCCATCCACGCGCCGGGGCTCCTCCTACGGCTCGTCGCCGCCGCACACGTGGCGGGGAAGAAGGCGAAGCTGAGCGTGGGCGGGTGGAGCGGCTCGAAGCACTTCAGCGCGATCCTCGCGACGGCCGCCACGCGCACGGAGTTTGTGGCGGCGGTGGTGAGGGTGTACGCGGCGTACGGCGTCGACGGGGTCGAGTTCGACTGGGAGTACCCCGGGGAGGAGGGGAATAGCGGGAACGGGGTGCGCCCCGGGGACAGCGCGGATTTCCTGGCGTTCTTGCAGCTGCTGAGGGCAAGTCTGCCCGCGGGGGCGGTGATCACCGCTGCAACGCAGAGCACGCCGTTTGCGGGGGCGGACGGGAGTCCGATGGGGGACGTGTCCGCGTTTGCGGCGGTGCTGGATTGGATATTGGTGATGAACTACGATGTGTGGGGATGTGAGTCCACGTTCATTTCGCATTGTCTATTTTATTTTGTTTTGTTTGATGAATACTGACGACGGTGCATGGTATTGTCAGCTTCCCCAACCCCGGGCCCGAATGCCCCGCTGTACGACAGGTGCCACAACTCGACGCAGCCTGCGGCGAGCGCGCTCGCCGCATACACTCAGTGGACAGCCGCGGGATTCCCAGCCGCGCAAATGGTCCTCGGCATTCCCGCGTACGGATACATCTCCAAGTCCGCCGCGACGCACCTCGTCCAGCGGCGCAGCGCCCCACCAAGACCGAGCCGCCCCACCGTTTATTTCAGGAACGGGGACGGGAACAAACCGCTGGTGTACGCGGCAGATGTAGCAGCGCAGGGCTCAGTGGCGGATGTGGTCGACGTGGTGGTCGCCGACGGGGAGGGGGATGACGGTGGGCAGATCATGTTTGGCGAGCTCGTCGTGCAGGGCGCGCTGGTCCGCCAGGACCCGCCACCGCCCCAATCCGGCACCCAGCCCCAGCCAGTAGGGTATATATCCGGCCCCGGCTTCACGCGCATCTGGGATGAGTGCTCATCTACGCCCTTCCTCGTCTCTGCGCCGCCCAACTCCACTGCTGCCACTCCAAGCACATCGCAGGTGATAACATACGACGACCCGCAGAGCCTGTGGATGAAGGCCACGTTCGCGCGGCGCGTGGGGATGCTGGGCGTGAATATGTTTGATGTGCACGGGGACAGCGCGGAGTGGGATCTGGTGGATGCTGCCAGGATGGGCATGGGCCTGCCTGCGGTGGTGGATGCACCGGGGGGTGGAGCGGGGGCGGCGTGATTGAATAGTGAATTTGGTGCGGCCGGGTGGCGGGTGGCAACTGGGTGGCGCGGGTTACAAGCGACTCGTATGTCTCAATCTCGTCTTCTCAGACCGCCATACGGCTCTGTGGCTTGTAAAATAATTGTTTGTTTGACATACATAATCGTGTATGTATTCATCTCGGATTGTATGTATATCATTCTTGAGTATGATCGCTCTTGTACCACCTTGCACCATGCGTCTCGCAGCTCGTGTAAGCTCATACTCGCGTCGGGGTCATCTGTCCGAGATTGGAACATGCATTGGGCGCCTAGTAGCCCAGCAGTCTCGCTTACGCAGAGACAGAAAACATTTTGGCAATGTGTTTCAACTTTCGTACGCGTGCACTGAGCGAAAGAAGTGAGAACACTCGAAGCAGCTGTCATCGCCGCCTTACGAAGTCTCAGCGTCCGAATTTGAGCCTATACGCTTCTAATGTCGGCTATGCTGCACTGGCGAAAATTTATTGGGAAACCGCGCAGAAGCACGAATGGGTAATTATCCGTCTTGCCACCGCAACGGGCGATTGGCAGCTGGAGTCTGGGTGACATGGGTCATAACTAATTGTGCATAAATATGCGTATTAACGCTTATTCCTGGTATGTACTACACCATGTGCCTCCAACGTCCCTCGCGACTCGCGCTCGAAGCTCGTACTGATAAGTTGATGTTAATGGCATCGGGAAGGTCATATCGCCGTAGCAGCCACATGGATTTCAACATTAATACATTTCGATCTGTCATCGTTCGGAAATTCAAACATATGCGCGTGTATGGGTAGCTTCCTTTCGCTTCCCATAGCGCATGTCGCCATGTCGACTGAACATTCTACTTTGCATGAGCGGGTAGCGGCGCGGTGGCGGTGCTCGGCCCTTCGCAAGCTTGAGTTCCGTAGCGCCGGGAGGCCATCATTCCGAAACGAATTCAAACATGCAAGGGTCGCCTGCCACAGCGCGTGCGCGTATCCGATGTGTTTCAACTTTCAAGTAGGTGCCAAGAGTGAGCGGGCAACGGCGTGACGGCGGAACATTGTCAAGGCCGACGCTGCCGTGATCAGTGGCTATGCAATTTGTGAGCTGGTGGCACTCTATCTCTTGCGTTTGCTGCGACATCATTTGGACATCATACCACCGTTATTTGTTTCCTCAAAGAATGCGTGAGTATGAGAGGGGGGCCAGGCGCAAAATATGCAACATTGGATGAACTACACAGTCTACAGCAAGTTGAAAGCAACAGAGGGTAACAAGACACACGGGAGGTGGTATATATGTAAGGTATACAGAAATATATGTAATGGGGTCAATGAATGTACGGAAGGTATGCGCGTGCGTGCGGGGTGGATGCAGATAATGGATGACAGAACGTAGCCGATACAGGTGAGTACACACAGTCCGCATTGGGAGAAAAGTAGAAAGTGTCAATGGTAGATGGTCTATCGGGAGGCAGTCGCAGGCACCCCTCGTCGATGGTTCGCGAGCTCGCGGTCGGGCGACAGCGCCATCGTCTTTCCGAGGAGGTTGAACGGCAGCCGTCGGCCCGTCGGCGTCGACGTCGTGCTCCCACTCCCGTGCCCGTTCGCGCGCGGCGGCGACTCGGACTCCGCCCCACTCCCCAGCCGTGCAAATATTGGGGACTCCGGACCAAACAGCGAGTCCTCGTCGCGCTCGTCGATGCGTGCGCCGCGCCCGGTGGACTTGGTGCTCGTCGAGCGTGTAAGCACGACCGGCGCCGTCTCCGTGCGGACCGGCCCGGGGGTGTTCACGCCGAACGACGCGTTCGTGGGTGTGTGCGAGTGCCCGGATTTTGCGAGGGGCGCATAGCTGCGCAGCTGGGCGGCGGACACAGAGGGGCGCAGGCGCCGCGGGGTCGTGGTGCCGCTTACTGCCAGGTTCGATGCGATGGACTCGAGCTCGTCCGCCACGGCGGCGGCGGCGGAGGGC
The DNA here is from genome assembly GCA_001630335.1 of Athelia psychrophila. Classification (NCBI taxonomy): domain Eukaryota; kingdom Fungi; phylum Basidiomycota; class Agaricomycetes; order Atheliales; family Atheliaceae; genus Athelia; species Athelia psychrophila. The sequence continues at coordinate 520,457 of KV417484.1, read as the reverse complement.
GTGGAGAAGGCAGATCCGTTCTGCGACTTGGAGTCCGTGGACAGGCTCCCGCTCCCACTGCGGTTGCGTGATGCCATGTACTGTGCCATCGCGTCCGCGTCTCGTTCGCGCATCCGGGTCGCGATCGCCGCCGCGGGGTTCGGCAGCGTGGCAGAGTGCGACGGGGGGGAGAGGTGGTGGCTGTTGTATGACGTGCCGGCGGAGAAGGACGCCGGGGAGGAATCGCTGTCGGAGGTCGTCGTCGTGCGGCTGCCACCTGAGCCACTGCGCATGCGCAGCCCACTGCCGTTCAGGGGTTTCGTGAACGCCGGAGATGGCATGTTGACGGGCGAGGACCCACCCCACTCATTCCCTCGGGCCGCGGCCTGCGCGAATACATTCCTTCGCGACTTTTTGTTGTTCTCGAACTGTATTCGCGCGGTGTCCTGCAACGTGTCTCTTGTGCTAAATCTGTATCGGAGGGATTAGAGGGTGTGGAAGGAGTGGAGGAGCGGGACGCACGAATAGGCGTAGTCGGATGCGGTGAAGCCGTCATTATTGCGTGCTGCGTATTGGCAGCCGCGTTCGATGAGAAGCTGGACGACCTGATGCGGAGGTCAGTATGGGTGGGAAAGAAACGCAGCTGCGGCACGTACAGCTATATGCCCCCAGGAACTCGCACTGCGCTTGTTAGCTTTGAGCGGAGATTTATCGAGCATAGGTACTCACTAATGTAATGGCGTGTTCCCTTTGTTGTCCGACAGGTTGGCGTCCGCACCAAGATCGCAGAGCATCTAAAGCCGAATATGGGTTACTGAAATCATGGCACACGGGAGGATCACGCACCTCTGCGAGCTCCTCATTTCCCTTCAACGCCGCCATGTGTAACGCCGTCTTTCCATGCATATTGCTCCAGTCTAGGATCCACGGATAGCGATCCCAATACATCCGGGACATACGGAGCCCTGCGCCGACCAGGTCAATGTCGGGTCGTGTCATATACGGGGTTGATGTTGTCGGTACGGTGAGGTCAGCTATCAGCATCAGAATTGTGTTGTTTTCTGAGTCCTGCACGAATTGTAAGCCGCAGACGCAAGACAAAGAGACATGACACGCACCCGGCTGAGTTCCTCGTCGTCGTGCTTTTCAGTCAGCAGAAACTCGAATGTCTCTTCGTGGCCTAACTCTGCGGCCCATGCCAACGAAGTTAATCTCCTTGGTCCAGGATCGGGATTTCGCAGGTCCGTGCGCTGAATGAGTCTCTTCACCAAGAAGAGATTGTTCTCTGGGGGTGGTGTTAGATCAGCATTTTTATGAATAAACGCCCTGCATACCCTTGACGGCTCGGCGCAGTCGCGCGGTGGGGTCCCGTTCTGTCATGGGAGGGGGGATGTGGTTGAAAGTAGCAAGACAATTAGCCCGAGTCAAGCTGTGCTTTTGCGTGTCCTTGCCTCCGTCGCGGACACTGCATTAACGTGACCGGTTTCAAAGGACTTTCATTGATCGAGATCTTGTCAAACGTCAACTCTATCCGTTACAACCATGCCGAAGGTTGTTTCAAGGTGAGCAGTGCCGGGTTCATCAAGGCGGTGCCTCACTCACCATTCGGCCAGGTCAGCAGTATCATCCTCCAGCGAAGGTCGGTTCTTACGAGGATATCTGAGCTACGCCCGTCTAACCGCACTCTCGCTTAGCTCGGCCAACCGCTTCATCCACGGCCGCTCTCAAAGTTTATTGCAAGTCACAATTGGTTATACATATTCCTTCCAGAACTGACCCCAGTCATTCAGACTGCATATGCGGCGAATTCATAGTATGCCTCAGTTCTCACCCCAGCGCCCCAATCTGATGCTTCAACTTTTGTCAGCTGGTGATTGACAAAAGCCTCGCTTCGCTCCCCCGACGTCAAACGGACGGGGCCATCATCGTCCGCTCAAAGGACTCCGACAGCGGTGAGAAAGCCAGGGTCTTCAAACTCAACGCCAACCCGGGCGATCCTATCCTACTAGAGCGGTACGTGTCCCGCCCCGTCCCGCCCCGTGGCACCCGTCCCACGCCGCCCAATCCTCCCCGCATCTCTCGCTCTCGCTCTGATCATCTTTTGGTATCATAGGCAAGGAGGCCACGAAAGGCAGTTCCGGTTCCACTGCCCGCGCTGCACACTGCCTATTGGTGAGAGTTCGGTGAGCTGCATCTTGTCGCCATGTCACTGATAAGAAATGGTGGGTGCAATCATGCGTCGTTGGTTATTTTTGCTTTCAGGGTACCAATCATCCGCGCCTCCTGTCAAATCGGCGCAGTTTCTATATATCGTCTCTGGGGCGTTGACACAAATGCAGGGCCAGGTACCGACGGACGCGTTTGACGGAGAAAATGGATATGTGGCTCCGTCCCTGGAGGTCTGAGTAGATATGATTGGTTGAATTCGATTATAATGAACAGGGTATCCAAGTACGACAGTAAAATACAGTGACATTTAAAGATACAGAGACCAAAAGCCATGGGCTCCCGTTTTTAACCCTGGCATAATCCCTAAGGAAAAATATTCTTCGATGAAATCGCTTTCACGTCTGCAAGCAAAGTAATCAGTGACAAGTTCTTGAGAACAGGATGGCACGAAAATGAAAGTAGAAAAGATTGTGGCTCAGATACCGTTGTAGAAGTTCAACTCATGACGCCAGTGAATCAAAACACTGACGTTCATCCAGTGTGAATAAAGTTGTCATCAACGCACACAAAGATCGGAAATGGAGAAGGGGAAAAGACACAAGAACACAAGAACAAGAGCTCACCATAAGCAGAAGAAGAACTTGAAGCAGACAAGACGACTCGATCAACGCTCGATCGAGAAAATTTATAGCTGGCGTGGCTGTGCCTTTGCTTGTGCTTGTTAGTGTAGTATTGACTCGCGGTGGCGCGCCATTCACCCCAACCCGAACATTGTCCTCTTGGCGTTCCCTGAATCCCTGTGGCTGCAATCCGTTACCAGGGTACACTAACCGTATCTTAGAAACCCTTATACTTGCTGTGGGTCCACACTAAACACCTACCATACAAGGCAATTCTCGAGGCTTCTTGCGATGGTCCTCGCCTCGATTTCCTGGATATATCATTATGTCCTTGAGGATGCATGGTATATAACCGCGGACATGCATGACCACCTGTGTTCCTTAAGTTGCAGCAATAACTGCTTCATCTCCAGAGCCTTCCACCCGGACACCAACCACTCTCGGCATACCATCTTATCACCAAAATGTCGTTCTTCGCGTCGATGGCCTCGTTCTTCCCCACTTCTACTGCATCTCCGCACGCGTTCAGCCTTTTCGGGCAAAATCAGAATCCGCGCGAGAACCACGCGCAATATGCGGAGCTGTACAGCGCTCTCCATCCGCGCTCGCGCAAGGACAAGGAGAACACCAAGCCAGCACCACATACGGTGCCCACGCCGAAATCGCGCTCTGCTGCCTTCGCGCCATCGGCGCACTGCACATACATTACACCACCACCACCATACTCACAACGGGAGGCGCATTCGACCTATCATGTCCTGCGAGAGGCTTTACGGCCCTCGAACGAAGGGCAAGAGACGGACGAGAATGCGGTGCTGTAGGAGCTGTAGATGGGAGATGCTGGGAGGTGGTTACAGGTGGTCGTCGAGGACCACTGGGCGGACGATGGCACGGCCGTCGAATTTCTGCCATTGCCGCTTGAGGCAGAACTTGTCGCGTTCGACCAGTGGCCCTTGGGAGGTCAAACCTGAAGTTAGGGTTAGATGCAGCCGGGATCAGATGTCCCGCAATAATTTATTCTTATTTATGCAATCTGCGTGGCCAGCTATACATGTACATCGCAAGCCTAGAAACAGAGTGCGAATATCCCGTATTTGCTTTGTGCAACCCCAGCTGTGCAACCAGCTGAAACAAGCGCCGAATTATCTCTGGCTCAGTACAGTCGCTAGCCTAAACCTGTAACCCACTACTACTCTGTTCCGCTGCATATTCTCAGTCTTATCGTCGACCCGTCAGCTATCCCGCGATGGAGCTGCCCACCAGTCGGGAGATTGGCCTCGAGACGCTCGTGCGCGAGCGTGACGCGCAGCTCGGTGAACTGACGGTGAGCATTCACGCAGTGTTTCGCGCAGGCTCACCGTAACCTTGTACCCGGATTGTAGGATGAACTTGCACGGCTGCGCCAGTATCTCACAGTGCAGCCTGGTCCGTCCCTGACCGACCCTATATCTCTGCCGCCTGCGCTGCTGGCTGTGCTGCTACCGCACATCAACAACCCGCATACCAGTCAGGGCGCGGGCGCGGGCTCGACAGTAACCGCTGCTCTTACACAGCGTGCGACGCTGCTGCAGGAGGAGAATGATGAGCTTTACGAGATGCTCAAGAGCGGCGAGACGGGGAAGCTCAAGGAGGAGGTGAGGGGCCTGAGGCGGGTCGTCGATCGCTTGCAGGGCGCGTTGAAAGGTATGTATCTGCGCCTCGCTCGCGACTCATGTCCATTCAGTGTTAATTGTGTGGATTCAGAGTCTCAGCAGATCATCACAGCCATGTCGTACGTCCTTCTTTCTACTGCATATGATCGAGTAGCCACTAACTCTACATTTGCGCTGGACAGCACGGAGCTGGAGGCGTCCTACCAATCTCTATACGAAGCCAAACGGCCAAGAGCGCCCACATACAGCAACGCTTCCAATCCATCTATGTCGCCCTCCAACTCGCCCATATCCCGTACCAACACACTCCCGCCCACAGGGCACAACGGCTCGAACTCTAAGCTGCCGCCAACGGGGCCGAGAGCGGCTACGGCGCCGCGAACGCATAAAAAGCCACGCCTGTCGGAGGTGCAGAACTCCCCTGGTAGATCTACCGAATCGCTGCCTGCACAGCAATCCCAAAGCAAGCCGCGCCGCGAAAGGGAGAGGGAGCGGCCGAGGGAGCGCAGCCGCGACGGCAGCAGGAGGAGGGGGGATGAGAGGGGGGGCACGGCTGTGAAGATGGAGGTGGACGACGATGTGGATGCGAATGCCGTTTCGCGGCCCAGGGAACGAGAGCGCGACAGGGATAGAGGCGTTGACAAGGAGCGGGAAAGGGAAAGGGAGCGAGAGAGGGATACAGACAAAGAAAAGGACAGGGAGCGGGACAGGGATCGGGAGCGCGTGCGGGATAAGGGTCGTGAGCGGGAACACGACCGAGACAGAGAAAGAGATCGCGACCGGGATCGTTCTTCCAGGCGCAATGGGAACGGCAACCAAGGTGGTGGCGGCGGGGGATCGAGCGGCAGGGGTGCTAGGAGGGGACGCGCCTCAGATGCGCCCAGGCCAAGCGTGCATGTGACAGCTAGTGCTGCCAACGATGGCGATCGGACGTTAGCATCACGGATGGGGCTTTAATAACGGGGATTGACTTGACTCACAGTGTTCCTCTCACATGTCACAGGCTCCTTGTTTTTTTTTGGTTTTTACATTCTCTTTCTTATCCACCCGAACTATGAAATATCGCAATACCTAGTGTACCTGGTACGAGATCTCCTGGCTGCAAGGATGATTGCTCGCTAATCTGTCTGTTTTGCTTTTATTAGCTCTGTATCCATTGCACATGTGCACACACCGTCGTCGCTATCGTACACAATCATATCATATTTGATGCTTTTGCTCGGTTTCTTGCGGTTTCCGACCTCGGCCTGATTGATTCTGTTCGGTTTCTTGCGGGTTTAAACCTCGGTCGGACTGAAGAACGTTCCATCCCTGAGTCTGGAACTTGGCTAGGGGACCGTGGTGGCAATATTAACGAAGATCATGGGTCAATGCAGCCTCCTATATTACCTTATACCGCCTGCTGCCGAACCAATGGCTGAACAAGCTTACAACTGGTAAGGTACTAGACTGTAATTTTTGAACTTGATACACGTGGAAAACTAGTTGCGCCGCTGCACCGGAGCGCCTTAGCTCCTCGGTGTATTCCGAGAGCCTCGCCAGGGCCGCCGGTGCACTTAGGCTCATTGCCCCCACCGTACATAAGAGTAAAGGCTCTGCCGTATCGCCAGGTCACCGCGTGGTTTCCTCTTGCTTTCAACGTTCATGACCTTGCCATTAGCTCCAAACGCTGATCCAGACCCCACAACCCAGTTACCGTGGCCTTCAGCCCGGCCTAAACGAGTATCGCCCGCAGAGGAGAGTCTGCGGGTTCCCGGGACATCAGGAGATGCTACCCCGACGAGCGTCACTGGCAAGGCGAAAGGCAAGAATGGGGTGCCAGGAGAGCAGGGGCTGTCGACATGGAACCTCGTCACTTTGAGTATCTCGATGGCCGGCGCTCAGATGGCGTGGACGGTCGAGCTTGGGTGCGCTTCTATGCTTCTGTCGGCTCGGCAATCAGCTTAACGTTGTGCGATCCAGGTATGGAACTCCATTCTTGCTCTCGCTTGGGATTTCGGAGCAGGTTACGAGTTTGGTCTGGCTGGCTGGCCCGATCAGCGGCCTGGTCGCCCAGCCGATAATAGGTGGGTATACCACAAATAATCTTTAGAGGAAAGGGTGTTGACCGGGCATCAGGCGCCATCTCTGACTCATCACACTCGAAGTATCGGCGCAGATTCTGGATCGTCACATCGACCGTCCTGCTGGTGGTCTCCACCTTGGTCTTGGCGTTCTGTCAACCGATCGCTGGCTTCTTTGTGGATATGGTTGGTGGCGGCGCGGGTGATTGGGACCCCAAGAGGATCAAACAGGTTCGTTTCTCTCAGTGCCACCGATTAAGTCGCTTATACAAATTTGCCACCTAGGTCGCAAACACTGCTATCGGCATCGCCGTCTTCTCTTTTTATGTGCTCGACTTCGCGCTCAACGCCCTGCAAGCATCTTTGCGTAACCTGCTTCTCGACATCACGCCCCCCAGTCAACTCAATGCAGGAAACGCCTGGCATGGTCGAATGACTCATGCCGGGAACATTTTTGGCTTCGGCTTCGGTGAGGCTTCTCGAGACGTAATACGAGCACTTGGTCGCTGACGTCATTAAAGGATTCTTGCCACTCGCAAATGCACCAATCTTACGACTACTCGGTGGCGACCAATTCCGAAAGTTCTGTGTCGTAGCTATGGCCATATTGGTCCTCACCGTCTGGACCACTTGCTGGTGCCACGAGGAGAAGGAGAGGCGCAATGTGTACAAGAAACAAAGCACCGCAGCCAGTGTGATGGAGAACATCTACAACGCCATCGTGAAGCTCCCCAAGCCCATTCGACGCGTTTGTGCTGTGCAGTTATTTGCCTTCATGGGCTGGTATGTGGTCTTCCTTCCTGCGCTGGGCGCTACTAATCGCTCACTTCAAGGTTCCCCTTCTTGTTCTATGCGTAAGAGGCATATCTAACGCTCACCTGTGTAGCTTAATGACGTTTGTCCTGTAGAACCACCTACGTCGGGCAAGTCATGGCTTACGAGATTCACGGGGAGCCTGATAATGACGTCGCAACTCGAACGGGAGAGTTTGCACTGTTGATTTATAGCATCGGTGGGGTCCCTTTCTTTACACAATTCGGTCGTTTTGCTGACGAGTATCTATAACACAGTTGCCGTGTCTGCTGGAACCCTGCTCCCATATTTAGCACGCAGGAACATTGACCTCCTCTCCCGCCGTGACGAGGATGAAGACGAGGAAGCTGCTCGCCTCAAGAAAATGGTCAAAGATTGGAAACAAGAAGCAGCTCGCAATGGGAAACCTCTGCGCCTTCCCTTCATGCCATTTTTGCTCCGTAATATCTGGACCGGTGCATTGTTACTATTCTCACTTCTGACATTCTCGACATTCTTCATCACAACCGTATTTCAGGTGCGACTCTCGTGCTTCATCTTACCTTCTTGTTCTCACGTGGTATGTCCAGGCGTCGGTTATGATCGCTCTTGTTGGGATATGCTGGGCTGTGGCATGCTGGGTGCCTTTTGCTATCATCATGGAGGTCCGTAGATACGCATCGGTTGAGCGGTCTTTGATCTGACCATGGCCCCTGCAGTTCCTGAAGGAAATGGAAGAAGACGCGCTTCCCAAGATGCCCACTCGGCCTCCTCCGGACCCCGCTTCCCGCCGGCCTTCGCACTCCCGCACACTCTCGACGCCGCTGCTGCGAACAGGAGTACTGCCCGCTGAGCGCGCGCCCCTCCTCGTTCGCCGCCGTTCTTTTGAAGAGTACGAGATAGCAATGGCACAATTCGGCCCCAGCACACCCGTAGCCGGAGGCACCGTGCTTGGCATACACAACCTTTCCATAGTCTTGCCTCAGTTCATCGTTCGTCTCTTCCTTCTCGCTTGCAGTTTGGGTCGCTCTGAATTTGTTGCAGGTGGCGCTCGTAGCGAGCGCGATTTTCAAGCTCAGTGACTCCCATATTGACGAGGATACGACAACTCACGACACATATTACGGAAAGAATGGGGTCGCATGGGTCCTCCGCTTTGGTGGTCTTTGCACTTTGGTAAGACGGTTGGCGCCGTTTCGACGCACTCGTGTTCTAATGCATGATGCAGGTTGGCGCCGTGATCGCGCGGATGGTTCCACCTACCCGTACTGAGCGAGAAATGCGCAGGCTTCTTGCTGAGATGCAGGAATTCAAGGATGATGAAGGAAATCCGTAGAATCTCGAGTGGAGACTAACTCTAATTGTTCAGTGTGTGAAATTGTCTCATTGGCCATGTTTTTCATTTGGGCTCATCGGGGAATATAGATCATGTTATAACAGGGACCATTTACACGAATATCAGACTCCCACAATACATAATGCATAATCCCAATTGTCTGTATCTCGCGTTGACACGGAACGACAGCTGATGGAGGTGAGTGGGGGCTGGTCATTAGGTCCGTACAATCCCTCGGAGAGCCGAGCGACTGGGAAGTTATAGTCAGTAGTGTCAAGTAGTGTCAAGGAAACCTTACTGACAGCTGGCAGCCCGAGAGGGAAGATGAAACAGCCTTATCGACAATGTGCGACCCCAGAGACGGTGCAGTACGCTCACTGCTTTTAGTTTGGTGGCAACCGTGCGACCGTCTACTGCTCATAACATTTCTCAAACCAGTCACCCATGGCGGAGGAAGTCGCACACTCACATTCTCCACGAACGCAAAGGATGGCACATGCAGCCCCCGAATCCTCAAAGTGAGAAAATTCCCAATGAATAAGAGTGTCCTTTTCCGATATGATACCTGTCTCAAGTTGTCGATATGTCAAGAATGGTCAATGAGGATGGCGTACCCTTATCGGTGACTGGTACTCGAAGCTGCAGAGCAGGCTCATCGTACTCGTCTGCATCGTCGTCGAGCACTGTGCACCTCCCAGTGTGTGCAAGTATTTGTTTTTCCACAAGTGCACCCTTGGGCAGTGATTTCACTGCGACGAACAGTGTCGGCACGCCCGCTTCCTGGAGATCAATCAGCCGTGATCATGTGAAATGCAAAGCGTTACGAACATTCTCAAATGATTGGCTCGCTGCCTGCACATGTGTAATGTCACTTGGTTGAGCCAGCCAGTAAACAACAGATTGAGCGTATCCGTTCCATCCACCGCCAGAGTTGGTTCTAAGGGCATGCATAATTCTTTCTGCATTTTGGAAGGACAGGGCAGTTTCCATTGCCAGCGATGGTGGTGAAGGGATGGCAAGAGAGCTTGCCACCATGCCAATCTGGCCAGATATAAATATTCGCTCGTCGACCTGAAAATATAAGATCATTGAGCCGAGAAGTGATAGGCCTTTTATCCAGTCGACGCACCGTTATTGCCTGCGAGTAAGGTCCAATATTGGCTGGAGCCCAATAGCTTAGGCCTTGAACGTGGAGTGATTGCCGTTCTTGCGCAGTCTGTTCGATAAACGCAATGCAGTCCAGCTTAACGCGAATGTCGAGCGAAAAGTCAACGCCCACGCATGCCCGTGCAGGTGGACTGATTCCAAAGAATGAACCGTAAACAGCGTTCACCCGACCAAAGAGCTCCATGGATGATATTAAAATATTGATATTTGCGCAGTTGGCGAATGATAACTTGTGCTTGGCCAGTTGTTCTGATTTATGATAATCTTGTCAGTGATGTTAGCCGGACTGCGAGCATCATACGTGCAGACCTTTTAAGCTGCAGAAACACTCCTCCACCTCCTCCTCGATACTAATCTCCGCCTGCGTTCCAGAGGAAAGATCACGATGTACATTTGAAATGGCGACCCATGAATCGATTCTCTTGCTTGAAGATGCGGGTGCAATGACATTCGTCAATACATCAGTGCTCTCGGCCTCTCCGAGCTGCAACTGATTGGATTCTTGGGAGCGTTCAACAGCATCTCGCACTCGGAATAAATCATCGCTCAGCAGCGGCGGTACCTGCATGTTATCAAAATCCTGTTGCGCCTTCGGCTCAAGAATTGCATGATTTATGCGGAGAAACGCCACAGTGGCAAAATCATTGTCCGCGTGAATGACAGGCTCAACTTCTGTCCTGATAATAGGAAAGGTCAGATTGACTCGATTATCAAACCTGGATTCATCCAATGTCTCACAGTTTGATGCGACTTTTAAACATCGGGCAGTCGACTGTTAGGGTCTCGTATTCTCCACCTTCCCCGCATATATGCGAGCCATAAAGCTCGTTCTACTTACAAGCATATCAGTGTCGTCACAGTCGCCGTATCCGAAGCAACGTACAAGTTTGATCAAGGTAGGCTGCATCTCTTTCAATGTCTTCCCCAGGTGTTTGGGCTTGAGACCGATCCCTGCCACCTTTATAAGCACAGCTTCCATTCCGGCGTCGATCATTTCTGACAGTAACTCTGCTTGGTCTCTCTGCCAGAGATAGCAAAGCGGTGTTAAGGACAGACGCCTACAGCTGTAGAGGAATGTCAGTATATACTTCAATTTTCATGAGCGGTCATGCTCACACATGCTCAACTCTGACCCTCTGGTAATTTGAAAGGATGGCACCAACAGAAACGCCCTCCACATCCGGATGATCCGCCTGTCAATTAAATCAGCGATTATGACGAGTGCAAGATAGTAGAGCACACACTTTTACGCTCTCAAGGAGAGCAAGGAGATCCTCTGTCTCATCTCCCAGTACACCACCTGCGTCCTTCGCATTTCTTCCTCCGTACTCGGACCCTTGTTCCACTGCTGCTCCAGATATTACCCTCCGGTAAAGAGGAACACCAAGGGCTTGTGCGACAAATTCTATCGCGTCCTGACCAACAGTCTGGTAGAGGTACGAGTCCAGCTCCTCTATAAAGGTATAAATCTAGGTGGGGAGATCAGACCGAGATGGTGCCGGACCTTTTCCTGTCTCTGGACCCAGCGATGCAGCAGCAATGAGATCGTGGCCGTTCCTGGAGCAATGAAGCAGATTGTAGCAACTGTCTTTTCCGCCGCTGAGCAGGGCAACATATTTCATGGTGAAAGGCAAGATGAGTTAGGAGCTGAACCTGATATGGACACCACAGATCAATATGCGATCTTTTGGCGCCGAGTGGATCTGACTCGCGTCTAAGACTACAACGCTCTGGTTTTTTGTCAAAATGCCTACTATCGCGGTCGACAAGGCTGATCTCTGGGAAAGACTGGGGCAAACATACTGTCAGTGCTCTTTCTGTCGATAAATGAGGAACAATATCATAACTACCTACAATCATCAGCGACCGAAGAATTCGACAAGCTTTGCTTTGAGTTCGGAGTTGAACTCGATGAAGATGTATGAGGTTATGATAGATAGGTTTGACCCGTTTGCTGAAGATAGTTTCTAGACCACAGAAGAAGTCGAAGCCGCGATCAAGAAGGGTCTCCCGGCCGACCGCCCGGTGAGGATTGTTGTGTTCAGAAACGGTCCCGGTGTCTGATACTAGTTTTTCAGCAACTCAAAATAGAGATCCCAGCCAACAGGTTAGAATTTCTGTCTGCAACTGAATACCCCAGCAACCTGACCCGAATGTCCCAGATATGATCTTCTTTGCATAGAGGGCATCTCCAGAGCTTTGCGTATATTCTTGGGCAAAGACCAGCCACCAAACTATCGGATCGTGCATCCTGCAGATGGAAACATCTTGGTGACGACAATGACCCCTGAGGTAAACACAAGTCTCTTGGGAATTTAGAAAATCACTGAGGTCATATTCAGACACAACAAATCCGACCTTACTTTGCTTGTGCCATCCTGCGGAATGTCAAATTCACAGAACGGTCCTACGCGTCTTTCATTGACCTGCAAGATAAACTTCATCAGAACATATGCAGGAGACGGCAATTCGTCGCAATCGGCACACACGACCTTGATACCTTGAAACCACCCTTCACATATGAAGCAAAACCTCCAACAGATATCAAATTCGCACCGCTGGGGAAGCCTATCGAGTACACTGCACAGGAATTAATGTCGGTTTACGAAGTATGTCATTTCTTCGGATCGACTCTGCCACGCTGATGCCGTATTTAGGCAGAGAAACATCTTTCCAAGTATCTTCATATAATCAAAGACTCGCCTGTGTACCCTATCATATACGACTCCACGAACCAAGTTCTTTCGATGCCTCCTATCATCAACTCAGAACACAGCAAGATCACATTAGACACGAAGAATATCTTCATTGATGTGACGGCGACGGACGAGACGAAGCTCGGGGTTGTGGTCAACATTGTCTCCACCATGTTCTCCGAATATTGCGCAGAGCCTTTCACGTGAGAGCTTCCAGCACTACCATCCTTCCCTGAGGCTAATATCAACTCTAGCATTGAACCCTGTAAAGTTATCTACCCCGACGGTACTGAGCGGATAACACCAGACCTCACACCGCGACACATGATGGCACATGCCTCTTATGTCAACTCCTGCACAGGGCTGTCTTTATCCGCTGCTGAAGTGTCCGCTCTCCTCACTCGAATGTCACTGCACGCCACAGTTTCCCCAAACGACGCGGACGAGCTCCAGGTGCAGGTGCCAGCCACCAGGCCGGACATCTTACATGAATGTGATATTATGGAGGATGCCGCCATCGCCTATGGCTTCAATAATCTTCCTGATACGTTCCCCGCGACAAGTACCGTAGCGCAGCCTTTGGCTATCAGCAAATTAAGCGACACCGTGCGCATCGAATGGGCGTTGGCAGGATTTGTGGAAGTCTTGCCACTGATCCTCGTGAGTGCACAGTCAATCAGTTTATTCCTCTGACTCACCCACTATCGTGCAGTGCTCGCACGAGGAGAATTTTGCATGGCTCAACCGCAAAGATGATGGAACAACGGCGGTCAAGATCGCCAACCCCAAGACATTGGAATTCCAAGTCGTGCGTACGTCGCTTCTCCCAGGCCTCCTCAAGACCATTCGGGAGAATCGGTCCCATCCACTCCCAATACGTATTTTCGAGACGTCCGATGTTGTTCTCAAAGACCCGACACTCGAGCGACAAGCCCGAAACGAGCGACATGCGGCAGCATTGTGGTGCAATAAGACAGCTGGTTTCGAGGTCGTGCACGGGATGTTGGACAGGATCATGCAGATGTTGGAGGTGCCTCGTATCTCCAGCTCCGATCATAAAGCGGAGACAGGCTACTACATCAAAGAGACGACTGGTCAGTTCTGAAATAGGTTCCAAGCCACTCAACAGCTAACCTTCTTGCGCTGCTTAGACCCTGCGTTCTTCCCAGGGCGTGCTGCGACCATAATGTATCGCGCCCCGGCAAAGAAATCGAAGCTGACCACCATCAAGGCGGCATTGGGGGCAGTTAAAGACGCAGAGATAGGCACGCTGGGTATATTGCACCCCAGCGTTCTCGAGAAGTTCGAAATAGGCTATCCTTGCTCCGCTCTCGAGTTCAACCTTGAGCCATTCAAAGGTGGGATCGCGTAGATGTTGTTTAGAGGCAGAAGACGCAGAAGCTCATGTATTAGTAAGTACGAAGTATCCACTTGGATCGTGGCAGGTCCGCAAAGAGAATCAGTTTTAACTGAAAAGATAATATACCAAAAACGTCCAAAATGTCGATATTCCTACAACAAGCCAGCAGCTTGCAGACCCTCCCGGATCCTCCTGTCGCTTTCCCTAGCCGTCTCCCGCCGCCGCGCCATTGCTGCACCCGCATCCTCTTCAACAACCGATGCATCTGTTCTCCCGGCAGCCGCAGACCCATGCACGACGATCTCCCCTTCGGAGTCCCGTACACCTCCCAGTCCGAATGCATTTTGGAGGCTGGATACTAATGCTTGTTCTCGCGCCGCTTCTGCTGCCGTGCGGGGCGCGGCGGGCTGTTGTGGGCTTAGGATGCCTTGCTCCCAACGCTTTACCCGGTAGAAACCCAGCAAGGACGTCAGAAGAGTAAACCAGCCTGCATCACATCGCCTGTGAGAAAAACCGCCATTTGCGTGGTCTTATCTGTGGGGACGTACCAATTGTCATAAAAAAGAAAGAGATCCATTCGTTCAGAGCGGACATGTCCGGTCTGATAAAAGTAACATCGCTGACATTGCTGCTCTCCACGCTGCTCCACGTCTCGTTATTCATGGATCCAAAGGGCGAGTCCGCAGCTGGATCACCCGTCCTCCACCAGTTCCCAAACCCATCGTTGCCTGTAGACGCGCTGTCGTCTTGACGCATGCTAAATCCGAATTGGATGAGGGTGATGCCCAGCCCCGCGCGAGAGCCCAAGCGCGCAGCGTGCGAAGTGTGTAACATGTAAGTCAACAGGAAACCGACGAACTGGAATGAGACAGAGACGAGCATATTCCATAGGAAGGAGAAGAAGGAGCCAGTGGGAAGGTTGTCAACCATGACTTCGCCGAAGATATTAGGCGAGAGGGACGTGTGTACGGTGGTTTCCCAGTATGGAGGGACTAGAATAGCATCAGCTGCTAAATACTTTGATGCGTGTGTAGATGAAAGTACCTGAATCTGCCTGGGCAGCTGCATAAGAAGGAGGTGCCTCAGCCCGTGCATCTTCTGGAACCATATACGTCTCGTCACCTTGAAACCATCAGCTTGGCATATTAATCAAATGATCAACGCCACTCACCATTTTGCACCCTGACAGGGCGCGACGGCTTTGCAGTCACATTTGCAAACACCCCGTCCATATTCGTCCCCCCACCGACCACACCTCTTGGCGCCTGTGGTACCAGCCCAAACCGCTGAACGTAGTGCGTCGGTAGCACTGCAGCTGCTGTGCGCCCGAACCATCCACCGCGTTGGGCGTGTGCAGATGCGGGGACATCAGCTGTGAACGAGGTTATACCATTGGAGTTCCCGTGATCGTTTGGCAGGGCCACCGCGGACGGCCCGGGGGGCGACCCAGGGGGCGGGTGGTCGTAGTCTGCTTCGAAGTCGTATGTTCCTTGGGGGACACGCTGGGACGGCTGGTTGCGAACGGGGTTCAAAGGCTGCGATTCGGAGGCGTCCTCATCATCGGAATCGTCGAATGCAGCTTCTAGCTCGTCATTGGGATCTGCATTGGCGTTTGGGTGGTTGGGAAGGGGAGCGTATCGATTGGACATGAGATGGACGTTGGCGGACAAGAACAAGGCCAAAGTAAATGAGTACAGCCTTGGGTCAGGTGATATATATTTCAGCCGAGTAGCAGCTTATTACACTTTCGTACAAATCAACCGCCAGTGCATGGTTATGTGATGGGAGGCTTCTTCACCTTTGATTTTTGTGGGTTTCTCCTTAAGTACCCAACTACTTCACATCAAACCACTACCAGTAACCCCCTATTTCAACTCCAAACATGCACGGAATCCTCAAAGCGTCGTCTCTGAATCTGCTTGAACTCTGTGGCAAACTCATCGGTAGCATTCTCGGCCAGGGTGGCTACGGCACTGTCTATCAAGCATTGGACACCACCTCGAAGAAGAGGAACCCCAAACAGAGACTTCATTTGCTCCGTAAGGCGTCAAGATAAAGCAAACTCAGATCTATCAGATCTAGAGTGTTAGAATGTTTTCTATGGAACGTTCCATATCAAACATTCTACCACTCCGTCGTGTCATCAAAGACCGGCGGTGATCTATTCGAAGGTGCGAGGGAGAGACGGTTCCACTTCATGCTGACACCAGGACCAAGATTCTTGTTCTTCACATCGACGCCCTGTCCGTGTGTCACAATGCCGGTATCTTCCACGGAGATATCAAGCTCGAAAATTATCTATGCGATATAGATGGTCTCAACATACGTCTGACCGACTTTGGCCTATCCACCAAGGAGACAGAGGCGACTGCCGACGGGGCAGGGACTAGGGGTCACCTTGCCCCTGAGTGCGAGTTCCTTGTAACTTCGTACTATCCTCACGCAGCTGACGTATGGGCCTTAGGGATCTTGATATTCTCGCTGATCAACGGCACGCAACATTAGGGGAGTGCCATGGAAGGTGACTCCAAGCGAACGGTTTTTGCTCAACCCCGAGCGCCTCCTACACAACGACGTTAACCCGATGTCCTTTGACATGCACGAAGTACCCAAAAGGGTCTTTTTGGTAGGGACGTCAACCGCATCAAGCTCCCGGAACTGAAAATCGAGTTTGAAAATCTGGAGATGTTTTACTGTTCGAACACAGACATGTCACCCTATCCTCCGATTCGTTCGAAGCTCGATCCCGATCAACAACCAGTGTACAATATGGCATTATCATTGAAATGCCATCCCTCATTTCTGAAAAGATAACTCGGCGCACGACGATAATTCTTTGCGCGCCAGCGACATGGCCGTTGCTCCTGCACCGCCAATCGTAAATCCAGAAATCGTGTTACCTGAACTTTCCGAGGGACGACAATTGCGAACGCCAAGCGATCGAGTCGCTTCAAGTCGGTTGCCCATCGTGTAAAGGTCGTTGGTATGTTTGCCAGAGATAGATGTACAGGTCTCAACCTGCTGTTGAAGTAAGGGAGATCGTAATAGGTATCATTTCACCTTGATGTACCATTATGTAATATTGCAATACCGCAACCTGTGCATAACTGCAACGTCAGACATTCACAGATGACCTGTATTTCGAAATACGACTGGAGAAGAGTGAAAGGATTTCAGGTTACGATTTGACACGCGCGCACGCGGATGCTGCGACCTGCACACCTTCAGACACCTTCCTTCCTTATATGATGTCCTAACTTGGTTCTATCTGTCTTGAACGCTGAAATTGTAAAATGCCTCTCAAGTTAAATGCCGTCGCGTTCATA
>KV417484.1:451691-503272 GCA_001630335.1 Athelia psychrophila | reverse complement strand
TTGCAGGTAGAGTACAGGTTAGCTATGCGAGGGGAAGGGTTGGTGGGTTTGCGGTTACGTCTAGGGTTACTGCTCGATCTTCGACGTAAGCTGCTAAGGCTACTACTCCTGCGGAGGCTTAGCGTCGGAAACTTGGGGCAAGCGTTGGTCGGCAGGGTCGCACAGGGGGTTCCTTGTATGCTGAAGCTTCGTCTGATGCTGGTGGGCGGGGGACCCAGCGGGGGCCCCGGCAGGCGCCACCGGGACGGTTTGCTAGTGCCCTTGAGGTTACCATATTGGAGCAAGTGTCGACTACAGGGGCGTAGACGTGTGCGGGTTGCGCCACCTACCAAGCCCGCGTGTCGTCGACGTCACGATGGCTGCGTGATGCAAGTCGCCAAACCCGACCATGGTGTCCGCGGTTCTCCACACCAGCCACCCCCCTGCTTATACCTGCCCCACAAACGTTTACACTGACGTTTCGGCAGCGCGGGACAGTCCCACGTTTTACCACTCACCGCAACTAGTAAACTAATTATACGGTTCGACTACCAAAGTTCCACTGCTCTGCATATACCAAGGTCTTCTACGTGCCCGACTCCGTGGAGGAAGAATACGTCGACGGGTCCGTCTAAGTCCATGAAAGTAGATGTGTGCGTAGTTTCATAAATCGTCGACTACGATAAGATCAGGGAGGTATGACCCTTTGGTGGCATGTGTGCAGGGAGAGCGGATTATAGAAGCCGCTTCAGTACCAACTGTTGGAAGGGTGACCGAGGAAGAAGAGGAAGGATACCTTATACGAGCAGAGACAGAGTAAGGTCAAGCAGCCAAAGGACAACTGAATGTACAATGTGTGAAGCGTGCGACGCGCGAACCCGAGAGCGCGCCCCGACCCGTAGTGGGAGTAGGTTAAGCCTAAATCGTACGCAGTTCTGCTGTCGCGCAGATGTCCGTTGCTACCCAAACCCTTGACCACCTCCTGCCCACTAGGTCGACGCCTGAGCGGGAAACCTAGGTACTTATTGCTCTGCACCTCGTCGCACCTCTCGTCGTTACAGTCGCTACAATGAAAATAGTCTGGCCTGTACAGGCGAGACTTGCTTACCTAGAGAAAGAAAAAATACTGTTAACCATGCAGGGGTGTCTATTCTGGTGCGTTTACCGCCAAAAAGAGTGTCCGCTACACTACGTCCGACCAAATGAGAAGACTGCAGGAACGACCCAAAGATGGCCCATTTCGCAACCCTCGTTCCGTAGGATTCGGGTGTTGTCGGGCGGCGCGGGGCGTGCCGTCGTCTTCGCCGCGCTCTTGTTCGTAATCATAGGTCGGAGGTTTTACGTAAGCCTGACCCTCCACATGCCCTGAGGCTTCCCCTCTAGCAGCACGTACCCAGACGCCGACGGCCCTCTTGTCTACGTAGCCAACAACTTCTCCTACGCCCACGTCGTTACCGCGCCGCCGCCCTCTGCCGATCCCTTTCGCTGTCCTCCTAGGCCCTCCCAGACGTTCGACGACCGAACAACATCCTTATAGCTGTAAAACCTGCAAAAACCATATAATAGAAAAGTCAATTTTGACTAAGAGAAACGCCTGGACGGTGCTAGGTTCACCTATGAAGCATGAATGATTATGTACTCGAAGACGCAGAAGACGGAGATTTGTTGTAGATGCGCTAGGGTGGAAACTTACCGAGTTCCAACTTGAGCTCTCGCCTCGTTCCTATCGGATAAAGCTTGAAGAGCTCTTGCGACCCCACGTTATATGGGTCGCACGGATAGAGACGCAGAAATTGACGGGGGTTACGGCGGAACTACCACCAGTCGAAGCTAAAGAAACGGCCCCGCGCTATGTAATACCAGCGTCGTGCGGGACCCTTCTTGCGTCCCAGATTCGTCGCGTTCTTCCAATCGACAACTCACCGAACCTTGGATAAAGTCTTGACTGGTCAGCAGAGAAACTACATCATCGGACAGAGGCGAAATACTAGCCTCGACCTCTATGCTCCGTGGAGGTTGTAGACGTACTAGGACAGGTTGTAGGGCACGTGCTGGAGCTTTGGTCGACAGAATAACGTGGTGTTACGACGGCGTACAGCGAGCAAAGCCCGAACAGCGAGCTCACAGCCCAGAAACTCTTGTTGTAGCCTGCAGAGCTTTTATGCATAACCCTCACCTACCCTGGCTAAGAGGGCTTACCAGAACTCCTCCGGACCCTCTTCGCTGCATGCGTGCTGAACCTTAAGGTTACAGAACCCCAACCGCTAGAACTGGCGGCAACAAGGTAGTAGAAACGCCAACTCGGTACGTTTTAAGAGGAGCACGCTCGTGACGTGCTATCACCCACTCAGTCTCCTTATTTGACTAACTGACACGTGAGTGCTCCTAGTCACCGTTCTGAAGGTGTTTAGGACGGTTGCGGGTAAGCTACGCGTGCCACAGCGAATTAAACGACTATCGGTTTCCGACGCGATGCCATGAACAGCGCCCCTTGCATAGTCCTTCTAATAACTTCGGTATCCGCTACCGCCGTAGGAGGTATTATAGTGTAAGCACATTCTACAGGCCGGACCACCGACCGTGGACGTGGACCTCGAGCAGGCGCAGCAAACCCCTTTGACACCGCACGTCACTGTAAGCTCACTCCTCTCGCCTGTGAAGTCGTCGCCTATTTCTGTCGGGACACGTCCTCAACTGTATTCTCCGTACACGGTAGTACACAGCGCCACACTCCAGACCACAATAGGCGAGTCATGGCAGCCCCATCTATTGAAATGTCCCAAGTTACGATCTCAACTATAATCGGAGTCCCTTCCTACCATCACGACCTTCGAGAGTGCACTTTCCGAGACGCGTTATAAGCCTCTTGTACCACCTCTGTTACAACTGGTGTTGGGGCTCGAAGCAGAGCAGGCAGCGGCAGTGTAGTTACTTCTATAAGAAGCACAGATTACACTAGAACGACACAAGACTCAACTACTATCCTCCGTAGCTTTCTTGAACCAAGCACCTCAGCATATACTATCCCATGTGTCCGCTCAGAAACTAATATACTTCTATGAACCTTTCTACAAAGAGACGGATTTATGCCGTAGTCGCACCGTCTCAGCTAGGCTTCTTTACTGTATGAAGCATTTGGCTGTAATTAAGGACACGTCACATGAGCTATCCGAAGGGGTCGCCACGCTTAAACTATAGACAACCTCCAAAACGAAGTATACACTTCCCACCAAAGTTCCATAGTTCCAGCACACACGGCTAACGCTGCTTAACGGCAGAGGACGTATACAAGACTACTTCAAATAGAACGTCCAGTTACTTTCTGCGCATCCTGGCAAGACACTTAAACTGTAAGGCGTCCTACCGTGTTCGTTTCATTCCAGCCTAAACAACACAGACTTATACTGGAGTCACTAAAAGATTTAAGGGTTCTCTGAACACAAATGGAGTCCCCAGTAACAGCAGTGGTTCTACAAAGGTAGACGTCCTACGTGCTAGGCTATCAAACCACCGACCAGAAACGGGTTCTTATATGCGTTTCGAGACCTCTACGGGAGATACGTTTCTTCTAGTATAGACCCTGTAAGCCCAGTCCAACGACCCCATAAGTCAACGTCTGTCTTTAAGATTGGACAACCGACCCTAGAGATAAAACTCAACGACTTTTTGATCATAGTCTGTGGCCCTGGCAAAGACTTGTGTTGTTAGGAGTGGCCCGCCAGCCGGCCCTCTGGGAAGAACTAGCGCCGAAGCTGAAGAAGACACCAGATCTTTGATAGAAGTCGTTTGCCCAGTTTGGATAGATAGTATTGGAGTATGTAGAAGTAGCTCAAGTTGAGGCTTGAGTTTCGTTTCGAACAGCTTAAGAAGCCAGCGACTACTAACATCCATCAATACTATAACAAGGAGTAAATAGCTGTCTTTCTCGTGACTGTCATACAAACGGGGTCAGAAAGGGTCTCTAGTCGGAACAGCTGGCGCTATCATCCGTAAAACTGTTTTTTGGTCTCGCAACATCAGAATCTGCGCTCAGTCTAGGTGAGCCGCGGTTTTCTAGCGTATAACTAGACACCACAGGTATAGTCCAAGTCGAGGATTGAGTAGAACGGAAAGTGGTACTTTATACAACGGGACGAGTCGCCGCCTTTTCTGTCAACGATGTTAGACGAAGTAACGAGGTCCTTGCCGGTGCTAGAGTAACGACGACGTAGCGACCCAGGTCTCTGTCCTTTTCCAGGCCGTGGTAGAGCCAGACTAGAGGGGTGGATCTAAATATGGAAATATCTCCTCGACCTGAGCATGGAGATGGTCTGACAACCAGTCCTGCGCTATCTTAAACAGCGTGTTCGGGAACCACAAGGAGAAATGGCCTCCCATTATAGACCTCGTCGTCACCTTGTTCCCAGGCTCATGCCTCCTTCTTTACGCTTCCTGCGTCCACCACATGACCCTCTACTCTGTCTCCTAGAGGAACGAGAGGAACTCTCGCATTTTCACACACGAGATGATAGAACGTGAGCAGTATTAGCGACTAAATTAACTGTCCGCCTAGTAGGCCTACACCTCCCGCAAAGACAACCACGGTAGGAAAGTTTAATGGTCTCCCAGTCTCAACTCGTACACACTCGTACTGGCGAGTACTTTTAACTTCATATATGACTGTAAGGAGATGTCGACATCCGCAGACAGGAATTGTGGCGAAACGATAGAGACCGTCTCTCTGGTTCGTCTCAATGACAGTCTTTACTAGCTGCGGCCTTACCTTCGACACGAATATTTCCACCGTCCCTAGCCAGAGTTCGGGTTTGTGGACCCCTTCTGTAACTTTCTCTACGTCGGATGGAACTAGTTTGAACATGCAACGAAGCCTATGCCGCTGACACTGCTGTGACTATACGAACATTCATCTTGCTCGAAATACCGAGCGTATATACGCCCCTTCCACCTCTTATGCTCTGGGATTGTCAGCTGAGGCGGACAAGAACAAGGCCAAAGTAAATGAGTACAGCCTTGGGTCAGGTGATATATATTTCAGCCGAGTAGCAGCTTATTACACTTTCGTACAAAATCAACTGCCAGTGCATGGTTAATGGGCACCTTTGGGTTTCTCCTTACCCAACTACTTCACTGCCATCACCCAACATCAACCCCCTATTTCATGCACGGAATCCTCAAAGCGTCGTCTCTGAATCTGCTTGAACTCAGTGGCAAACTCATCGGTAGCATTCTCGGCCAGGGTGGCTTACGGCACAGCCTAAGTATCAAGCATTGGACACCACTTCGAAGAAGAGGAACCCCAAGTGAAATGCCTTCAAACCTTCAAACAGAGACTTCATTTGCTCTCATTTGCTCCGTAAAGCGTCAAGATAAAGAATCACCTCAAACTCTAGATCTGATACACACGACGATATGTAATTCTTTCCGCGCCAGCGACATGGCCAATCGTAAATCCAGAAATCGTGTTACCTGAACTTTCCGAGGGACGACAATTGCGAACGCCAAGCGATCGAGTCCCTTCAAGTCGGTTGTCCATCGTGTAAAGGTCATCGGTATGTTTGCCAGAGATAGATGTACAGGTCTCAGCCTGCTGTTGAAGTAAAGGAGATCGTAATAGATATCATTTCACCTTGATGTACCATTCTGTAATATTGCAATACCGCAACCTGTGCATAGCAGCAACGTCAGACATTCACAGATGACCTATATTTCGAAATACGACTGGAGAAAGGATTTCAGGTTACGATTTGACGCAGGCCCCCGGAAACTCACCCCTATGCTTGTCCGGAAAATTGACCAGATTCGGACCTCAAATACGCAATGCCCGGGGCCTCAGAGGGCCTTAAATACGCAAAATACGGACAGACAAAGTCACGTGATAGTCACAAAATCACCTAAATTTTGCGCCGCTTGCGCGGCGGGGCAGTGGAGGCTTGTACATGCATATAACTACCCTCATCAGTATCTATATAGGTATATTTAATTGTAAAAATGATCTGTCAGAATGGGTTGCAGTTGGCGGGCAGTCGCTATGACACGAAAATTTGAGGCCGTGGGCCTCGAATACGCAAGACCCCGGACAAAGATGCCTCTTTTGAGCCTCAAATACGCAAACTTTCGGACAGAGATGAGGTCGATTTTAGGCCTCAAATACGCAAAAAATCCGGACAAGGATAGGGGTGAGTTTCCGGGGGCCTTTTGACGCGCGCGCACGCGGATGATGCGACCCGCACACCTTCCTTCCTTCCTTCCTTATATGATGTCCTAACTTGGTTCTATCTGTCTTGAACGCTGAAATTGTAAAATGCCTCTCAAGTTAAATGCCGTCGCGTTCATATCTTCGCAAAACCATCCTATTCTCATCCGTACCTTCTCCAAGCAAGGTTTGGACTGACATCGCGTAACCTCATGTCTCCAGCGCTCACAGAAGCTCAGATGAACTCAAGTACCACTACATCGCCCATACCAGTTTGGATGTGATCGAGGAGCGAGGTAAGTCCCCCATCTTGTCTGTTTCGCGCGTCTCCTTAACTTGAGGGTCGCCAATAGCAAATTCCAACACCAAAACGACAGAGTGTTATTTAGGACTGTTGTACGCCATGGAAGACGTGGCAGTTTATGGATACATCACCACTTTGAAAACCAAAATCGTTCTGGCGATTGCGTTATCCGATTCAGTTGTTTTGGATGCGGAAATAATCACGGTATGCTTTATGGCTTCGATCTCTGTAACGACAGTGCAACTGAACCCTCTATAGATCTTCAGGGCCTTGCATATGGCATTCTACACCTCTATTTCCAATCCATTTCTGAAGTTAGACGCAAATGACCCGGCTCTTCTCGTCGGTGGAGCGAAATGGAAGGGCTTCAGGCGAAGAGTTGACGAGATCGCCCGGGTGGTGGGAGTCACAGTCCCATTGTCCAGTGCGTAGTCCGGAAGGTCCCATTCTCCGGCAATATCTGCGGGTTTCTTCTCCGGTGGTGGGCCAAGGCTCTGCCACATTCACGGCCCACAATCGGGAGCGCTCAGGTCCTCAAGCACCTGGGTGAAACCAAGATCGAAACATACCTTTCAATTGACTCAGATGCTCTCTAGACCACCGCATGTTGAGACAGATACGGGGTAGATATATACACAATTCAATCATCTTTGAAAAGCTTCTACAGGTTAGATGTAAGCTACAATCCTGCGAGAGCCTCGCTTAACTGAGTTAAGCCCTCCACAGCCTCATTCGCCATGACCCTCACAACACCATCCTGATCTGTGGCTGCCACATATGTCAATGTCGTCTTCGCCCTCCTGATGTGCGCCGTTGAGAAAGTCTGACTGGAGTAGCCTGACTCGTAAACCTGCGCAGTACTGGCGCGAATGAGTTGCGCGTAAAAATGCAATGCTCCCCGTCGAAGCGCTGGCAGCTTGGAGTCACTTGAGGTCGGTGGTAGCTCGTTGTCAATCTTAGAGCCTTTGCCCTTGTCTGCTTCTGCTTCCCGGTCGTTCGACTTGCAATAAATCGATCATGGCGTCCGACAGGTCGGAAGCATACCCCGTAAAGACAAGGGGGTCCGTGGTGGCACATTCTGAAAGCAAAGATAACGCCGATGTGCGGAGTGTAATTGGAACATGGTGAGCCCTAAAAACGTGCATGAGTGGTGGGATCAAGATGTCCGCTTTGTAGGAAGTTAGTATGCATCATTCTCCGAGTCATGCGAGAACGCTACCGTAAATGCCGAGCGCGCTGCCATATCGTCGGATAACCTGGCCCAGAGCCTCCCCGACGCGAGTTCTCTTGTCTACGTCAGCTTGTGTTAAGTTAGATCCTGACAAGCCATCTAAACTCCTTGAGTACTCCGTGATCAGGGTTTTTAGCACGTCTTTCCCAAACGTGTCGACCATAGCGGAAAAGCCTTGCACGGCATTCAAGAACATGTATGAATCGTCGTCTTGTATGGCTTGCAGAAATATGGCTATGATAGACGGGATGAGTGCCGGGTCTATATAACTGGCGCATTGCAAATTCGCTAGCTTGGGGTTGACAAGCTGTCGGAGAAGTAGGAGTCCATGAGCTCGGACAGGTAATATGGGATCTTGGAGGAGTTTGATGGCCTTTTGGTATGTTTCCTGAGCTTTCATTTCACCCGTATGTTTCGAGCGTGTTTTCGACGAGCCCTTGACCGACATAGATGCTAATCTAGCCGTCATGACCATACGAGCTTCACGCGCCAGCGCTTGAGTAGTACCCGGGACGTTCGCCAATGGCTCGAGTAACGTGAATATGTCGTTCAGTATTGGCGCAGTTTGCGCCGATAGTTCTTCGTTCGCTGAATCATTATAAGTGCATTATCAGTATACAATTCCGCGACCATTATGCAAGTGTTTAGTACCTTCTAGGATGGCAAGAAGAAGGTTGATCGCTGTATCAACTAATTCGTCGTTAGAGGAGGCATCAGGGGACCCAAAGTCTTCGTCGTCACTGTCTCCATCTTCAGAGTGTTCATTGTCTTCAGGCACTATGCGGAAGGCTCCTATGCCAACGCCGGGTTGAGGTTTCCGATGGCTGTCTTCGGTTTCGTGCAATATAGATGTTGAAAGTGTAAGCTTCACGAACGAGAGAATATACTCGGGTTTGCTGAGAATGTTTGAAGAACCTTGGCCTTCTGCCAGCTGGCTTTGCATCTGGATTATAAGCTGCAGATAAAGCATCGTGCTGTATGAAGTACCTCGTTAAATATTGCAAGACAATGATAAGTCATTTACTGACCGCATAGGATTTGTATCCCCATCGATTCTGGCTTCGCGATAGGCTTCGAGAAGCTTGACAAACAGGTCTGACGATACATCGGTCCTGTCGACGGCCTTTAAAAACCCAACAAAGTGAACAGGATCCGGTCGAAGATTCAACAGGTTGGAGTTGAAGTCGAGCTCTCCGGTCTCCTCTGATCGACGAAGGTCTGCGGGAGTGAGAAGATTTAACCCTGTTTCCTCGTTTCTAACAGATGTTAGGTTTCGCTGCCGTCTTGGAAGCATGTAGATAAACTCACTTTTCCACTCTTTGAATTTCTCCGGAGATGTCGACCTTCCAATCACCACCCGAGCCCTCCAGAACAAGGAAGAGCTTATCGTAACATTCCGTCGAAATCACCACCCTTCCCCACGTTGCAAGTAAACCCCGAATAGATTCCTTCAATACCGGATCAGCCGTCTTTACGTGCTCCATGGTTGCGGACAGAGTGTACAATTCGGGCATGATGGGCGACAATAGGGCTGAGATCAATGTAGGAGAAGGATCTGTATGCAATATGAGTTGCATCAGAGTTGACAGCGCCGCTGCCGGGCTCCGGGTTCCAGATAATGTAAAATGTGTCCCCTCGACTTCTATTTGAGTGACGCAAAGAAATGGATCATGCAGAGCAGGAATCAATATAGAGGAGACCAGGGCCTGGTGAGCGTAACCGCTTTCGCCGGCCAGCATACGAGAGAGGGTAAAGGCAGCAGCGCGTCTGAAATCTAGTGGGGCGGAGTCCGAAAGCAAATCAAGGATTCTAGGCAGAATGGCAAGGAAATAGTCCTAGGCCATTGAATAAAGCAGTGAAATCAGGTACCGATAAATCAAAGGCTACCTTAGGTTTCATGCCAGCTGGTATGGCACAGAGAACTCTGGAAACATGCTGCAGCTTCTCCAGCGAGGTGCTGTCGCCTGACTCCTCATCCTCGCCAAATACAGCAGCGCAAAGCCCTCTAACTCCTTCTGGGCGAAGAAGTTGGCGGCTCAGCAGGGACGCACATGCTTTCCGCGCATGTGTAGCGGGAGCAGGGGAGGCTGAAATGACGGCACCTAGAACAGAAATAGTTTGTGATGGAGGTAAGCTTGAGTAGTATTGCTCAAAGTGAGTACACATGTTATTTCAGAAGTACAGGATGTTGAATCGCGCACATTTCTAAAAGCCGCATGATACTGGGTCTGATCTCGTCCACTACTGGCATTGTATTCGAAGACATAGACTTTGACAGCCAGCCCAGGGCTATACATGGCTTGAATAGGTCCGTTAGGTGTCGGTTCAGTAACGTTGTTGTAATGAGAGTTTGTGGCAATTGGCTGTGGGGTCCGCGTGGAAGCAAAAGACTGAGCATTCGAGTCACCATGGAGGTTAGGAGATTGTAGTCTTCGAAAGTCGTTGTGAGGTCAATTATTCGTGGACCAGACAAGGCAGCTGGAACCGGCTTATCAGGCCATGCAGCTTGAACAAGCCCCAAGAGCGGTGATATCCCCCATTGAAAAGCGATGGAAATAAGGGTTCGTAGTTCCGCCAGATCGCGGGTCCCAATGACCGGCACTCCTCCCTCCGGCTCATCTTGACTCTGCGAGGTGCTGGCAGCAGAGCCATCGTCCATTTGCAAGCGGTTTTGCACGTATTCCACGACGTACAAAGCTGACAGAGCGGTCTCTCGCTGAGTTTGTTCCAGAGTAAGATGCGTAAGCACGCGTTCCTCTGCCGCATTTTGGCCAAGGGCTTCGCGATATTGCACTAGCCGAGCCAATAAGACTGTCTGGAGGTCTGAAGGGGCTGGAGACTTTGCTGGATCGATCAAAAATGAGCCCGCATATAGAACGTCGCGAATTTCTGAGTTTTGCTTCATCGCGGTTCGCGGTCAAGCTCGTCGCTTTCACCGCGATCGGCCACGGCGGTGGCAGTTACTTACTTATTTTGCGCAGGCATCTCACTAGTCTCCCGTAGCCAAACCAAAAGGAATGAAGAAAAAAGAAAAAAAGACACTCGTTCCTTCCGCATCTCACTGCATCTCACTGCAGAAATGTATGGGCAGCTCAGTGCCAGCTGCAGCAGACTCAAGAATCATCGATTTTATAATGCTTTGTCATTTACATGCAATTAGTTTAGTTATATAGAAACTTCGTTTCAACAAGACTCCGTCGCCGAGTCAGCCAGCCAATGAGCACATGCAATTTTTGTATAAGTTATTGTACATGTTATCAACGTCCTCAAAACGCCATCAGAACGACATCACCGCGCCATTCTTTTTGGAGCCAAAGGAGTACACCAGAGCTTGGCTCATGAACAAACCGACTGTAACACCAACTGTAACAGCAATCATCGCGCCCCCAATCTCACTGGACATATCACCTCCATTGCCTGTGATACCTCCAGCTGCCGACAACCCAGACTGCGCATAAAATGTTTTCAATAATGCCTATTGTCAATTGAAAAACAGGCAAGGACTGACCGGAACGAGGAAGAGCACGGCCGTGACCATGGACGTGAATGCCGTCCCGCCCATTTGACGCGAATACAAATTGCCCAGTACACCTGCGACAAATGCCCCGATTGCAGACACGATGTCCGAGTGGTTGAAGATGTATAGTGAAGCAAGCTTGTTGACAGCAAAGGAAGCGGAGGAGATAAGAACCATGATGGTGAGATTGCGAAGGTGCTGGACCTTGTCGCCCCTTTTGCCCCAGATAGGTTGCAAGTTGTTGAGCGACGAAATGAGGGAAAACAGTGGGACGATGAAGAATTGAGTCCAGTAAGGAACCGGTCGCAAGAACCATGCAGCACCAGCTTTGCGGTAACACTCTGTTTTTGTGTCATGGAGTTGGTCAATTGTGCAAAGCAAGATATTCAGATCGTGCTTACCATTTACAATAAACGTTGTCAGAGTGGCGTTCGTGTTCGTGAATGTGAACACACCAGCGCCACCATGTACAACTGGATTGGTGCTGTTGTCCGACAAAAAGTCTGCAAGGACGTACATCGTCCCAGCAATCTCGTCAGCCAAGTTGCTAAGACGTGCACGGTAGGCCTTGTCGGCAAACAGGAATGCGCCCGACCCAACCTGCAGTCCGAATCCCTGCGGAAGTACGTCAGCCTCTAGAATCTTTCCGTGTTTCGAAGATACGCACAAGGAAAAGGGTATAGACCAGAGCGTAAACCATCCTCACAGAGCCGCAGAAGAGGTTCTTCGAGGCCAGTTCCAAAGAGCTACTGACTATAGAAACGTGAGTGGAAAATCAGAAAAGGTGCATGCCATACGTACGAATTAGATATCCTGGCAAGATCCCAATGATGCTCGAGGAGCTAATCGCAGTGTAGCAAAACAGATGATGTGGGATGCTAGCAAGACCCCGTGCTGTCAAAGACATGAGGATTGCGACGACGATTCTGCACGTCCCCAAAGTTAGACTAGAGTGTATGCGATATTTCACCTCGACTTACTCAAATATCGCTGCTATGAATGGATTATTGACCACGAGAAAGAGCTGGATAAAACACAAAATGAACCCGCCAGCTCCGGCAACCCATGCATCTAGGAACGAGCCGCCAAAAGCCAGAGGGCAGATCATCCCCGACAGCGTGAAAGCGAAGATGCAGCGGAGCAGGTTTGAGTATATGGGAGGCTCCGCAAGCAATTTCTTGAGTTCTGAGGCGCCTTCAGTGGCGGATTTCTCGTCATGCATGACAGACCTGTATATCTCGTGGGTGCGTTGCAAGTTACCTAGCCAGATCCGCCCCGGACTTTTCACCCAATGGGTTTCGCTCATGTCTCCATCCATTTCTCCAAAGGAGCAGAGGATGATGTTGGGGAGCTGAACAAATTGGGCCGAGATTTCCAGAATACGCGCAGCTGATTTGAGTTGAGCTTCGTTGCGGTGAGAAGGGGCGCCAAATTTCATAAGAGCCTGGGCGAGGATCAGCAGAAAGTTTTGAGATTCAGCCATAGCTTTGTTTACGAGTTAGTTAGCCTGGAATTTTGGGGAGTGAAGAGGGAAGACATACCAACAGCGTGGAAGAATATTTTACCCTTGACAAGTTGCGAGGAATCCACGTCTCGCTCGTATGTTGTCCGATCGTGAACGATGGCAGCGAAAGTCTCTTCGGATTGCTCTGAGTCACTGCGCTTCTGTTTTGGCCGCGATAGAAGTAAATCGCCGCCCACAATATCCAAGCCACCTCGCTCAAGATCCTCATCCTCATCCAGATCGTAAATATGGCGATGATCCAACCCTAGACCTCGCCTGGCGTGTTTTATGATTCCAGCGTTGAGCACATCCGAGTCAGTCGTCTCAGACTGAGATAATTCTTGCAATTGGACCAGAGTATCAGCAGTCCTCGACACCGTATCCGAATTATCCAGATACTTCTCGTATTCTGAGCGGTGTGTATAAGCCGATGCGTGGATTGCGGAAGGTGCCTTTGGCAGTGCGGCTTGAATTTTGGCATTGAAGGCGGCCTTTAATTGAGGATTGATGCAAAGACTGCTTGCTTTAAGGCTGCCTCGGTCAATCAGAGTATCCTCACTGGGACGATGTTCCTCTTGAGAGACGTGGGAGTCAGGGGAGTCGCGGCCACTCCGAGAGCTTTCTGCTTGAGAGGCGTCCCCCAATGAGTCGATGTGTGTATCGCTGAGGTCAGCTTCTTGATTTGAAAAGCGCAGGTGAGACGAAGACGCGTCGCGAACAGCCGGCGGGTAAGGAATGTCATCGTCAACGGGTAAACTGAAGCTGACAGTGCGCTTGGACTTGTCGACAGATTTATGCTTTTGGTGGGCAGGGGTGAATGGATCTACAGGTTCAGACATGGCGGGATTTCTGCGGGAAGTACCACGAAAGTTTGGGAAAGCGAATACTGGAGTCGCGTTGTTACTACTGCTTTGTTGCACCAGCGGCGGTGAGTCGAGGGCACGGGGTTCCCAGTAGGCTCTGTCATCACGGGAGCGAGTTCTGGGCAGGGTGTTGGACTTTTGGGAATCCATTGAAGAGATTGAGGGTATTTTTGTGGCAAAAGGTGGTAGCGGGATGGATTGGAATGTTGTGGTTAAGATTTCAACTTCGTTTCAATGGCGCTTGGACCGGAGACAATATACTAGTGGGTCGTCCCGTGCCCGTGCCAGCATCCCAACCGAAACCCAACCTTTTCGGTCTCAGTCCACACGTTTAGGCTAAGTCGCTCAATGGCTTTATATGTCTAAGTCGATACATCTGTTAAATTGTAAAAGCTACATGTCACCCGCCATCTAGATCGATACACGTCTCGGTACAATGATTAAATTAAGCAGCAGCGACCGGGGGAGCCTGTACATATAGATTGCCCATGCTGTCTGTAACTTCCTCCAAAGGACCTTCAATGAGTTTTGTGATCTGGCGTAGTCACGTTATTTGGTGAGACAAATTTCGTCTCATTTTTTGAATTAAAATTTACCTTTCCAATGGCGATCGTCCTGCCTTCATCACGCAGAGTAAAGCGACCTAATTGAGGGTAGTCGGTGAATTTCTCGACGCAAACAGCAGCCGTAGTCTCGATCAAGGCCACAATCTTTTGGCCTGCGAAGAAAGGGCAACGGCTGTCAGCAAGATGCTTCAACATGCAGGTGAATGACTGACCTTTCTTTGCAAATTGAGGAGGTTTCTTGGACTTGCGGCCGGTGGTCTTATCAAAGTAGTGTAGAAGAGCCTAGTTGATACACGTTTAGTACACCTTCCTCTACGCAGAGATTTTGGCCACACGTACTGAGAGGGTAACCTCCTCGGATAAAGTGTGAATGTGCATCACAGCCGAGTATCCTGCGCATATTATGCTCTTGTGCTCCAAGATGGCAAGTTGGGCCTCGAAGTGGCGCACAGCATGCACCGGGGCCGATGGACTTGTCAGTACGAACCCAGGGCTGATGTCTTCGTCGTCAACGCCTCGGAGTCGGATGCGCACGTTGTCGCCGCAAAGAGCCTGCGGGACTTCGTCCTCCATCTCGTTGTAAATCGCAGTGATTTCGACAGAATCTCTGTTCGGCATGAGGAGCAGATTGTCTCCTTTTTTCATTAGGCCAGATTCCACCTTGCCAACGATAACGGTTCCCATATCCTTGTATTTTTCTGACACAGGCATCATCAAGGGAGCATTGAGTTTACGAGCAACCATGGGCATATTGTCCAGAAACTCGAGGAACGAAGGACCACTGATAAAGATATCAGTATGTCGTAGAATACATGATTTCATATTAAAGACTCGCCTATGCCATGCGCAGACAGATTTGGGAACCCGTTCCTTCAGGTTTACGCCAGTGAACGCAGATGCAGGTATAAAAGTGACATCGTTTTTCGGATTGAAACCAGCACCCTTTATAAAGGGCGTCAGTTTTCCTTTTATCTCTTCGTATCGTCCCTGATCCCATTCAACTGTGGATTCGTCCATTTTGTTGATAACAACAATGAGTTTCGAGACACCAGCAGTCTTGATCAGCATGACGTGCTCTCTCGTCTGTCCCCCCTTCTCGAATCCAGTCTCGAACTCGCCCTTGCGGGCAGATATCACAAGGACCGCCACATCAGCTTGGGCTGCACCGGAAATCATGGATGGAACGAATGTTTTATGTCCCGGGGCGTCAAGAATTGTGTATCGGCGCGCAGGGGTTTCAAAATAGGCTCTGCCAACCTCGACTGTCTTTCCTTTGGCTCGTTCCTGCGGTGTCGAGTCCAAGGCCCAGCTGAGATACCAACTTTCACGACCGGCTTCCTTCGCTTCTTTCTCGTACTTTTCCATGGTTCTCTTGTCCACCATTCCCGTGATGTAGAGAAGATTCCCTCCCATCGTGCTCTTTCCAGCATCAACATGTCCAACGAAGACAATGTTAAGATGCTCCTTCACTGCAGTTATTGATGTCACACACGCGTTCGCGACACAGATGATAACACTCACCATCGCCGTAGAGATCTTGAAGAACGGTTGCATTGGCAGCCGTCTGCACTTCTCGAGCAATTGCCAGCGTATCGTTCTTTGCTTTCTCTGTAGTAAAGGTCTTCGATGGAGCAGGCGTAGCAGGTGCTTGCTTGGGCGGAGATGGGTTCGTTGACGTTGCTGCCGGAGCAGATGGTGTAGCAGCGGGTGAAGGAGCAGCGGCAGGTACGGGTGTAGGTGAAGGTGTGGGTGCGACAGGAGGATTAGGCTTCGATCCTCCGATGTTGAGGCTGATGGTTGGAGGCGGGGGAGGAGCCACGGTTTGCTCAGGTCGTTCTAAGGGGGCAGGAGGCGGCACATCAGGCGTTGCAGAAGCTACGAAGCCTTTTCCTGGCACAAACTCGTAGGCCCCTGCGTTGAGTCTTCCTGACATGGTGGTGGGCAGTGAGGTGGGAGTATCGCTTCAAGATTTTTTGAGCGCGGCACTTTCAAGTGGCCACAGCTTGTTGGCTGCGATCGGGGCGGTTCCGCGTGCTCAAGTCACCAATCGTCCTCGTTAAAGCGAATTGATTGATCTTACGAGTCACTTCAGAAGCTCAATCGTACACAAAAGTGACTGTAAACAAGAAAATAAGAAACTGTGTATAGATTACATATAAGCGGCGACACGTGGAAGGCTATTGGAACGGAGGCTGTCTGGCGTCCATCTGGCATCCGGCACCCCTACGGGCCTGGTTCATCACTTTGCTCTCCTTACTTCCATTCACTGCGCATTTGCACAGTACACAACCATGTCCGAAGAACCGGAAGAGTATCTTGCCGTCCTCAAGGCTTCGTATGATTACGACCCCCAGTCAGACGAAGAGATTGCCATCAAAGAGGACCAGCTACTATTTCTGCTCCAAAGGGTTGACGAAGAGTGCGCGATTCGGCTGTTTACACCGCTTAGCTATTTCACTAACAAGTTATAGCTGGTGGAAAGTCAAGATAAAGGGCGAATCGCAGGAGGAGGAGACCGGCTCCGGTCTCGTACCTGCAGCCTATGTGGAACAGGTGCGTTGTCACTGTGCATTCCATTCGTGACCAAACTCACATTTCAGTCTACAGGCGCCCCACACGTCTACTGTCAAGGCCCTCTATGACTACGAGGCAAACGCTCCAGGAGAGCTCACGATCAAAGAGGATAGCGTCTTGCTCGTGTTTGGTCAGGAAGATGCATGGCTCCTTGTTCAGGCAGATGGAGGGAATGCAGGATTCGTGCCCGAGAATTACACAGAGGTATTTCCATCACACATGCCGTTAATAATGACACTGATTCAATTTCCCCTAGGCGGCTGAAGGTGACGGAGCCGCACCCGCAGCTGCTGCCTCCCAAATCATAATACCTCCGTCGGTGCGTTGATTGAAACATACTTGAACGAATGCTTGCTGATTCTTGTATAGCCTACTCGCCCTGTGAGCACCTACGTCGATCCCGCGGCTCGTGTGGCTGGTCAAAGGGCAACTGCGGACGACATCAAGACCTGGCCAGTTTCTGAGGTGGACAAGAAAGGCAAGAAGAAGAAAGGCACCTTGGGCATCGGCAATGGGGCTATCTTCTTTGCTAGCGATTCGGACAAGGTAAGCTTATTGAATTACCTTGGAAGTCATTGAGCTCATCCATCTCTCCCAGACTCCTGTGCAGAAATGGCAGGTACTTGATATCCAAGACACCAGCATCGAGAAATCCAAACATGTTCATATTGAAGTGGGCGGCGCCATGGCCACCAGTCTTCATTTCAACGCTGGCTCTAAAGATACCGCTGAAGCTATCATCACGAAGCTGGAAGCCTCCAAAGCGTATTCTGGTCAACCACGGCCATCCGTTTCCTCTGAATTTGATGCGTCACCACCACGTGCGATAACGCCCAAGAGCAAAAACGGGGCGTCTGTCCATTTCGACCCCACTTCGCCTACTGTCATCCCTCGCTCCCGCTCTCCTTCCATAGCGAGTTATGCGGAAGCTGATGGGGAGCCTCAGGAAGAGGAAGTGGAAGTGGAAGAGGAAGAGGAAGAGCCTGCCGAGGAAGCTGCTCCTGCCCCTGAAGATGACGTGTCCGCCGAGGATGGAGATATCGCGGAAGCTCTGTATGATTTCGACGCTGCTGGCGAAGACGAGCTCTCCGTCAAAGAAGGCGAGCAGCTGATGATCTTGGAGAGAGACGGCGACGAGTGGTGGAAGTGCCGCAACGCCCAAGGAGCTGAGGGAGTAGTTCCTGCTTCCTATCTTGAGGTTCGACACATGTTCCGCTTCCTGATGCCTCTCTCTAAACATTTCATTTTTTGGGTCTTAGTCGAAGTCCACAGGTTCTGCTCCCGCAGCCGCCCCAGTCAATGACGGTGCACGACAAGCTCAAGAAGAAACAGAGCGTGAAGAGCAGCGGAAGCTTAAAGAGCAGGCGCAGGCCGAAAAGGAGAAAAAAAGACGAGATGATGATAACCGCGCTCGCGCAGCTGCAGCCTCCGCTGAGGCGGATAAGAAACGCCGCGAGAGAGAGAAGCAGAAGGAGGCAGCAGAGGCAGATGCTCAGAGACGACGGGACGCCAAACAGGCTGAACAATCCAGCCGATCTGAACAAGAACGGCGATCATCGACATCTCAGAGCAATGGCGATGCGTCGTCCACTCGACGATCCGAGGAATCTAAACGTAAATGCGTCTGATATGCTCTCATCCGTTTTCATAAACTTACATCGTACTCTAAAGGTGCACCACCGCCAGAGAAAACCCGAATGTGGCGTGACCGAACAGGCCAATTTCGAGTTGAGGCTGCTTTTTTGGGCTTCAATGGAGGAAAACTGCGACTTCACAAAGTTAACGGTGTTGTTATCGAGGTGCCTTCAGAGAGGATGTCTCCAGAAGATATGCAATACGTGGAGGAGCGGATGAACAAGAAGAGCAGGAAATCTGCACCACCTCGCAAAGTTTCCGACGAGGACGATATCCCACTTGGGGAACATCGCAAGTCCCTGCAAGCTGAAAGTCAACCGCGGAAAGCCCCACCTCCGAAGAAGGGCCCGACCATCGATTGGTTTGAATTCTTCTTGAATGCTGGTTGCGATGTCGATGATTGCACCCGTTATGCGACGTCCTTTGAGCGCGATAAGATCGACGAAGCTATTCTACCAGATATCACGGATGCCACCATGCGTTCTTTGGGCCTACGTGAGGGCGACATCATTCGCGTAACGAAAGCCATTGCGCTGCGGAATCCCAAGAAACCGGACCCCTCGCCTTCACCACAAGAGCAACTGCTCCGAGATGAAGCTCTTGCGAAACAAATGCAAGAAGAAGAACGGACCGGAAAGGCTAGGCAGAGTTCCAGCCCCGCACCGAATTTGTTCGCCGGCCCTGATGGTGTACTGAAGCCAGCCCGTAGAGGCAGACCGCAGCCCAGTAAGAGTGGTCCAGCCTCTAATGTTGATATCAGCCGCATAAATTCGGCTTCGGACAACATCCAACGGACCAGTTCGCCCATGGCAATGAGCCCAGCCTCTGTACAGACTCCAGCGCGCACTGGGTCGGTTTCTGCGCCAGCTCCTGTGGTTAATGGCTTTGATGATGATGCATGGACACCCCGACCTGGGTCTGTCAAGCCCACTCCGACTCCCCCAGTCACACAACCTCAAGCTTCTACTCCTGCTCCTGCGCCCACACCGCCAGCTGCGCCTCCTGCCCCTGCGCTTCCTGCTGCACA
Source organism: Athelia psychrophila (assembly GCA_001630335.1). Classification (NCBI taxonomy): domain Eukaryota; kingdom Fungi; phylum Basidiomycota; class Agaricomycetes; order Atheliales; family Atheliaceae; genus Athelia; species Athelia psychrophila. The sequence goes on along the minus strand of KV417484.1, from coordinate 483,879 downwards.
ACCCGTGCAACCTGCACAGCATCACCTTGCTAAAACGACCGAATCAGATATATTTGATCAACTAGCAAGGCTCAGCTCACTGCGTGCGCAAAGTCCAGCGGTTGTTGTTCCCCTACCGGCATCACCCCCGGTGTCCTCTCCGTCCCCTGCCAGTTATCGAGCAGGACTTGGTATGGGCCCGTCGCCAATTCCCATTGGCCAGCATGTTCAGAATCAGCAATCTGGCCTACTTTCCCAGAATACCTCTCAGCAAAATGGTGCTCGCGGCCCATATGCTCCTGTCCCCGCTAATCAAGGCTTGCTACAACCTCTCATACCCACCACCACAGGTTTCAATAACTTCGTACCCACCCGAAACAATTTCCAGTCTCAACCGGCTCAATTCCAACCACAAACTCAACCTTCCTTTATCCCATCCCAAATCACAGGATATCCTAATAATCCCCAGCCAATGATGTCGCAGCCTACTGGTTTCCCTTCGATGGGCCCTATGGCCGCTCAGCCCACCGGCATGTTTGGGGGTAGTCCAGGAGGATATGGTGGCGGCCAGTCTTACCAGAACAACGGAGGATTTGGTGGTGTGCAAACGAGTATGATCATTTTATAACATTTCCCACACCGCAACTGATGCTTTATCAGACCCCACAGGGTTTAACCCCGGGTTTGGGCAGTCGCCATTTGGCAACCATGCGCAGTCGCCTTTTGGGAACCCTTCCTCTCCCCCTCCGGTGCCTCCTATGCCCTCGAATAACACTGCGCCCGCCAACATATTTGCTCAAATGAAGTCTGGCACGTTTGCGGCTGGCAATGACAACGGACCTCAATCACAAGGTCAGTCTACATCGACTCAAATCCAAATAGCAATAGCTATTGATTAACTTCGACGTCTATCACAGACAAGTATGATGCCTTGAGGCCTAATCGTGAGTTGGTTGTTAACATTTTGATAATTCTGAGATTTACATGACAGTAGCTTTACAGCCACAAGCAACAGGCTGGGGCAACCCTTCCAATGGCTTTCAGGGAGCATATCCTGCCTACCGTTGAACACCCCTTATTTATTTTCTCACCCTACTTGCTGACTTTGTACACATCTGAAGCGGATTGATTATGCACAATACCATTAATGCGATGAATTAAATAGAACACAGCAGTGCAGCGAATAACTTTAAGATGATTCCATAATACCCTGGGCATGACCAACTCTCACGAAGTACAATCGGACACCTTGGCGGATTTCAGGTGGCATATCCCGAGATAGTAACTCGGTGACCAGCGGGTACACTGCGGGCAAGTACCTCGCAAACTGGACAGGGGGTTAGTTGTTGATACCGCGAAGAAGGATGTGTGATGCACACCGATTTCTCGTCAAATTTGCAGAATCCTTCTAGAATCTCTGCAACCACCGGTGTCCATGCCGTGATGTTTTTTGCCTGGGTGTCCGCTTTGAGCTTGGTGTAATCCTGTAATACCCCGAGACCTAGACTACGACGCGCAGAGGGAATTTTAGTTTAGAAAATGCATCGTGGATGAGCAACTCACGGCATTAGCTGTGTCGCGATTTGGGGCCTGACAGCCTCATGTTCGGGGCGTTCATCATAGTACATCCTCAATAGCACATGTACCAATGTAGCAGCGCTGCTCGATTCTTGTTTTAAAAGATTGGGGAGATGCTTCATGAAACCTGTTGAACAAGAAGACGGGCCATCATTAAACGCACACGATTGAATCTGGCATCAAAGAAACTTGCCGACTTTCCAAAGCCCTGTGCGTAGGTCTTTGTCCTCGTTGAACTCGCGTGCAAACTGATAGCTATGGTCTAACACGCTCATCAGGCGCAACAAGTGGTCTGGGGGTATGGTGTTGTAGACTTCGTCGTTGCGCAAAAGGTCGTTGGTCGTTTCAATGAGTAATAGCTGCAGGACACATTTCACTATGATTTGTTTGAAAGTTCGGCGGCGATCACTGAGCGAGGCTTTGGCGTTAGGTTGAGCCTGCTCCTGACTCGGCGAAAGAGGGGCCGGCAGTATAGCTTGACCGTTCGGCTCTGAGGGGGAAAGTCAGCCAGGACTGATATGAGGAAGAACATAGCATACCGTCCGGCAACTCAGTGGCCGTTCCATCGATCTCTACGCGAAGTGTCTCGTCGAAGAGCTGGTGGGGCGTCGTAGTTCTGAATAGCTTTACGAATGTTGTCGCTACGCGCTCCCAACGAGCAGGACTCAATTTTGTTACATTTTTCTCCAGCAGTTGCTGCAAACAAGACGTGCCGATGCGAGCGAGAGTGTCATTTTCTGCGAGCCTCATTCATTAGCATTCTATAGCAGAAGCGGGAAATGTAAATACCTTGACATATGCAGACACACAATAAGTCTAGCAAGCCATCCAAAAAGCGCTCTAGAATGTCGAAGTGGAATGTGTACAAGTCGATAAGATCACGCAAAGCTTGGATCATGGTGGTCGAGAGCCAGACACTCATATCTTCCTGGGTACTGAACCGAGAGAGATCTTGGCTTGACTTCAACACGGCAAAGATTGGGAAAAGCAGCTCTTGGCACACAGTATCCCAGAACTCCACCGTGTACGTCTTCCCGTACGTTTTAAGGGTAGAAAACAGCGAGTCTAAGGCCCTGTATTTGCAAGATTAATGATGGTCATCGAAAAGGTGTTGTAGCATACGTACAGTCGTCTGACTTCCAAGTCTTCACCATTCATAATGATGTCGTAGAAGCCGAAGAGGACAGGGAACCAATAGCGGATCATTGGGTCGTCTGCTGCGTCGCCAGCAGCACCGTCGGAAGCCAATGAACATTCTGAACACTGGAGCATGACGGGAATGACCCCACGCAGCATGGCGATCGCGAGTAAACTGATCTTCTGATACTTGCTACATTTGCAGAATTCTGTTATGCAAACCGTAAGGTCTGCAAAAGATCCATAGCGGACGATCGTAGCAAAGTGGTCCTTGTTCAATCGCGTGACGATTTCAAACGCCGAGTTTGCAATACGTTCTGAGCACGATATTTAGCAACAGCAACTGCGCTGCGGTGATGACAAGCATACCTGTCAGAACTTTTGAAGCAGCCGAGAAGACACCGAACATGGTTCTCCAACCTGATCGCATGTTTTGAACTCGGGCTTGAATCATTTGCTGAAGACATTGCAGAACCTAGGGACGAGATGTAAGCTATTGACCTATTAATGCGCGTATGCACGTACCATATCTCGGACATCAGGGTTTTGATTATGCGTCATGGTGTATTCGAAAGGCTTCAAAAAGTCTTTTTGGAATTTGAAATGCGACAGTTCCTCTTTTTCCAAGAAACGCATGGCCAACTGACGAAGGGAATCTAAGGCAAAGAAGCCAACATGTGGATTGTTGTGGCAGCACACCTGATGGACAATCAAGGGTCAGATGGGTTACAGTCAAAATGACATCTCAAGCTCACTCTGTTGAAGTGTTCTCCCAAAATATCCCACAAATTTGACCATTCTAGTCGAATTCGACTCATGTTATAATACGAGATTTCGACAAGCTTTTGCAGGCTGAAAAGGCGGGGATGTTGAGACATTCCAGAGGACTGAATTTCCTTCCATGACACATCCGTCAGCGCCTGGACAAAGTCGACGATGGCTGTCTGCAAGCAGTATGAATAAATATCAATAAATGAAGAGGGGCGGTAATCTGAGAACGTACCCCCGAGAGGTAGTGGCTTAGCGAGAATACCATGTCCGCGGCTACAGTGATGTGAGTCGATCGGCTTTCATTGGCCAATTCCTCGGTAGGCAATTTGCGCCCTTTCCTAGAGAAATGTCAGAAATATCGCTTGAGGACTCGACAAGCGACTCTTACGTTTTGCGGCCAGCGCCAGCATCACTAGCATCTGAGCCTCCACTGGTGATGATCTGCATGTGCTCCAACTGGCTCACACACATTAACACTTCTTGCCAAGAGCCTTTGAGGTTGTTGCCTTCTGTCACCGCAATATCCAAAAGGGCTTTTATGGCCTCCATATTCTTCGTTTTCATTTCTCCAAGGTTATTGAGGAAGGTAAATTTAGCCAACGTTGTGACGAAGGCATTGCGGGCCAATTCCAGGTCGAAGTGGCACACGAGGCGGATGGAGTTTTTGAACCCATCTAAACACAATTCGACCACCTCAAGATCATCCGTCTCTTGTAGAGGGCCAGATAAACCCGCAAGGAATGACATCCAAGCCACTTCGAACATGGTTTTGACGTGCACGAAATCCGACGCGCTGAAGAATTGGTCATTGTTGCTGGAGCCCCGTCGCTGTGACCGGACCATAGTTCGAAACAGTGCCTGTTTGGGCTGGTTAGAACAGCTCATGAGCGGAAGTGTCTACGCGCCGCACCTCAGTTTTGTTGGCCATGCCATTTGATTGTGTCACATAGGCTTCTTTCTGTAGATCTCTGCCAACATTGGCTAGAGCGCTAGCAATTCCAAGACCTGGTAGAGGGGGAGCATTGGCATTGGCTAGTATCTGAGCATCCACCTCGTCTTTCATCCTGATCTCGTTCGTCCTAATGCTATCATAGATTTCGTGAAGTAATTCTTCAGGGAGATTGGCGTTGTCGTTGATACCGCGGTTGTTGCGAACGAATTCATCTTTGTCCATGCGTTTTTTTACTTGTGGGCTGTGCTGATCGGTGTTGAGCATGATGGTTGAGTACGACAGGACATACGCGCAATCTATAACAGTGACTGCTCGTTATTGGGAAGGGGAAAGAAAGCAAGTCCACGAACCAGCATTGGCGAACGGTGTTTGAGCGTTGTTAGCTATGTACCGCTCGGAAAACTTGAGCACGATTCGATCAATCTTTTGAGACTCTCCGGGCAGGCGGAAGGCTGCGAGCAGGGCCCGTAAGGCCTGCAGGAACGTCATATCTTTGAAGTCTAATTGATCAATAAAAGCATGCATGACGGCAACATTGTGCTCATCACTGCATCTGCTCAGTACGACCGCCTAAATTTTAACAGACGTTACTTACGCTTCGCCTAGATATTCTCCGATCATAGCCTTGCTCAAATCTTCAGTCCTAAGCAAAAATTGAGAGATCACAGGTGGATCATTGCTGGGAATAAATCCGACATCTACAAGAAATTGGATGCCCTGAGGAAAGTGGTTAAACTTTGAACTATACCGCTACTGCGATGACGAACCCGTTTTGGTTTGACGTTAAATTTCTTGATGCCCTCGGCCAGAATCGTCTCGATGAATATCGGGTCCTGGAAATTCAACTGAGCAATGAAAGCATGCATGATATCACGAATGTGCGTGTCGCTGCATTTATTCAGTACAGCTACCCGTGCAAGTGAACAGACATTACTTACGTATCGCTCAAGTATTCTCCAATCATTGCTTTGCTCAATCCATCAGTCGTGAGCAAAAACTCAGCGATAACAGGTGGGTCGTTGCTGGGAATGAATCCGCTCTCTATGAAGAATTGCATGCCCTAGTGAAAGGGGGGTTAGGTGTGAGCATATAAGCGAGAATGGATGCTAACGCGTTTGGGGTTGAAGTTGAATTTCTTGACGCCCTCTACCAGAATAGTCTTCTTCTGCTTCGCACTTTCAAACCTAGATGCGGCATCCACGACGTCAGGTGTCGACTGTCTCAGGGCTTCCACGCTCTCAATCGCGAGAGATGTTCTCCCCGCAGAAGGATCGGGTGTCGCCGTATCTCGTCCGATATCTTCTCCAGGTGCAGCAGGTTCAGCAGGGTCATTGAGTGCTTTGCCGGGCGAAGATATCCCCCAAGCAACAAGAGAACGCAGCACTCCAACCAGGCATTCTAAGCCTTGGCGCTTCAATTGAGACTCAGAAAGACCCATGGTCGAAGTGTCCATAGACCCTGAAACAGACAATGTGTAAGTGCTGAGCGCCGGAGGGGCGTTGTGGTGTCGGTCTTTAGTTGGAGGCAAAGCGGGGCTCGTTGGCTCGTTGGCTCTCTGCGCCGGCGAGTGTGGTAAGGTGCCAATCTTCGAGATGATGTTCATCAAACTATACACAATCTTATCAATTTCGGCCTGTCGCACTGAAATATAAAACTCACTGTTCGTAGATGTTATCCACTGCCTCGCTGTCACAATCATAGTTGATGTAGATTTCAACCAAGGCTTGTGGGTCCTGGCAAAGTCTAGAAAGCATGCCAAGAATAACTGCTTTCTGCTTCAGTGTTGAAGTCCTCATTTCAAGGATTGGTATGAATATTTCATGCAGAAGCACTTCAATCTCTTTCTAAACAATGGCTTCAGTGTGCAACTCCTATATAAATTGCAGTCACTAACCTTCAACTTCGTTCGCATCCCTGCAAGGACTCTCCAAAAGATCTCAACGCTGATTTCAAATACCTGCGGCACAGGGCTGACAGCGTTCCTGCTAAGACTTAGGCACAAATACTGGTTAATCGCCTGAACAAAAGTTGTCGCCTCGTTGGATGAGCTTGAGTAAATGATGGCAGTTGGATCAACGAAGAGAGCCATGTGGGAGTTGAGCACAGTCAGTACAAGGTGAAGAGATAGCAGCTTTGAGCGCATGGCGTGGGACTTGAGATCGCGTTCGCTGCAACCTCTTTCAGTCAACATTCAAATTAGGCGCGGGTGAGAATTACCTTTCCGTGTTGAGAGCTTTCATGGTCAATTTGCATAGTGCACGGAAAACTAGGAATGCGTCCTTCACGAACAAATCATACAGGGCTCCACGGCCTGAATTCCGTTCAACGGGGCCCTGACTATTAAAGACTCGGTCGTGAGCAAGGTATATGCCCATCTGGATCGTGTACTTACTTCGAATGCGTTGAATCATGACCATTCTGATGGTTCAGCATTCCCGGCTCATCGTGGTGAGCAGGCAATGATGCCGTTGAGTCGTTCATAGTGCTGAGAACAGATTGCACTTCTCTGTGTGATGCAGCTGCTGCTTCCTGGACGGACGAGCTCGTTTCAGTCTGCGAAGGAGCCAATGAGCCACGTCTAGATGAGGCCGCAATGCTCTCCTCGGAGGCCGCAGCCCTAAATACACTGGTCACGTCTGCCGGATCGTCGCTCGCACCTCCTTGACAGCGAGTGAAGATGTGATGGACCATCTGCGTCAGTCCCCCTTGGGCCACCATTTGATTGACGGGATCTGTGCTAAGGAGGAAAACGTTATAAACCGTGCGAACCGCTTTCAGCAACGAGGACTGATGAACCAGCACAACCGGGGACAACACAAGTGATAAGAGGGCTTTCACAATCTGTAGCGACACCGTCTCCGGCGTGACCTCTGTGTGACATGCGGTGATGGTATGAGCGACAAGATCGACCAAGGAAGGCTGGGGTGGCGGTCCGTCGGCACTACCGGGTGTTGGGGGTGGTGTGTTTGAGGAAGTATCAGAGGATTCAGCGAAGAATGAGTATGATATGAGTTTCGAGATGCAATCAAGACTTGCTATCATCAACTTCTCACTCCGCGTCTCGCAAGCTAAACGCAGAGGCTCAAAGACCTCCCGAGGCCTGTCCCCTCCTTGACCAGCAGAGACCATCTCCAGTGCATGAGTGGCACTGTCGCGAAGTTCCGCAGATCGTTTCGCTTCCCTGGAGTCTATAATAGTCTTCAAAGCGGTTGAAATGAGGACCACAGATACTGTGTGTCCCTTGGAAAGGGTGAGAGATCGTTTGTGTAGGTTTGCAGAAACCGGGGTAGTTGGCGTCCTTGGAACATGATCTTGACGATCGTTGACAGGTTTGAACTTTTCGATTGGGATGGGAGGCAGAGGAGAGGAATTGGGTTGCCGAGTGCTTTCCTGGGCAGATGAGTGTTCGGTATTGTCCAGGGACGCGTGGCCATTGGTGGTGGCCGTAGGGGAGCGAACAGTAGTAGATTCAACCGTGTCTCCACGCTCGCTATCCGCTGTTGCCTCGACAGTGCCTCCTGACGCACCGCCTTCGTGGTGAGCTTCGATGTTTACGCTGAGAGCCCGCCCTTGGCTCAAAGATGGTTTCCCCTCGTCCTCTTTGGTCGCAGGAAACTCGGGATGACTATCACCATTAGTTACATGCTCCTCGCTAGGGCTGGATTCCCGAGCAGTGGTGAACTCTGGGAGAGACGCGTCGTCGGTCCCGGGCGACGAGTTCAGATGCTGGGGGGAGCCCAGATGCTCCTGCGCCGCGACGATATGATCCATTCCAACAGTGGCGATGGCCTAGACGAACAAACGACGGCAATTGGTCAGAGGAGGAAAATGGCGAACAAGCGGGATATAGACAGGCGTTCGCCGCAGCGCTCAGGTAATACTTGCTGTGCCACGTCTGTAATGCCTCCTTTTATTGGTCCTTCGCGACCATGGCCACCTCTACTTCGACAAATGTCCCTCCCTCTGGAGCATCTGCCGCAGTTCTGCAGTCATCTGATCCCATCCCAGAAGATGCCATTTCTGTTCAAGGGCCCAATTTTGATCTCCCGATGACACTCCAGGGCTTTCTAAAGAGCTACGAAAGGATCGGATTCCAAGCAAATAGCTTCGGCAAGGCGATCGACATAGTAAATCTCATGGCAAGTCTCCCAAGAAATCAAATGTCCTTTCAAACCTGAATTAACAGTGATTCTAGCGAAAATGGCGACTATCCGATGAGCCTGTGGCTGAAGATGAGTCGGACGAGTACACATCCATCGAAATTCGGTCCAAGACGCGCTGCAACATCTTCCTCGGATACACGTCCAACCTCATCTCGTCAGGCTTGCGAGAAGTCATTCTGCATCTTGTCAAGCATAATCACGTCGCCGCTCTCGTGACGACCGCTGGTGGCATCGAGGAAGATTTTATCAAATGCCTCGGAAAGACGTACCTGGCGGATTTCAACCTCGACGGTGCTACACTCCGCAAGAGAGGCATGAATCGGATCGGAAATTTAATCGTCCCCAATGATAATTACTGCAAATTCGAGGACTGGCTCACGCCGATTCTAGACAGTATGCTGGCAGAACAAAAGGAGAGCGGAAATGTGTGGACACCCAGCTCCTTCATACGGAGACTTGGCAAGGAAATCAACAACGAAGAGTCCGTCTATTATTGGGCGTATAAAGTCGGTCAATCATTCGTGTTCGCGTCAGCCAAAGCCAAAGCCGTCGCTAAACTGAAACTGCAGAACAACATCCCTGTATTCTGCCCAGCGCTCACAGATGGATCTATCGGCGACATGCTATATTTCCACTCATTCAAGTCGCCTGGCTTCATTCTTGACATCGTTGCAGACATTCGCTCCTTGAACGAGTTGGCGCGCAATTCCAAGAAGGCGGGCATGATTGTTCTCGGAGGCGGCGTTTGCAAGCACCAAATCGCCAATGCAATGCTGATTGTAAGCATCATTATTTTTCACGAGAAGACGACTCTAAAGCTCTTAACTTTTTAGCGCAATGGCGCGGATTATTCTGTATTTATTGTACGCGTGATCTCTACCTGAGCGTTCTCACAATGAACATACTGATTATCTTTTACAATTTGCAGAATACAGGACAAGAGTTCGATGGATCGGATTCGGGAGCTCGACCGGACGAAGCGGTTTCGTGGGGCAAGATACGCGCTGGTGCCGAGGCGGTCAAGGTAAATAATATCATCCCTGAGTCTTTTTGTTGCTGAATGCGCAATTTAGGTATATGCGGACGCCACGTTGGTCTTCCCGATGCTGGTGGCCGCCACTTTCGCGCAAGATGTCGTTGGTCCATAGTAAGAAACCCCTCTGTCTGCAGTCCCGTGCTCACAATTTTGTTACAGATATATAAAATTATTGCTATATTACAGGTACAAATGACAGAATTGTTCCAACACACTTTTCCATCCTAGCGGAATATGATCATCTCTGAGGCCCATCTTTTAACATCGGCATAACAACTGGAAAGGCAGACTGCTCACCTTCGCAGGGACACCCTGTATCTCGGAGACCCACAGCAACAGGTCATCTCTGAGCAGCTGCAGGATCATCACCGCATCCGCCTTCGACGGGCTGTCGTCGAGACATTGCACAGCTTCGTCGAACGCATGTTTGGCCAAGTGACATGCTCGTTCTGGGCTATTCAATACATCGTGATAATACACACTGAAGTTCAACGCCAGGCCTAGACGGGTTGGGTGTACTGGATCCAGCTCCCCTAGAGCGTGTTTGTAAGCGAATTTATAAGAGTTGAGCGAGAGTTCTGATGTGTCAATTCAGCATCGGACGGTGCAGTTATCTGTCGTTCGATAACATACCGGAATAATGATCTTTTTGCTTCTCTGGCACGAACTGGAAAATATATCGATAATAGTCGCCTTGCCTATTGATTTGTGAGCAATGACCTAGGTGTTGGGGGATGCGGGGCTTACATCTTGGCATAAAACACCGTCTCCTCGCCGACGGAAGCGCAGGGAATGAGCCTGTCCCCCAGAATCTGGTGGCAAAAAACCTCAGCAAACGAGGGTAAATTTACGGCATGGAAAGCTAGCCTTGACGATCTCCTTGCAAGCCTCAACCAGCTCTCCCTCAATAGTGGATTTTTCCAGCTTTATAAGCGCCATGGGCCGAGGTCTGCCCCTGGCTACCTCCAGGGTCTCGAGCTGGTCGATAATCCGCCAGCTATTTCTCAAGTCGTTGGTAATGTTTTTGTACGCAACAGAGAGCATGCTGCGCTCTTCCACATTGAGGCGGGCATTGTAAACGTAGATCATGTTCTTCAGCTGGTCTACGACGTCTGTGACAACCGACGATGTGTCAGTCGGATCGGTCAGCACGCGTATGGCTACATGAAAAGCTGATGGCAGATGTACCCTTGTGACGCCCCGCCTCCTCGGCGACTTTGGCTAGACATGTGTACTCGGATCGGGAGGGCATCTTTACCTGCTCGGGTTGGTTGGGGCGTTCGAGCGTCAGGCAAAATTTCAAGAGCTCACCGGGGACATTGGAGGATAGCGATCGATGATTTGAATTTTGTGTGTGTAAGATGATTGGGCGATGGGGGTAAGGCACACTATCAACGCATGTAAGGGCAGGCTGCACTGTTAGCTTTATGGCCAGTCGGCACTGGGTCGAGGGCTATCGATGCGATCTGATGCAGAGCAATGGGAGGAACCGGAATGTCATATGCAGACAACTCTAGGGTTTTTGTTGACACGATGCACGGAAAGGAGTCATGCAATGCGGCAAGTACTTAAAAACTGACTGCATGCCTGCGAGGTGGCCACGAGTTGGGTGTGATCGGGCTTCTAGTACTATCGGTTTCCCTTCACGGTTTACGCGAGATGAATGCTCGATAGCTGACATGAGAGGTCGCAACCTGATAGTATAATTGATGAATAACAAACAGCGTGTGGTACAGAAGGAAATAAACGAGATGACAATCAGTAGCCCTAAGATAATGTGGTAGATATAGATAGATAAAGAGGAAAGGAACGTGTGGTTATCAAAGATCTATGGCTTGAAGAACTCCCGCAGAAAGGAACATGTGTAGCGATCTTCAAGATCTATTGCTCGAAGAACTCCCGCATCACCTTCGCGAAAGTCTTCATTCCGCTCTTCATGACTTCCGGCTAAACAACATAGCGATCAGCACCACAATCATGCAACGAGAACCTGGGGTACTAACCTGCGCATCACTGAAGGCGATCCGGAAGTGACCATGCTCGGAGAAGAGCGGGCCGCCGCTGACTGTGTTCGTCGAGAAGATCCAGCCAGGGCCAAGCAGCACGCCGGCCTCGGCGACCGCCGCCCAGAGTTGGATCTCCAAGGGCTCCTCATCCTCGCGCACGGTGCGGGGGCAGTTTTCGAGGTGGACCTTCAGCCAGACGAACATGCCTGCTGTGGGCGGGACGAAGCTGAACATGGTCTTGTTGCCGTACTTCTCGGACATCAGGTGGGCCTTGGGGGTGGCGGAATAGTACTCGGTGCCCTGCCAGATGCCCGTGTGCGCGTAGTTGGCTTGCATGTCGAACTCTTCGGTCAGACTGTCGATGAGGAAGTCGCGTCTGACTTCGTACTGCGAGCCGAGCGCTGGAAGGAACATGAGCAAGGCGGCGATAAGGTTGAGGTCTTTCGCGTACCTCTGAGCCAGCGGATATACCCCTCGTACTTCCAGTCCAACATCAACTGAGTGACCAGTGATTGACCGAAACCGCAAGGCGCTTGAGTAGTGGTTTCTGTTTCGACATGGCCGCTTAGTATCAGTTCAGGTAAATGAAGGGAAGCACGTACCTCCTTGCCTCTCCAGTCTCTCAGCGAACATGGGGTTGCAAGTGAACCAGCCCAACCGAGCACCAGGCGCAACCGTCTTCGAGTAAGTATCCATACGGATGACACGGCCTTGGTAGTCGATCTTCAAGAAGCTTTGCTCCAAGTTCGCGATGAAGTGCTCAGAATCCTCGGCTGCTGCCGCCTTCTTGACCAACGCGGTCTGCTTGGCCACCCGCTTGCGCTCGGCGGGAGGAATGTACTTCCCCTCTTGGAGGAAGTAGTATGGGTCATCTTCGCAGATGATGACGTCTGAAGCAAGGTGAACACAGTGCTTCGACAGGAAATCAAGAGGCACCTACCGAACTCGACACAAACGTCGTAGATCTCTTTCTTGCGAGCAAGACCCATGGTCTAGATATTGCTCAGCACGACGGTTCAATGGGCAGAGGTTGGACGGGACTCACAGCTCCGGTGGGATTCTGGCCAATGGGAACGATGTACGCGAGATGCGGCCGCGGTGCTCCACGAGCTTTCTCGTCCCAGTTTTGCAGAACATCCCGCAGGCTGTCAGCGCGCATGCCCTGGCTATCAATGGCCACGGACGCGATGGTGTTGCCGTAGGGGATGACTGTGTGCAAGGCAGATGGGTATGTCCACTCTGAAGCTAGGATGGCTTCGCCCTTGTTGCAAAGAGTTACGACGATGCGGTTCCATCTAATGTACGCTAATCAGTTGATGAATTTTCTAGCCGTGGGTATATGCACTGACCCATCCGTGTTTCCGGTGTGGACCAGAGTGGTGTAGTCCGAGTAGGCAGGCTTGAATACTTTCGTGGAGAATTCGTACATGATCTTCTGGAGTTGAGGGTTGGCGACGGAGGGAGTGTACTGGAGCACGGTCGACAAGCTGAGTTCGCCGGGTGTGTTGGGGTACTTAGGAATATTAATGGTTTGGGTCTTCTCCTTCTTGGACGAGCTGCCGAACATATTCCACAGCCAAGACATCGACGACGAAGAGGATTCTGCTGCATTGATAGGGAATGACTCGGGAACCAAGGCCTGGCCACCGATGTTGCTGAAAGGGAAGTATGCCGGGCTGGGCAAACCTAGTACTTCTATGAGAAAGGAACGCCGAATATGCGTGTTATGACTCACCCCCAGCAAGGACTGTGACTCCAGGGCGCATGAACTTCTGGAGGCCTTTCAAAGGACTCGTCTCTCTAGTGCGCGAACTCTCGGAAAGATGGTGCTGGAGATCAATAGCCTTCGTGAGCTTCTCGGACGACATGGTGGTGAGAGTATTAAGGGGTAGTGGGGGAGAAAGTATTTAAGTGAGAGTCGCGATAAGGCTGATTTAAATACTGAAACTGAGGAGTGGCCTGGAGTGGCAAGTAAATGTTGCTGATACATGATTGGATTGATTGCGCCCCTGCCGGTGACCGCTACAATCGGGATAGTGATGATCATCACAAGCTGTGCCTGCGGCGCAGCGGAACTGAGGAGGCACTAGTACTGTCACTGCGCGGAGCTCGAGCCTGGCTTGAGTCTATAGCCGTTCCTAGCTGTGAAGCATATACACTCTGAGTAGATGCCAACGGCGAAAGCCCGCAAGAAAGGAGTCATGAACAGTACATGATGAGCATGTGGGCCCATGGCCGGCAAGATCTCATCTTAACCTTCAGCGAGGTTTTGATAAGCACCGGATCGTAGGAAACGACTGGGAGATAGCCAAAAGTCGTCGAAGAAGACTGAGACTTGAGATGGGCAAAGGAAAGTAGCAGCGTGAGCGACTCATCGAAGAAATATATACGGAGATTCTGATCTGCGCTAGTACAATATGGGAAGCCAATGATGACATAAAATCTCACAGCCTTAAAGTATGCACTTGGCCCCCTTGCTTGTCAGATATCTATCCAACATACATACACTGTTCACAGCTACAGCTGTCAATGGTTCAAAAACATTCTCTTCGGTTTGGTGTGGCAAAATGATATCATACAGCGACTATCTCAACACGTGCACTAAGTAACAGCCAAAGGCATCATGGCCCGACAAGATCGCAACTACACCTCCGGACAGTCCCTGGCAATGTGTCCCTCTAGGTTGCACTTGTAACAGCTGTCGGACAAATGTTCAGTGACAGCCGCCATATTTGAAACGCTAAACCAGCTCACGTTTTGCTCCTGCCGCTGAAGGCATTGCCAGCGAACCCTTCGGAGTCGCAGTCTCGGGAAATGTGCCCTTCCAGACCGCATTTGTAGCAGCTAGCAGAGGCAGAGGCAGAGAACATCAGAAAACGATTCGGAACAAACAATATCAAATAAGTAAGGAGGATGCTCACGTTTGGCTCCTGGGCCCGGTGGGCAACCCCTCGGCGTCACAGTCCCGGGCAATGTGTCCCTCTAGACCGCATTTGTAGCAGCTAGTAGAGGCAGATAACATTAGAAAACGATCTGGAACAAGCAATATCCAAGAAGTAAGGAGGATGCTCACGCTTGGCTCCTGGACCCGGTAGGTAACCCCTCGGCGTCGCAGTCCCTGGCAATGTGCCCCTCCAGACCGCACTTGTAACAGCTGGCAGAGATAACCATTTAATGTTTAGAACCACTAATATCCAATAGGGATGCTCACGCTTGGCTCCTGGGCCCAGTGGGTAGCCCTTCGGCGTCGCAGTCCCGGGCAATGTGTCCCTCCAGACCGCACTTGTAACAGCTGGCAGAGACAACCATTTAGTATTCAGAGCTACCAATATACAAGAGGCAAGAAGGAAACTCACGTTTGGCTTCTAGGTCCGGTGGGCAACCCCTCAGCATCACAGTCCCGGGAGATGTGGCCCTCCAGACCGCACTTGTAACAGCTAGCAGAGATAGAGAGACCGGCATCAATTACATATCACCAATTATCCAATTAGGAAGTAGGAAGCAAGCTCACGTTTGGCTCCTGCTGCCGCCCGCAGGGCCGGTGGGGAGCGCATCACCACCGGCTAGGCAGTCCCTAAATCGTGAAATGAGAGATGAGCAGACGTTTTCATGTGGATTCACGCAGAAAACCCACTTGGCCATGTGGTTGGGCCCGCCGCAGCGATAGCACTTGACCGGCGGCAGGGTCGACATGTTCAGCCCGCGTCCTGGCGGGGGCGCGCGCGATGCGAAGGCGCCTACGCCTGCAGCCGCGCCTGGACCGCTGGGGCAGGTGCGCGCGATGTGGCCCGGACGACCGCAGTTCTGTATTGTCATACGAGGGGGGCGTCAGACTATCAATGCCGATGTGCATTATATGCGCGGGCGGGGCACGCACGAAGCATTTCTGGCCGGTGCTGGCGTTCTGCAGCCTGAGGGTGGGGCAGTCGGATTGGAGGTGGCCTACGCCGCCGCATGAGTAGCACTGCTTGGCGGAGACGGTGCGCGGGGAGGGGCACGCGGAGGACTCGTGGCCTGGCTGGCGGCAGTTGTAGCAGAGCCGCTCATCCGAGGTGCAGTTTTCAGCGATGTGGCCGACTGGGATTATCGGATGTTGGATGTTAGGAGATCTGGAACGTCGAGGGGCGAGGGTGCTCACGGTTGCCGCATTTGAAACAGCCGCGCTTGTTTGCAGGGAAAGCCATAATTTTAAATACTTCTGAGCTACTGCAGGGTGGTATGAGCGCCGGGTGAGGATAGAGGGAATGGTGAGACGAACCTCGCTTCTTCCCGCTTCCCAACTTCTTCTTCTCTCCTCCCGTGTAACGAGCGAAGACGATTGTCTGTGAGTGTTGTGGTCGTCGAGAATTATGATATCGAGGCGCGACGACTACGGTAATGACCTGCCCTAAACTGGCGATCGCCGAGAATGGTCTCCCGTGCATCCGCAATATTCAATTTGTGCATTGCCGCGGCGCGTACTTTGTGCGTGCATACCTCAAGGCCTCAAGGCCTCACACCTGACAACTTTCGCGACCTATCTGACTCAGACGCCCCCATCGATGAATTGATCAAGATAACGAATCGGCATATAAGCCTTGTGCATAATATTTCATTCTTTTGGGGACCCACCATCTACCCCCGCCCTTGGGTGAGCACAATAGACTGCTCTTTCAAACCGCGGATGCTAATTTTGTTATCAGTCTCTTCTACTAGCGAGTATCCAACCTCAGCGCGTGCGCATCATCGCGCTTCTTGTTAGGATGACCAGTGTCTTCACGTCGGGTGCGTTGCGAGCCTCGACTTTGTGCGGTATCCGGGCATTGCGCTGACTCTGCGTTGATAGCTCTGTGATCCTTCGTGACGGCATCTGATCACCCTCAGACGAAGCGACGTAACGAGCGAGCTCAGTACGGCTTCGCGTGTAGTGGTGGCGACTCGGAGGCAGCAGTCTGTTTTGCTTGTACTGTACATACGCATGCAAATTCGGTGTTCGCTCCGGCTGCTAAACTTTAGATTTGAATTGGACGCCACCCGAAGCTTAAGACTTTCAAAGTTAAATTGTAGCCAAACGGTTGATCATGTTCACAAGCAGCCGAGTATAGATCAGCAGCTACAACATAGTATCGGTTATGCGTGCACATGCATGATGCATCCATCTACATGCCGCTATGACACCAAAACCCATAACTCGGACGACGATGGATGTTCATGTCCTAGATTTTTGCGTGACAGTCACACAAAATAGGGTCACTTCAGAAGGCCTTGGGACCGATGAGCCCGACGCCTTTGATGTTGGTCCTGCAGTGGTAGTAGTACCGTCGCACGGGGGTTTCTCGCTTCTACAGCCGACGGTACGGGCCTCCCTCTCCGAATCAATGCTTCTCAGTCTCTATCTTTGTGTATTTGGAACAAAGGTATCCATCCATTGAATATGATGACGATGACTCACCGGAGCTTAGTACGATAACTCCTTGCGGATCGTCGACGCAGCTGCTCTCAGCCTCTCAATGCTTGCTCAATGCTCAACTCGCCTTCCTACATATGGGTACTGGACAGCAACCCTTTCAAAATTTCTAGGCCGGTGGACCCTTATCTCCTTGCTTCATGCGCAAAAACTATATTCACGAGGAACAATCACACGAAAATCACTGACGACAAAATTTTTTGTGTGTATACCTTCCGCTGGCATGATGCCACCATCGGCCGCGGGGCTCGTCCTGAAGGGTCAATCTGCGCTCTTTGCTGCGCTAAATTAAATGCTTCTGAAGCCTCTCCGCAGCGTTTAGCGCTTTGAGAACAATAACAATGCCACGCAACGACTGCCACCACCACCGTGTTCTCTCTCCTTTCCCCCTTTGCGCGTCGCTTGCCCCCATGACAGTATGCTGGAGTTGCAGGAATTTCAAATGTTCCAGGTTGATGGTCACCTCATTATCCGGGGCTCTTCTTGATGGCTCGATCTCCAGCGGTTGCTTGCTGTGAAGCTAGGCTTTGTAAGTGATATGCAGCGTTTTGCGCTTTGAGAACAAGGACGGGCCTGCCATGCAGGTGCAGCAACTGATCGTCCCCAGCATGTTTGCTGTCCTTCTACTGGACTTACGCAAGTCCACCGACTCCCCAGTGGGAAACGGATGCCGCTGGAAGCGAACACCGCTGCTACATATTGGGCCAATTTAATTAAAACGCTAGAACCAATCACCCCTTCACCCCTTCACATCTCGCCCCTGCCTCCGCTCTCGATGCCGCATTCACGGCCTTCTACTAGTACCAACCCCTTCACCTCAGCCGGATGGGTGCCACCCACAGGGACGAGTCCCCACCCCCGCGAATATCTCACCGGCGCGCCTCCGGAAATTGTGGCGCAGTCTCAGTCGTATGGCGCACTCCCATTAGCCACCTCCCCCGCCCCCTCCCCCTCCGCATCGCCGAGCACGCCGGGCACCCTGATCCGCTTCGTATTGCGCCCCGCAAAGAACGGCCTGAGCATTAATTGCGCCGTGCTAGACCACCACGACCATGTGCACTACACCGTGCTCACCGAGACCCCCGCGCTGACTATGGTGAAGAATTTTGAGCGGCATTCGGTGGGGCTCATCGAGTGGGCGAATACTGTGCCCGTCGTCGATATCAGAGGCGGCAGGGGGAAGAAGCCGGTGGATCAGTGGCTAATCCAGGATTCGAACCATCCGTGGGTGTTGTCTGTTTAATGGATGCGTTTTGGTGGCTGACGAGACGGGCAGGAGAACGCGGCTAATGCAGTGGAAAGACGCGTGGTATTCTTGGATTACGGACGCAGAGCTGAATGAGCTCCGGGTATGTGCAGCCCTCCTGAATCTTGATCCTTCGACGCGATAATGACTTCGCATCGCGCATTTCAGCTGTATCAATCGCAACAGGGCAGGCCTTTGGCTGTTGTGCGCCTTGCGGGCTCGATGTTCGAGGTCGAATTTGCGCCCAACGTGCTGAATAATAATTTTCTGGAGCCTTGCATTGTCGCTATTATCATAATCAAGTGGCATGAAGGGCACTTTGATTCGTTATGACCGATGACGTTCTGGTTTGCACACTCGCTTTCGTTGCCTGTTCGCGGGCCGCCTGTTAGACCGAACAGTTAGAAGGAACATCATTATACCCAGATTATATCTATTTGTTATTTATGTCATTTCGCTTTCTGCACGGAGCATCCCACACACAATTATAACGACTGGCCACATATCCATATCCTTATGATATGAATCATGAAAGTTGAATCGAAATCCTGAATCGAGCGCGAGGATAGACGAGCTGGACTGTTTTAAATACAGCCCTGTAATAAATACCAGTGTTGCCGACGGTGGGGCGTCGTGACTCGCGAGCCGGGTTGGTGAGTGTGCGGCCAGGCTTCGAGGCCGAAATGGGGGGTCCCAGGTACTGGATCCCAGACGGCAGCAGGAAACATACCCTCGGTGTAGCATGATATAGCATCCCTAAGACTCAGACTCAGAAAGCTTCTTGGTGATAGCAACCGAGAAGTGTGAGAAGTATGCCTCGGTGGTCACGGGCGACTTGAAGGACTCGTCACCTAATCATGCCAACGATGAATATCATGCAGTGTCAAGAGCATGCTGTACACACCTCCGAAGAAAGTTTGCATCTGGATACCCCAAATACGCCCAGCTGCATTGTCGCGCAGGACGAGCCCGCCCACGTTGACCACAGACACGCCGTTAAAGAAGAGCTGGATTTCGCCGTTGGCCTGGCCCGCGTCGTTTAAGCGGATGCGCTCGCTGATATGATTCCACGCGCCGACCGTAAAGTTGAACGCGCCGCGGCCGACGGAGGTGCCGTAGTCGTCGTTGCATATGGACTTGGGGGGCACTTTGCACAGGACGTCGTTCGCGCTGTGTTGTGGGAGGTAGGTGTAGAGCTCGCCGCGGCCCTCTTTGCGCCACATGAAGCGCAAGGAGAAGCAGGTGGTGGAGCGACGGCCGCCTGAGCAGGCAAGGGCGGTTTGGGCGTTGTCACCGCCGTCTGTGGACATGGAATAGGCATGAGCAATGAAGATGACTGATTGTGATTGTAATTGTGATTGTGAGAAGTGTGACTTACAGAAACCCGGGAGCTTGCCACCCTTGTTAAACTGGAAGTTAGAGGCAAAATAGACGGAGTAGCCAAGAGTGGCCTCCTTTGCTGTCGTCAGGTCGACGGCGCTGGGCCCTGGAGAGTAGAATGAGAAGCCCCCCTGGGGTTTGTGACCGAAAGTGTAAGAGCCTTCAGGGTAGGTAGCCTTCATGGAGAGCGTGCCATCGGGGGCAGCAACGTACTCGTGCTTGAGGGCTGCCATCATGCTGGTTGGCCTGAAGGTTGTGTCAGTGAGCGGGAGTGCGCCGTCGAAGCCGGGGAGAGTAGTCCAGCCATCCCTTCCAGAGGTAACCTGTCTGACAGGCTGGAGGGCAGTGAGGAGGGCAGTCCCTTCGAGGTTGGTAGCATTGGTAAAGACAAGGGCAGGGGAGGAAGATTGAAGCTGAAGCTCATAACTCGGCCGTGGAGCAGTGTTTGTGGTCGATCTTGGGCCAGTCATTCGATAGACATAGACGACTATAGCCCATAAATCAAGCAAATGCATCCTGGCAGCGAGCCGTAGCCAAGCTCGTCGGCCAACTGGTGGTGGTGGTGGGTGTCGCGAGCCGTGTGGGCTTGTCGGGCCGCCTTGTCGCCCTGAAATTACATACTAGTACCGTAGTAGCGACTTGTAGCGACGAATCTCCTCAAGGACCACACCACAACCACGAACTTGAAAGAGACCTTTCATCCACCCTGGTCCCTTAGCCACAGTTGGAGTAGTTATCTCGCGATTCTTGCTCGACTCTTTCAAAGGTCTCAGCGTGCTCAGGTGTCGGCACGATCGACCTCTGCGATTTTGGCCTATCTGCCCTATCCGAACAGAGCCTGGGCCAGTGGGCCCTCCTTTCACAGCATGCACAACAAAGGGGCTTGCAGGCCTAATACACGTTGCTCGCGTCCCACCTGATCACCTCCTGCTCAAAGTAGAGCAATCCACCACGACATCTACCACTCTCTGCCCGTTCAAGTTGTACTGGACGCCGCATCTGGCTTACTATCATACAGTGTATATTATTATGTATTGATTCAATGCGAGATAAGGTTGTAGTTTCTCGCGTGATCAAAGTGTGTGTGTGTGTGTGTGTGTGTGTGTGTGTGTGTGTGTGTGTGTGTGTCAATGAGAGAGAGTGCGGATGGGTGTCTTCGTCGGACAGTAAGTGAGTGTGAGTCGAGACCACAAAGCCTACGAGCGCGTCGTCGCGTGGCGGTGGAGATGAAGTTCAGGTTGGATGAATGTGGTACTCGAAGAGGTTCAAAAACTGCCAGCATGCGCAGAGCATCTGATCACAGGCCCAGAATCCCGCAGAACGCCAGCCATATAGCAGAAAAACCATCCGCATCTGGGATACACGCCGCACCAGCACCATTGTTGTCGGTCCATTTGAAGGACACAAGATTCTGTGACCTCGGTGGCATTTTCCCCGTGATGCACCTGAAGCGACGATCATCCAGACAGGAAATTATTCTCTTTAGCTATGGTTACGGCTCTCGCTTGACGTCAATGCTGACGATGAGGTTGGGCTCATTAGAGAGGACTAAATGAAGGGGGGCAGGCGGCAGTGTTCAACTAAAAACTAATGACAAGTGAATGCCACCAGATCAGAGGAGGTCCCGAGGAAACACGAAACGGCAAGGATTGATGGGGTAGATAGCAAACTGATAAGTATCTAGATTGTACGTGTTTGTATCGGGTGGCTGAGCCGCGGAACCGTAAATACCAACAAAAACGCTGTCCATCCGCAATCCAACCGCAATCTCTGCGGCTCAAAAATGCCGACAGATTTCTTGAAACGAAATGGTACTGTGCTGGTGACGGGAGGGAATGGGTTTATCGTAAGTTTGAGGTCCGGGTTGCATGAGGCTTATGGGCTAATCGCCTGTCAGGGATCCCATGTTGTGGAGTGCCTGCGCTCCATGGGATACCAGATTCGCGTCGTGGATATTTCACCCAAATCTTATTTCGCGCATCCCGCTCCTATGGAAGAGCTCGTGGGTGATTTATGTGATATTGCAGTGTGTAGGAGAGCGGTGGATGGTGTTACCACCGTCCTCCACTTCGCGGCTGTCATGGTACGTTGTTCATGGAGCTTTCCTACATGCCCAAGGTCGTTAACAAACACGAACTGTGTAGGGTGGGATGGGCACCATTCACGAATCCAACGAACTGGCTATATATCGGTCCAATCATGGAATGTTGCTGAACCTACTCGTCGCCTGCGCAGAAGCCGGCGTCAAATCATTCTTTTTAGCTTCTAGCGCATGTGTATATCCAGACCATCCCCAAACTCCTAACGCACAAGACGTCACTTTACGCGAGCGAGACGTCTGGAGTGGTGGACCGCCTGCGCCTCAAGGCTTGTATGGGCTGGAGAAGCTCTCTGCGGAGAACCTTCTGCGCATGTACAGCAGTGTGGATGGGTTAGACATACGCATTGCACGCTTTCACAATGTCTACGGACCCAGAGGCGCATGGAGGCAAGGCAGGGAGAAAGTTCCCGCGGCACTGCTACGCAAGGCTATAGCAGCAAAGCTCCTGGGAGACCAAGGCACGATGGAGATATGGGGTGATGGCAGCCAGCGCCGCAGTTTCTTATGGATTGACGATGCCGTCAATGCCGTCGCCCTATTGTTGGGATCCGAATGCCGGGAGCCAGTGAGCGTCGGCTCTGACCACGCCGTCTCCGTCAAGGACTTAGCAAGAATCACAATGTTAACTGCTGGAGGGGATCCTTCGTCCCTTTCCTTGCAGCTCGACACCGGAAAGCCACGAGGAGTCACCTCGCGAGATGCGAACACGGACTTTATACATGACCAGTTAGGCTGGGTGCCCAGTACGTCGTTGGAGGATGGGATGACGAAGACAGCAAAATGGATCGAGGCGGAGATGTTGAAGATTATCGGGCCTTTGAATGTGGAAGAGCGGTCCTCCGCGTTGAAGTCCTTCCAAACAAGTCACGTGGTCGAATTGGCGACAACCTTCGCAGTCCTTCTCCCAATCACCTCCCGTTTCACCCGCCAACCCGGGGACTGCCTCGAGAACCTCTCCAAGTTCGCAGACTCTCTCCTCAAGACAACATGGCGAGACACTCAGTCTCTGTCCGCCCAGTTTCGGTATCGAGTGTACCTCGTCGTCGATCATGACGATTCATTCCTGGAGCAGTCAAAAGCGGAGACGCTACTCCGCGAGAAAGGCATTCGTGACATTACCACATTGATCTGCAGCCAGCCGCGGGGCCACGTATGCGCCCTTTGGCGCGAGTCTGCTGAGCGCGCATGGCGGGATGGATGTGATTATCTCGTCCTAATGGGTGATGGCGTGGAGTTACTAGATGAGGGGTGGATGCGAAACGTCCATTCAGAGTTCGCCTCCATCGCCACCGCGGAGGACGTCACTCATGGAATCGGCTGTGTAGCCTTCACCGACACGACCTTCCCGGGTATGCCCACCTTCCCCGTTATCCATCGGACCCACATGGACATCTTCAATGGAAAGGTCATACCCGATATCTTCATCAACCAAGGGGGTGATCCATATCTCTTTCAGCTTTATCGTCGATTCTGTGCTTCACGAATGATCCCCAGCCGGCTGCAAAACACAGTGGGAGGCAGTGAGGATGCGAGGTACGAGAAACATACCGTGGATTGGACTTTCGAGGTACTAGATAAAGGGACGGCGAGACTGGAAGCGTGGCTCGGTCCGCAGGCGCGCAGAAGGCTAACACTCGACATCATAGTGCCTTCCTATCGCGTCCAGCTCCTTCACCTCGATCACATCTTGCAGCTGAAGCCGTCGCCGACATGCTCTGTTATGTTCATTATCATCATTGACGACCCAAAATCACCCAACGTGACGTTGTTGGAGAAGAATTATGGCCATCGCCCTGACGTGCGGATCCGCGTCAACAAGATGAACCTCGGTGCTAGCCAGTCTCGAAACCGCGGTTTGCGAGAATCTTCCGCAGAATGGGTGCATTCCCTCGACGATGATGTCATTCCCAACCCGGACTTGCTCGTGGAGGGCGAGAAGGTTATTCGAGCCCACCCCAATGCTGCTGGTTTCGTCGGGAACACCCAGTTCCCTCTCTGCGAGAATATCACAAGCACAGCCATCCGCTTTGCGGGTGTCACTTACTTTTGGGACATCGCCACGAAGATTGAGCAAGATATACCTTGGGGTGTAACCGCCAACCTGATGTTCCGTCGTAACGTTCGAGACGGGATAACCTACGACCTGGCCTTTCCCAAGACGGGAGGTGGAGAGGACATTGACTTTTGCTTGCGAAAGCGCGACTTTACAGTTGGCAGTGGCGGTGAAGGGTTCTGGGCCGCGCCACGCGTTGTAGCCACGCACCCCTGGTGGCACCATGGCCAACGGTCTTACTGGAGGTTTTTTTGGTGGTCAAAAGGAGACGGTGCTCTGATAAAGATGTACCCAGAGCATACATATTTGTGCGGGGCGCCGAACAGTGGCGAGATGCTGCTGAGTAGCATGGTCTTTATGGTACTGACGGTGGTCTTTGGGGCTATCACCAATGACTGGAGGCCCAGTTTCGTTGCACTGAAGATGATTGTTACCGTCGTCGTGGCTAGCGTCCTCTGTGACATCTACCGACATGTCTGGCTAAATCCTGAGCGGGTGAAGGATATGAAGACGACCGTCCACGGGCTCGGTTGGATTTTCGCCATGGCTGAAGGAACTATAATCAGGATGGTGAGCGAGTTGGGAAGGGTGGTTGGGGTGATCGAGAGGAAGGAGTTTGGCCACTTGGGTAGACGGTTCGACTGGTTCGCGGGAAGGGTTGGGACTGGCCCGAGGGACGAAGAGAGGGCCAAGTGCCGTGAAACCCTGGTTGTCTGTGTGCTGATTTTGGCACTGCTGTTGGCGCGGGCATGACGGATCACCGTAAGTGATGGTACTTTGCCCTTGTACGCTTGGAGAATGAGGCTGATATCTTGTGCTCTTCAGGGCATCTGTATGAATGGCTCAAGCTTGAGGTTCGTTCGATGAAATATCCGAGCTCAGGGCACCCCAAAATTCTATATCTCGTCTGCCACCCGCCCAAGTCCGCGTTGTACTAGTATTTTCAGTCCCAGTAAATGAACAATGATCGTCTTGTATTCACCCTTTTACCATTGAAAGAATCATACTTATAAATGTACCACTATGAATACATTCCATTTTCTCTATTCATTCAACACCCTCCCGCGACTACGGCTGCCACCTTTTCCAAACTGTTTGTAGGCTTCGGCGCACGTATCTCCCCCATACACCCTGTTCATCTTGATCCAAGCGGGGCAGTCACACATCAGTCCTCCCCACCGCTCCCACCATACCCATCAATACGGGCTGCGCCAACTCGGCTCAGCGTTTCGTGAGCCACTCAGGCATGAATAATTGCTCGAGTTTGAATTTTGAATTAGCGGCGGTATGCACTACGTCGCCGTCGAATTTGTTTGGTGACCACTTGGCGGAGGGGACGTAGAAGAGCCCACTAGTATTGGCGATAGTGATAGGCATCTCGTAAGTGAGGTAGGCGCGAGAGACTGGCCGGGCGTGACTTCGACGCGTCGCGCGCTGGCCCGGGACAAGTGGCCTCACATTTCCCGACGATCACCATGGCTTTCAAACGCGTCTCGCGCACCCCGGCTATAGCTTCTCTGCTGTGCGCAAAACCCACTTCGTGCGCCAGGAGGTCCTTCTTTACCCTTCCCGACCTTTCTTCCCTGTCGCCTTTCCCCCCTTCAGAACCCCAAACGCAAACGTATCACGAACGCAAGATTTTCCCGTCAGTCCCCCTTTCCCTCATCAGCGCGCCATTTTAATTTTACAGAGACCCACATCCACAGCTATCATGCCAAACAGCTATACGACGTGGTTTCCGATGTGTCTTCCTACCCGCATTTCATACCATTCTGCACGGGCGCGCGAATCTTAGAACGCAGTCAACAGGGGGACCCGCAAGGATCGGAGACGATGGACGCGGAGCTGACTGTAGGATTCCTCGCGTTCCGGGAGAGCTATGTCAGTAAAGTAACGTGTACGCCGTTCACTTCTGTCGAGGTGTGTTTCCCACTTTCAAAGTCCTGCTCAATAATATTGTGCACGCCTACAAAATGCTGATGGTGTACGACAGGCAGTAGCCTCCTCCTCAACTCCGTTGTTCAAAACCCTATCCACGATATGGCGCTTCCAACCGGCCTCCCCGAACTCGCCGCACCCCACCACCGGTGCGCTCCCTCCGCCGGACCAGAAAGCCACCACGGACGCTATGACAGGACCTACGCTCGTCACGCTCGACCTCGCCTTCGCCTTCGCGAACCCCCTCCACGCGGCGGCGTCGGCGGCGTTCTCTGGACAGGTGTCCAAGCAGATGGTGAAGGCCTTTGAAGAGCGCTGCCTGGCGGTGTACGGTCCTGGCAAACAGTAGACAGTATCGGACAGATGCTCGATTAAGTATTAGAGATATATATATCTGGCATAATGCCCTAGATTTACAAGTAATGGAATGCATGCCGCACGATCCGAGCTATGTCTTGGTCTAATTCTCTGTAGAGGACGTCCGCAATCTACTGCCCACCCTTCTCAAGTTAGAATTACCATTCTGACTGCCCGGCGAGGTATTTACGGGGTTCTCGGGAGTGTGGACGAGCGGCCCATACTGCGGCCCGGCGCTCCCACCTTCAAGTTCAATACCTGATGGAGCAGGATCCTTCTTGTACGCATCCAACTTCCCAATGGCGGAGCGTGGCGGCTTCGAGGGCAACCCCTGCTGGAGGCTGATCTGGCTCGTAATCGCGTCACGCGACTGGCGCAGCCGCTCGCTGAACGGCACGTTCGCAATCCTATCCGACAACCACGCGCCTGCGGCGGGGATGTCCGGGTTCAGCTCAGCGACGTGGCCGTGCTTCCATGCGCCGCCGGGCTCGCGGTACCAACGCGCGTCTTCCACGGGCGCTGGCGTGGGCGCAGTCGGGGCGGGTTTAGCCAGCTCTTCGTCCCATCTGGATCGTGGGGGTTCGACTTTGCTGCCGCCAACTCGGGTGCTGCGCTCCCGAGATGTGTAATCTGCCTCTGGGAGCGTGGACGGAACCGCACCGTGTATTTCGCGGCCGGCGTCGTCCAGTGATTCGTTCAACACGCTTGCCCAACTGCCCGTGGCAATATTGCTATCGAGGACGCGTTCAGCGGCGGTCCGGTCAACAGGAAAGTCTGGCGCCGTCGTGGTAGTTTTGGGTCCAAGCGCACCACTAGCGCTTCTAGTGGGCCGCGCCGTGCGTTGTTCCCCGTGAGACTGATCTTGCTCGTGGGAAAGGTGTGGCGCCCCAGCCCGCGGGGACGCAGGTTTGAGCCCGAACGGCTGCGCGTCTGCAAATGCCTTGGGAGATCGGTCCTTGTCAAGGGGGAAGTCTCGCGCCGTCGCAGTGTTGAGGCCAAACGCACCACCAGAGCTTCTAGGGCGCACCGCACGTTCGTCGCGAGACTGGTCTTGCTCACGAGAAAGGTGTGGCGCCACAGCCCGCGGGGATGCAGGTTTGAGCCCAAACGGCTGCGCGTCCGCCAACTCGCGCCTATGCCGCTCGTGCCACTCTGTCGTCTTCTGAGAGTTGACTTTGAGCCCAAACGGTTTTGGGTCTGAAGCTCGGGCAGGCTGTCCCTCATAGCGCTCGCTCGGGTTCAGTGAGTCTGCTTGTGATCGTGCACGCAAGGGCTTTGCACTGTCGGACCACTGCCCGTTCTCCTGCGCGGGGTACGTTCTTTGCACGTTGGGAAGTGGGGGTGGTTCATCCTGTCCTCCAGCATCCTCATTGAGCGGGGCGGAATCCTTGAGTGCGGGATCCATATGGGGCGGTAAATTATCCCGATGCCGGACGCGCCGTGTAGGGTCTGAATTCCAACCATGGCGCGCTGTTGTCGTGGTCGGCGGCGGTGAAGGCTCTTCGGGTTGTCCATAGCCATAGTCATCCAACTTGCTATCATGCCCTTCGCTAAACGACATACTTGGGTGATATGTTTCAAAGGCGGGAGGTCGTTTATAACCTTTCAAACCGAAGCCGACCTCCTCTGTTTCAGAGCTTGCAGAAGAGCTAGGTCTTGGATCCTGTGTCGCCTGCGGAGGAGGTATTGCCACCTTGGCCTGATTATCCCTGGCTCGTACGCCGGGACGCCTCAGACCGAAGCACTCTGGTTCGTCGGAAGGAGGCGGTGCTCTGATGGGCCGTGTGAGCGGCTGCGAGCCAGTCTGGCCACTAGAACTCTTCAGGCCGAAGCCGCCTTCTCCTTTAATCTGAGATGGAGGTTTTGGTGAAGGAGGTGGTGCATCCTGTACGCGCGACTCCCGCCCATAATATGCAGGAGCTGTAGGACTCTGCTTTTGAACTCCCTGCATTGCTGTCTTGGCTGGCGGATTCCGACGCTGTTGGGAGCCTCCAGCTATTGCTGGAATGTGCAACCCAGCTTTGTGCAAGCGAAACTGCTGAGACCTAAGGGCAAAATGCGATAGTGGGCTCAAAAGGAGTGGTTGGTGTATGAGTGGCTTAGAAGTTGTTGCTAGATGAAAGTCGCGTCGCTGTATTCCACGCGACGAAGCAGATTCATTGTGCGAAATTCTGCTCCCCCTGCCACTCCAAGGGCATGCACCCTGCACGATGCTATCTTTCTCTTCCTGCCAAGGAAGGAATTCGGCATCCAACTCTCCCGCCTGGGATTTGAGGCCAGTCCTTTCGTCACTCGTCCTCGGACGAATACCAGTATATTTCGTATATTCCCGGTTATGCCCTTTAACGATGGAGCCATACGCACTCTTGGCTTTAGCTTTACGCTTGCACGAAGCGGATGACTGGGAGCCTGGCGGTGATAGTCTCCAGAGCCAAGCATCAGAGTCGTAGAAGGCTTTCCCTTCCACCGAGCCTCCTCGAATCAAGAACTTCTCAACCTCCCCATTGCTTTCCATCTCCTCTAATACAATGCGCTTGAGATATCTGGAGCAAGATAAACGATACGTCTTTGGTAATAGTGCATTTCGAAACTCACTTCATTGACCTGATAGGATGGTCCGCGCGAGGAGGCTCTCTGGTAGGTGTCCCTTTGAAGTCACGAATCCGAGGAGAGTCTCTCGGTGTTGGCTGAGGTCCGCATTTCGCGTCGGGAAAGTCCTTCAGAGCAAGGTCGTATATTTCATGAGTGGGAAGACCTGAGTCCTCCTTGACGTGCGCTGTCAGGACCGAGCGAACTATGTTGCGGCATTCGGGAGTGCAGTGCTTTATCCAAGCGCTAAGCATGAAATGAACAAAGGGTTTGACTGTAGTGCTCTCAGTGCAGCTAAGTAAGGCGTTGCGCGAAGGAAAGCGAGCGCCTGTCCCAGTCTCGATCACTTTGAACAGGGGTATATATTATGATTCAAATTCCAAACACATCCCATTCTACGATAAAAAATGCGCAGGCTGAATCCACGAGATAAACACCATAAGAACATGTACTTTGATTGGATTGGTAATGGTTTACATGTCACATATTTAATCCCTGCCAAACGGGACTCAATTCAACGCCAGGTGCCCGGGGGCAACCTTTCATCTAGAAGACGGTTTCCATCAACTGTCACTTTCATACCCACTCCAGCAGGTACACAAGCTTCTCCTAGAGCTTCTTGAAGGGCAATTTTGCAGTTGAAGCCAGAGCAGTGCATAGGGAGGACATAGGTCGGCGAGGGCCTCATTTGAGTGGAGAAGAAATCAGCGGTAGGCTTAATGCGATAGGCGAGTTCCGGGCCAGCGAGATGTAGTCCACCGATAATCTGTGTGATTAATACAATTATCGCCAAGGATTCAGATGGTGAATTTTGAGACTTGCCATATGCACAGGACGGGAGAAGGTGGCGATTGCATCTTTGATAACGTTGACAATGCCAGCATGAGAACATCTGTCAATGATTTTAGAATGCTGTAGCAATGGTTTCATGGAGGCCAACGCACGCGCTGAAAATCACTAAACCTTTGCCTGCTACATCGATGCAAGCATATCGTTCGTCCATGATGTGCTATCAGATTCGAGTCAGTCCCCGGAGGTCAGCAAATGGGAGGAGTTCTTCACCTCTTCACTTTTCCATCCACCCTTACCTCCATTCTCCGTTTCAAACCATCGCACACCACCCAGAAGCCCGCCTTCGAACTCGGTTATTCGTGGTATCTCCCCGCTGACCCATACGGTTCCATCGCTCGGGACTTACGTTTGTAACACTCTAATTTATGCGCGTATTATGACACCTCTCGCATGGACGCTACGGAGAGACTTCCGTCCTACGTTTGCAGGGAGGTCGAGAGGTAGTACGCTTGGAAGACAACAAAGTGAAGAGCTGCTTCTTCCATGCTCGACGTTACCAGGTACGAGGTATAGGGGTGGACGTATGGGAGGGCCTATAGCACCCCAGAGTTACGGTGCAAGCGCCACAGACGAAACGCTCGGTAGAACTGACAGTTAAGGCGCTCTGGCAACGTAAAGAGCTGCTGGGCGACTCGATCGTCCCGATAACTTGAGCGCCCCTGGCCTCCTCGACCTTCCCGATAACTTGAGCGCCACTGGCCTCCTCCACCTTCCCGATAACTTAAGCGCCACTGGCCTCCTCGACCTTCCCGATAACTTGAGCGCCCCTGGCCTCCTCGACCTTCCCGATAACTTAAGCGCCACTGGCCTCCTCGACCTTCCCGATAGCTTGAGTACCGCTGGCCCCCTCGACACGCCGAGACCTCCCTAGTGGTACGGTGCTGATAGTCTTGACCGGCCCGACGGCTTAAGTGCTCCCACTATCCCGAGCGCTATCGGTAATCTCGACTCTCCTGACAGTTTCAGCGCTCCTGCCGGCGCTCGCAATGGCGCTGACGAGGGGTATAGTGCTCTAGACAACTGAGGTCCGGGTACTAAAGCCCCCAGCAGCTAAGGCGCCCGCGCTACCAAATAACCTGACGGACGCTGTAGGCTTATCCATAGGAGCGAGCTACCGCCACGGGGTTTTACTACTTAACTTCCAAGTATTCTCGAGGGTACACCGTATACGGGCCGGAGTGCAACGTAGTGGCCGCGTCCACCCCCACTCGACGGCGCCTTCGAGCCCCGTACCAGCCACCCACTAACTTGTAGATGACCATAAAGTTTCATGCTAAGCGGTAGTTTCCATAGTCAACATAGTCTCGATAACAGCACGAGATTTGGAGATCTTACACCCCCGCCCTGCCCATTCTGGTAAAGCCTTAGAAGACTGACGTCTTTTACTTAGTCTATCTGCAGTAGGTGTCTATAGAGTCACTTATGCGTGTAACGGGGCGGAGTACGAGTACGGAGCGTTATCCCGGACGGCGGACTTTCTTCCCAGGGATCCGCGCGGTAGCAGTGGACCCGGACCCGCTGGAGAAGATTTTAACGCGACTTTTTTCGGTGGAGGAGGGACTACTGGCAACACCGAAGGAAGAAGCTGAAGGGAACCAGAACTCCTAGGTTTAGACTCCTACAACTTCCCGTAACCTCATGAAACCTGGCGCTTAGTTCCTTATTCTATCTTTCCTCCTGACAATGCGTAAATTATAACAGAACTGACCATGTACGACGTGCTCCGTGCGTTACTCAACAGGGCGTCCTCAGCGCATGCCACCGACAAGACGCAAGTGCGCGGGCTTTAAGTCCAAGGCGAGCCGGGCTGAGGTTAATCAGGTGGACGAACAAAGAATTGGCGGTACAGGCGCGGACGCAGGTCGGAATTTAGTCAACTGTCGGAATTCTAGTGTAAAGACCAACTATTAACATATCTTACCACGCGAGAGAAGCCAGGTCGTAAAAGGAGATACGAAGACTTAGTCTCCGCGACTCTGGCTGAACGTCCTACTGGTTCAAAGGTGGCCCTAAGTCGTCGCTCTATGCTCTCGTGAATAGTTTGTTAGGGGGTTAACTACTGCATTGCTTGTGAGGTTATCAACTAGACCTTTTAATGACGACACCACTCGCTAATCACGCAACTCTACCGTCATTACGTGAGTTGTGAGTCAGTAGATTTATCCACGTGTGCCTAAGAGACGAGATTAACACGAAGTTAAAGCACTATCACGGAGAAGGGAGTAAATTTTTTTCAGGAAGTGTCCTTTGTGTCTAGTTTCCGAGTTTCCTCGTAGATTGCAACAAACTATGACCAGGTCTATGAGCGAGAGAGCGGGCTTTATAGGTAAGAGAATTATAAGGACAGCTGTTGTAGCTGCTCCAATAGGACAGCGTAACCGTACGACTGGTGAGGCCACCAGAAGAAAGGAAAAATTTAGAAGCTCCCGGAAGTCGTGGTTGAACGTGGTAACTAGACGTAGGATCGGCAGGGTGCCGTGCACCATATCGTGGAGGAGGCAGTATATCGTTCCAGTAGCCTGCAGACGGACGTCTAGGATGCAAACTCTCGTAGCTTTTTCGACCGCCGGCATAACACTGATCGTCTCTTCCAGTATGATAGCG